>CAJQZP010000585.1:600000-1172500 GCA_907164705.1 Parnassius apollo
TCCATGATTTTGGAACTACGCCTAGGGAGTAGGAGTACCGGAAAAGACGCGTAAAAACCGGTGCCAACTCTGGAGCACACGTCCTCAGCACAATTGGAGGGATTCCGTCAGGCCCACTCGACTTGTGGATGTCCAGAGAGAGGAGTGCTTTGCGAACCGAGCGCTGTGTGAATTGCACTTCCGACATGGGGCACTCACACCGCGGGATGGTCGGCGGCGTACTACCCCCGTCATCGAGAGTCGAGTTGGACGCAAAGAAAGAGCCTAGAAGATCGGCTTTCTCCTTTGCGGTATGGGCCAGTGAGTCGTCCTCCCTGTGCAGAGATGGAAGAAATGGCTGACAGAAATTCCCCCTGGACAGCCTTGGCGAGAGACCAGAATGCACGGGTTCCAGAAGGAAGGCGAACTAGTTTCTCGCCAATTCTGTCTTTGCGCTCTGACTTTGCCTTGGCAATGACTCTTTTGAAGGACCTAGAGGCGGAATTATACTTCTTTTTTAGAGCGCTGGTGTTTACATCCCGGGACGCTGATGCGTCATCCCAGGCTTGGTAGCACTCCTGCTTATAGCATGATGCTATTTTACCATTAAACCATGGCTGAGATTTGCCTCCAATGGGCACCACAGAGGAAGTAATAAAAAGTTCCATACCCTGAAGTACCACATCAGCGACAGAATCCGCAACAACGTTGGGATCGTCCGGCGAGAAGCAAACCCCAACGGTAGGATGCAAAGAAAGACCGCATCCCATCCCAATCGGCTGACCTATAGTGCCAAACACGGCGGCAGCCTGCAGAATGCAACTGCGATTTCAGCGTGAGTGGCACCACACTCTGAACAAGACAATGGTCCGAGGAGCATAAAGGGGCGTCGACGGAAACCTGATATCCGTCCGGATGATAGGTCAGCGGAAGGTCCAACAGGGAAGGTGCATGATCCTCCACATCTGGAATCCGCGTAGGCGAAGTAACCAGTTGTGTCAGACCATATGGCAAGGCAAAATTATGAACAGATCTCCCTGCATGATCGGTTAAACGTGAACCAAGCCATTCGGCGTTAGCCATTAGTTTCACTATATCACCAATGGAAATAAATATTTTCAATCACATTATGAGGCATTTAATCAGAAAATAAGTAGAATAAGGTAGAACAACGACACCAAGTAAGAAAAATTTTCTACCTACTTAATCTAGTTGAATTGGGCCAAACGTATGTCATATTAGTGTCTTATCAAATTTAGTAGGTACAAAAACTTGCTGATATATTTGTAATTTCATTGATTTGTCATAAAAGCGAGAAATAAATAAAAGTTAGTATCAATATTCAACGGTCGAGCTCGTGGGTTAGTTTGGCACAAAACAAATTGTGTTGTAAATCACACTTCTGAGATGTAAGGGTACCTCAAAAGTTATTCGTAGAATTTTAAATGAAAATAATTAACAAAATTTATTTCAAGTAAATTACCATTAAATCAATTGCACAGTATAACGAAATAACATATCACAAACCATCTTGTCTCTCCGGCAGCTCGTCTCTGAATGATTCCCGACCGTGTTGCTAAGCGCTAACTTTTAATCCACAGACAATATTGGACGTCACTTTAACACAATCCAGTCAAAACTTAATCGATTATTTTCTCAGATATAACAAGACTTGACCATAGACTCTTTAGTATTGATTGACTCTTTAGTAAACAACTACTCTAATATATAGGTCTTGTTACATACCTAACATCAGCTGATAAGGGGTCAATATACGCGCGACGCCGAATACGCGCGGCCCACAGCCCACCGTTATTCATCATACCATTTTAATTTTCACTGCTGGTTTTATTTTTCGGTATTTTCATGAATTTTTTTATGAAATTATTGTTTCATTTAGCTGTGCTAACATGATGGAGCGTGAATAAAGCTAATCAAACGTTGTGAAAAGATAATTTTTTTTTTCATTGGGATTCATTTTCTATTGGTCCCAAGTCCAAAGGTATCGTTGATACTATCATCTGTCTTGGTTTTCGGGAGCGTTTCAAAAATATGTATATTGAATAAAAGCTCGCCTCTGGTTTGGTTCGGTCAGAACAAACATTTGTTATTTTTAATGTATTATATATTTTTATGATCGGGATGGCTCGGGTATGTCAAGCTTGCTTAAAGGGTTTTGCTTGCGGCGTATTGTGTGGTATCTCCTCCAATTGCCTTGCTAAGGGTCGTGAGAGGAGAGGAGTAGGGTGATGGCTGTTTATGTGTCATATTTGTGAACAAATGCTGGTTGTAGGAACTATTACTACTATTGTGTTGTGAATTATTAATTTAAAAACATGTTGATGTACCGCAAATTAAATTTTAATTTCTTAGGTCAAAATATAAGGTTTACATTTCATTTATTACATTTGCGTAACATAAGACTTAGAAATCCTATGCTAGCCTTTAATTTATAAAATTTATTTAATGAATTTACTTCGGTTGAATGACTAAAATTTCAGCCAAAAGTTTCGAAATTAACTTCCACATTACTAATTCATTATCTTCCGTGATAAAATGATGTCCTACTTGCATATTTGACCAAGGCGGTAACTTTTAAAAATTATGAATATTAAAATTAAAATTAAGAGGAGCCATGGTAACTCACATGGTTAGCGCTCGCTGTAAAGTCACATATAGAGCAACCCGGGTTCGATCCCCGCCAGCATCAATGAAATTGTTAATTGCAATTAGAGCTGATTCACCATGTGCTCGGCAAGGAAGGAAAACATTTGAAGAAGCCTGTATGTCAGAGAAATAAAAAAATATTTCGAAGACCATTCGAAGAAATGTCAAGTTGGTCAACACGCATTGGGGTGGTGCGGCGGATACTTCCCTGCCCTAAAACTCTCTCAGAAATAAGAGAAGGTCTGCGCTTTTTTTTTTTTTTGCGCCCGAAGCAAATATGGGCAACCCTCCGGAAAGCGGGGGGAGGGAGGTTGAGAATGCTCATAGCATACCACGCAGCCGGCTGCGTGGTTATGTGGAGACTTTTACCCACTAAACTCAACCTTTTGGGAATTGGCTTAACGATCTGACTAGAGATCTCTAAGCCGTATACGAACGCGACCCTCCTTGGCAGAAAGGTCTGCGCCCAGCGGTGGGATATATATAGGCATTAACTTTAACTTACTTTTTTTTAAATTAAAAGAATATTCATCGCTGATTTACCCACATAGTAAAGCAATAATTATAATATTTCAAATGTGATGCAGAAGTAAGCATTACCAGTACCACTTTCCTTTTATTTTGAATTCGATGAGAATGTGCATGTTTTTGTTTTTATTTCCCCTTGTCAACTCCTATGACAATATGTGTACTGACACAGAATAGGATGACGGGTTTCCTTAGTATGCCATACGGCCATCAACGTGTGTGGAATATTAGTATCATATCGGAGTTTTCAAACACAACTGGACTTTAATTTTAGTATTAAAATTTGGGTAATTTTATACGATCGCAGTCACCTCGTTTTTTGGGCTCTAGAAAATCGAAAAATATCCGATTTCGATGATTTTTTTTAAATTCTTCGCTATACGGCGGATTTATAAAAAAAATATAGAAAATATCTCTCCTCGAGATTTCATATAATTTTATGACTTTAAATGTGATCATAAACGCACTTCTTCGAATATAATCTTCACAACTTTTTTGCAAAGCGTTAAACGAAGTTTTGTATATTATCTTTATTGTTAATCTACACAAAAAAAAAAAAATATTAAGTTTTTGACTTTAAATGTTATCATAAACGCTCTAAAAAATCATCCTATTTCGAAGAGTTTTAGAGAGTCGGTCATGGAACACTTTAATGTAGTAGTAGTAGTAGTGGTGTTTATTTATTATTTTCTTATTTATTACATATATTTGTCCATCTATAAGCCGTTTTGAGTAATGTCCCTATTTGATCTAAAATAGGCCAACATATCACGTGATGGTATATAAACCTATATATAAAATATACCTACTAGAAATACGTATGAAAAAAATAAATCAGAACTCATTCAAACACTAACAAAAATGTACACATGCGAGAATGTCCAGTAAAGTATAGTAAATATGTATTTAAGACTTAAAGGAAGCTTATGTAATAAAAATAAAATATAGTGTAAAAAAATTCAGTAGGTATCATTGATCTATGAAAACGTTTTTTGTTGGGAATTTATCAACAACACTTCTTGAAACAAGTTTAGTACACTTAACCTAATTTAGCAAAATGGCAGCGGTTATGCCTATAAACAAGACACGAGATGATTAAAACTTATGCATGTTGCTTGACAGAAATTACTATCAAACCCTTGTTCACACAAGGGGAAAATTGAGTAGAAAACTTAATTTACAGTACTACTTACATTTATGTAAAACAAAAAAGTCTTACAAATTAGGTACCTGATAATGCTGCTTTATTAGTCTTTTTCGTTATAATGTTTATTTGAATAAATTAAATTTGGTATAATACAAATAATAAATAAGTTTTGTTTGTGTACCGCTACAGATAGCAGAACATATAAATATAAAGAAAATAATATAAAATATGGAATTTGAACCATTTGAACCACATTTGACACTGGGATGTGATACGTAATTGTTTATTATTTATTCTTTTGTGAACACTGTATTTCAGGCTGCAGTAAATAATAAATGAATAATTAAATGTTAACAACTGAGCCGCGCGTTTGCTATAATAAATAACAATTACTAACATTAAATTTTAACCCACAACAAATTGCTTGTAATTATAGCTAACGTTATATTAAAAACTAATAAATAAAAATGGTTGATTTCTCTATATCGCTTTAATTATGTTTTGTGTTATATACGAATCTTCCTTCTTTATGAACTTTAATGCATTCGTCTGTTTGATAGCATGAAATCATATTCTATTTTTTCAATCAAAAAAGGTTTGATGAGATAAACTCCCTTTTCTTCCTTATAAGTCCAGTACAAAGTTAAGAGTACGCACCACCACAAATTGCCAATCGTAAATCGTACTTTTACGTGGCTAAGTCAGATACAAAGTAACAAAAATACTAATATGAATATTACATCGTAATTGCGAGGGACGTCGTTAATAACATAATAGAATAAAATATCCTCGATAGAAAAAAATCACGATGTTATTTCTTATTTTCATCGTGAACTGATTCGTTCTGGTCGAGGTACATATTATGAAGCAAAACATTTAATAAATAAATGACATCACTTATATATTATCTAGTGCTGTACTATTTGGTGATTAGTATATTCCTTGCTTACTACTAAACTCAAGCGCTACTTAGTCATCAACACATAATACATGCAAAATAATGTCTTATGCTTATATAAATATAACTAAACAATCTAATTTAATATTAAATGGACAGATAAGATAATAAATAATCATTTATTGTCATAACTGTGTACATGAGGTCTTACAAATACAGAGTATAGTTACAACAGTTTTTCCTTTCGGAATCTGGGACCTGGTCAGCAGACGCGCTACCAACCACTAGTCCAATGAGTCTCTTTGGACGAACTTACCTTATGTGAAGTTCTACCATAATTATACGAAGCTCCTTGTCCGAGACGTTGTTTACAACCTGTAGTACGCCGTATTTTATGCCAGCATCACAATTTATCTCAGCTTTCTAAAAAAAAATTGAAAGAGCACAACGAGACGCCAACACTATATCAGCCCGTCCAATTTAATCTCAATCGTTATATATATATATATATATATATATATATATATATATATATATATATATATATATATATCGGATTATGAGAGTGAGGAAATAGAGAGTGCACCTGTGCTTGCGCATACACTTGGGCACTATAATCCTGTCCTGCGCCGATGGCTAGCCTCCGTTGAGGCAGGTCGCCGTGGCCGAAATTCGGTCTGGAGGACATCATTCATAATACCTATATTGTTTTGCTTAAAGTTTTTGTATTGTGTTCTACAATTTTAAAGATTATAAGCATATACTACTTTCTTATCCAATACTATGTAATTTTCACTCAATGAAGCTAAGACCCAAAAAATTGCCTCAGTTACTTTGGCTTCTTACCATCCAGTTGAGAAGTGTCAGTTTTTATTTCAAACAATTTATGCTTTTAATAGTTTTATTATTTGCTACGTTATTAACTACCATCTAAGGTCAGAAATTCGAAACTGAATATGTATATTACATTACATAAACATATACATAATACGCAACTCACGCCAGTCACCCAGAGGGTAGGTAGGGATAGGTAGAGACAACAGACTTCAGCTTTTAGTCAGCTCACGAAGGAGCTGGCTTAAAGAATCATTAAATGCAACCATGGATGTTGTTTAAAAATAAAATGACATAGCTCTTTATGGAGTATAGAAAGACGATACAAGTAAAATAATAACAAAAAAGGATCTATGGGACCATCATTTCCATTCAGCGAAGAAAATGAGAAGAAACTCGCTAATCACATTAAACTGTGTAACAAAATAATTAACAAAGTTATCTGAATGTAGTGATTAGGGTGAAGAACTATAATAAAAGGTGAAAAGTTGATAACCGTGCAGGCACTGGAGAACATTGTTATGAAACGCATCTCATCAAAGACTGGCTTTAATGCGTTTTATGCCAATTGTGGCTGCGTAAAAATTGAACAGTGTTTGATCATAAGCGTTAATTATGTGGACAGAAAAGAAGAATTAGTTAAGACTTAAAAACATCAAGGGAAAAGAGAAGTTGAAATACTGATTAATAAACTGGCAATCTATCCCATGCTATACCGGCCACTACGGGAGAGATGGCCAATAGTGATTTGGAAAAAAAGTAAATCATGTGACTGATTATGTTGAAGTTCAATATTTTTATGTGAATGTTGTTGTGAATGTGTTAATATCAAAATTATCCAGTGTTTAAGGTGAGTCAGTTTACTAGTCCTTAATTTGTTAATTCCCAAACAAATGAGATTTATAGATGCATTTTAAAATGTTAAGACTGTATATTATTACATATTATTAGACATATTTTTAAAAAGTTACATAATATGACATCCTCCACACGGTGCTAATGAAACCAGATTTGATATATCTGTAAAACAAAAATAGTATTGTATCTATCAGATTTGAAATACAATAAATTGCTTAATTTATTAAAATAGTAATAAAAAGACAACAAACAACCTGTAAATTTTTCATGACTTTAGTTTTATTGTAAATTTAAAAAAAAAATAACAAAAAAAAATTAAAAAACTAAATAAAAGATAGTAAACAATGAATTGTTACTGATATAATAAAATTATTTAAAGGGAAAGTCATTGAAGTTATTATTCTATAGGGCAATTTTCTACTGTCAGGCATATAAACAAAAAAAATTCTAGACCATGATTAATTAATTTAATTTAAACAAATGCACATTGTTGCATCCGAGTTGTATTACGTAGCTTAATATAACCTAAATAATAAGAAAGAAAGCAGTATTAAGCATCATTAGATTTTAAATATAATGATGAGTTGCAAACTTCGATCAACTTGTTGATCGAAGGTTGCAAATGCATCAATGGCCTACAGCGGTACCTACATAAAATATCTGTCTGGGAAAATATAAAACTTACAAATTCCACTACTTAAAACAGTGGACCAATTAAAACGAAGTTTAAAAATGATTATGGTAAAATATTTTACAATTGTAAGATATTAAAACGTTAAATATAAAAACAAATTAAATATAAGTAATGCGTGAAGAATATAGGAAAAATAGTAAGTAAACTAAAAAAAATTGGTTTGTGCAGTTAATTTAAGGAGGGTTTTTATACCTACCAAGTTATTATATATCTTCATATACTAAAATTAAGTTTTTTCCGGGAGAAAAACCGGCGACGAGGTTCGCTATCCGTCACGTTCTGTCTCCCGGAGAGGCGAAAAGTGGATTGCAGAGGCCCGTGTGGCTACGTTGAATGTATGTGGGGCAATGAATGATAAAATGGATGAAGTATGCGATATGATGTATGATAGAGGAATAGATGTGTAATGTGTAAATGAGACGAAAAGGAAGGGGAAGGATGTCACTACACATGGCATGTATACCGCATACTGGTCTGGTCTAGACGAGATAGAGCGGGCATGCCAGGGAGTAGGTATCATCCTTTCAGAAAGAATGGGCCAATGTGTGAAAGAGTATGAATGTGTAAGCCCAAGTTGCTATGGATACGAATGAAAGTGGGCTTAAAGAAGTTGTTTGTGTTAGGGATCTACGCCCCAGACATGTCTAAGTAGTACTACTACTTTAACATATGGTAGTAAAAGTTGGGTGTGGTAGAAGAATCATGAGAGTAGAATAAATGCAGTAGAAATGCGGTCGTTAAGCAGAATTTTAGGGCTGAATCTCAATGACAGGGTGAGAAATTGTGTGATAGAAGAGTGTAGTTTGCAAGATGATGATGTTTCAAGATGATGTGACCAGGATTATGAAAGAAATGCTTCAGTGGTTTGGTCATGTGGAAAGAATGAATGAGGAAAGAGTGACAAAGAAAATTTATGTTTCAGAAGTGAACAGCAGAGTCGGATAAGGACGTGGGGACTGTGTGGAATATTAGTATCATATCAGAGTTTTCCAACACAACTAGACTTTAATACTAAAAATTTGGGTAATTTTATACTATCGCAGTCACCTCGTTTTTTGGGCTCTAGAAAATCGAAAAATTATCCGATTTCGATGATTTTTTTAAATTCTTCGCTATACGGCGGATTTATAAATAAAAATATAGAAAATATCTCACCTCAAGATTTCATATAGTTTTATGACTTTAAATGTGACCATAAACGCACTTCGAATATAATCGTTCATAACTTTTTTGCAAAGCGTTAAACGAAGTTTTGTATATTATCTTTATTGTTAATCTACACAAAAAAAAAACATTTAAAAAAAAGCATTGAAAAATGTTTGTTTATTAATTTTTTATCTCACTTTAAGTTTTTGACTTTAAATGTTATCATAAACGCTCTAAAAAATCATCCTATTTCGAAGAGTTTTAGAGAGGAGCCCCGCGAAGCGGTGCTCCGTCGACCGAGCTTCCATCGACTGCGCTACGTTATGTGCTTCCCTTCCCCAACTCTCTCCCGTGGTCTCTCAACTCCTACTTCTGAGTGGTATATAAGAAAGGCGAGGTCTATTCGCTCGCTTCGCTCGCTCATTCGACACCTATCGCCATCTCCTTGTAACCTAACCTTTCCGAGTCGGGATGCCCTAAGTCCGGAGCTCGCATCGCTCGATCTAACAATCAATAAAAACCAAAATAAAAAAATAATAAACGAACATTTTTTTATTTAAAATGTTTGTTTTATAATAACTTCATTCGATTATTTAAAAAAAAAGTTATCAACAATTATACGTGAATGAGTGCATTTTCATGAACATTTAAAGCCTTGAAACCAATATAAATTTATTTTTTTTATTCTTGTCATTTTTTCATAAATCCGCAGTAAGACGAATATTTTAAAAAATCATCGAAATCGGATGATTTTCCGATTTTCTAGAGCCAAACAGAGGTGACAAAATTACCAAAATTTGTAATGTAGCGTAAACGTTAGTGCCGGTTAAGATTATTTCAAATACTCACACATAACGACTGCAGATTTTTTCCGACATAACAAAACAAGACGTTGCTGGCTTTTGAGAAAACAGGCAACGCACCTGCGGTTTCTCCGTTGTTGCGGAAATTCATGGACGTCATTATCACTTACAACAGATGAGCTGCACACTTGCGTACATCTCTTAAAAATACGAGTGTTTTAGAGCAAGGCTTTGCACAAATTCGCGTGCTGGGTGACAGTGCATAATATTGTAGAAATTCATTAATACACATTCGAAGCCGCAGCGGGCTGCAACACCGTAATCGAAATTAATTAAAAATTCACCCATTCTAACATTCCCATATCATCCCGTGGGTGTCACAAATAAAAAATGAAACATAAAACGGGCAGTATCATCTTCCTTATGACACCTCAATAGTTAAAAATAATTACCAATCAACAACATGTTTTTAGGTGCATACGTCTACGTCCAGTCATGAACTTTCAAAGGCTGATGAAGAAAGAAAGAAGAACGTAATGTGCGTGTCAAGAAGTTGAGCATGGTTTCGGCATCACTTGAAATTTACGCAGCGCTCTGTCTATCTTCGTTTGTTGGTATAAAACAGTGTATGATAGTGGTACAATAGAGCTGTGGTAGCTCAGATGGTTAGAGCTCGATGTAAATTTTACAGTAAGCGAGCAATCCAGGTTCATTCCCACCACCAATGAAATTGTTAATTGCAATTTTAAGTGCTGATTTACCACGTGCTCGGCGGTGAAAGGAAATTATCGTGAAGTAAACTGCAGGTCTACGAAATAAGAAAAAAAAAATGACGACATGTGAAGTTCGCCAAAACGTATTAGGGGTACTTCCTTGCCCTAAAACCCATACAGGTATGTCAGGAGGCCTGTGACCAGGTGTGGGACGTATATAGGCTGTAACTTTAACTTTTAACTTTCACGGTGCGTTGCGCTGCGTATATCCGCACGTGCACAGGGGCTTAAGAGTCAGAATTCGCTCATCATCCCGTGTAAGATAAGATTTTTTGTTAAATTAAATGGCGTAGTTTGAAATCGTTCTATCAATCTATTTTAATATAATTACGGTTTGTAGCTGACAATAATTTCCAAAACAAAACTCTAGCAAAATAACAATTACAAATCTGTCATGTCCACTAACTCGTCAATTTGTTATTATATTTTGTAGAGCTCAAGTTCACTCGTCACTACGTCACACCTTATGATGCGTTCAGAAACAAATATAATTCAGTTACATAAAATCCTTTTTTTCTGTTCCGTGCTTTATTGTTTATAAATAAATAGCTTATTCTAATCTGTGTTATATTTTTCTTATTCGTCGGCCAATTCTACCAGGAATATAAAGATAACATTGAAATAAAAAGATAAGTAAATTTTTGTACATTTTAGTTAATAATTTATTTCCCAAAGTTATAAATCAATTAAATAGTTTACGCCAACAAATATAAATTTTATTTTTATAACAATCGTACATAGCGTTTTGTAGTTCTGCCTACCCAATCTACACATACACAAAAATTAAAAACTTGTTTTTTTTACATACATGCCATCTAGTGTTCTAACTTCATAAACTGTGTGTAAACGACCCTATATTCAATGACAGATGTTATAATCAAAATTAATGTTGATTTGGGTAGATTTTGAGGCAATGATATGACCCATTCCAATAAAATGTAATATCCGATAACCGCTAAGTCTACTCCTACGACTTAATAATTTTCCAATTACACAAAGATCCAAATAAAATTAAAATGTTGCGTTCAGCACCATCTTGCGGGAGAATGGCTGGGAACAGTCCGAAGGTTCCACCTTAAACCTTTCTTAGCCTCACTGCTGAACATAAGGCATAACCATAGACTGCCCATAGGGAGGAAATTGGCCAAAACCTTATTGTAATTTAAAATAAACTAGGTAAAACAGAAATTACAAAAATTAATGGCGTTTTTAAATAATGGTTTAGCTTTAGTAATATATTAAAAATAATTAAATTTTACGACATATTCGAATAATATTTTCACATCAGTTATTTCGTAGTTTGCGTTTTAGTGTAATAACTACGAGATGCCTGAAGTTAGTGTGTAGTATTTATTTAAACATTTAGTTATAAAAATATTTTAAATATTTAGGACTACAACTGAAGACTTTCTCTATAAACAATCAGTAGATTTATTTTCAACAAGCATTTCAATGTTGCTCAAACTTTCCTTATAAATTGACGAGTTAGTGGACATGACAGATTTGTAATTGTTATTTTGCTAGAGTTTTGTTTTGGAAATTATTGTCAGCTACAAAAAGTAATTATATTAAAATAGATTGATAGAACGATTTCAAACTACGCCATTTAATTTAACAAAAAATCTTATCTTACACGGGATGATGAGCGAATTCTGACTCTTAAGCCCCTGTGCACGTGCGGATATACGCAGCGCAACGCACCGTGAAAGTTAAAAGTTAAAGTTACAGCCTATATACGTCCCACACCTGGTCACAGGCCTCCTGACATACCTGTATGGGTTTTAGGGCAAGGAAGTACCCCTAATACGTTTTGGCGAACTTCACATGTCGTCATTTTTTTTTTCTTATTTCGTAGACCTGCAGTTTACTTCACGATATTTATTTTCACCGCCGAGCACGCGGTAAATCAGCACTTAAAATTGCAATTAACTATTTCATTGGTGGTGGGATTGAACCTGGATTGCTAGCGTACTGTAAAATTTACATCGAACTCTAACCATCTGAGCTACCACAGCTCTATTATACCACTATCATACACTATTTTATATCAACATACGAAGATGTACAGAGCGCTGCGTAAATTTCAAGTGATGCCGAAACCATGCTCAACTTCTTGACACGCACATTACTTTCTTCTTTCTTTCTTCATCAGCCTTTGAAAGTTCATGACTGGACGTAGACGTATGCACCTAAAAACATGTTGTAGATTGGTAGTTATTTTTAACTATTGAGGTGTCATAAGGAAGATGATACTGCCCGTTTTATGTTTCATTTTTTATTTGTGACACCCACGGGATGATATGGGAAGTAGAATGGGTGAATTTTTAATTAATTTCGATTACGGTGTTGCAGCCCGCTGCGGCTTCGAATGTGCATTAATGAATTTCTACAATATTATGCACCGTCACCCAGCACGCGAATTTGTGCAAAGCCTTGCTCTAAAACACTCGTATTTTTAAGAGATGTACGCAAGTGTGCAGCTCATCTGTTGTAAGTGATAATGACGTCCATGAATTTCCGCAACAACGGAGAAACCGCAGGTGCGTTGCCTGTTTTCTCAAAAGCCAGCAACGTCTTGTTTTGTTATGTCGGAAAAAATCTGCAGTCGTTATCTGTGAGTATTTGAAATAATCTTAACCGGCACTAACGTTTACGCTACATTACAAATTTTGGTAATTTTGTCACCTCGTGTTTGGCTCTAGAAAATCAGAAAATCATCGGATTTCGATGATTTTTTTTTAAATATTCGTCTTACGGCGGATTTATGAAAAAATGACAAGAATAAAAAAAAATTAAATTTATATTGGTTTCAAGGCTTTAAATGTTCATGAAAATGCACTCATTCACGTATAATTGTTGATAACTTTTTTTTAAATAATCGAATGAAGTTATTATAAAACAAACATTTTAAATAAAAAAATGTTCGTTTATTATTTTTTTATTTTGGTTTTTATTGATTGTTAGATCGAGCGATGCGAGCTCCGGACTTAGGGCATCCCGACTCGGACAGGTTAGGTTACAAGGAGATGGCGATAGGTGTCGAATGAGCGAGCGAAGCGAGCGAATAGACCTCGCCTTTCTTATATACCACTCAGAAGTAGGAGTTGAGAGACCACGGGAGAGAGTTGGGGAAGGGAAGCACATAACGTAGCGCAGTCGATGGAAGCTCGGTCGACGGCGCACCGCTTCGCGGGGCTCCTCTCTAAAACTCTTCGAAATAGGATGATTTTTTAGAGCGTTTATGATAACATTTAAAGTCAAAAACTTAAAGTGAGATAAAAAATTAATAAACAAACATTTTTCAATGCTTTTTTAAATGTTTTTTATGTAGATTAACAATAAAGATAATATACAAAACTTCGTTTAACGCTTTGCAAAAAGTTATGAACGATTATATTCGAAGAAGTGCGTTTATGATCGATCACATTTAAAGTCATAAAACTACATGAAATCTTGAGGTGAGATATTTTCTATATTTTTTTATAAATCCGCCGTATAGCGAAGAATTTAAAAAAATCATCGAAATCGGATAATTTTTCGATTTTCTAGAGCCCAAAAAACGAGGTGACTGCGATAGTATAAAATTACCCAAATTTTTAGTATTAAAGTCTAGTTGTGTTGGAAAACTCTGATATGATACTAATATTCCACACAGTCCCCACGTCCTTATCCGACTCTGCTGTTCACTTCTGAAACATAAATTTTCTTTGTCACTCTTTCCTCATTCATTCTTTCCACATGACCAAACCACCGAAGCATTTCTTTCATAATCCTGGTCACATCATCTTGAAACATCATCATCTTGCAAACTACACTCTTCTATCACACAATTTCTCACCCTGTCATTCAGATTCAGCCCTAACATTCTCCTTAACTACCGCATTTCTACTGCGTGTATTCTACTCTCATGCTTCTTCTACCACACCCAACTTTCACTACCATACGTTAAAGTAGTAGTACTACTTAGACATGTCTGGGGCGTAGATCCCTAACACAAACAACTTCTTTAAGCCCACTTTCATTCGTATCCATAGCAACTTGGGCTTACACATTCATACTCTTTCACACATTGGCCCATTCTTTCTGAAAGGATGATACCTACTCCCTGGCATGCCCGCTCTATCTCGTCTAGACCAGACCAGTATGCGGTATACATGCCATGTGTAGTGACATCCTTCCCCCTTCCTTTTCGTCTCATTTACACATTACACATCTATTCCTCTATCATACATCATATCGCATACTTCATCCATTTTATCATTCATTGCCCCACATACATTCAACGTAGCCACACGGGCCTCTGCAATCCACTTTTCGCCTCTCCGGGAGACAGAACGTGACGGGTGGCGAACCTCGTCGCCGGTTTTCTTCCCGGAAAAAACTTAATTTTAGTATATGAAGATACTCGTAATAATAACTTGGTAGGTATAAAAACCCTCCTTAAGTTAACTGCACAAACCAATTTTTTTTAGTTTACTTACTATTTTTCCTATATTCTTCACGCATTACTTATATTTAATTTGTTTTTATATTTAACGTTTTAATATCTTAAAATTTTAAAATATTTTACCATAATCATTTTTAAACTTCGTTTTAATTGGTCCACTGTTTTAAGTAGTGGAATTTGTAAGTTTTATATTTTCCCAGACAGATATTTTATGTAGGTACCGCTGTAGGCCATTGATGCATTTGCAACCTTCGATCAACAAGTTGATCGAAGTTTGCAACTCATCATTATATTTAAAACCTAATGATGCTTAATACTGCTTTCTTTCTAGTTATTTAGGTTATATTAAGCTACGTAATACAACTCGGATGCAAAAATGTGCCTTTGTTTAAATTAAATTAATTAATCATGGTCTAGATTTTTTTTTGTTTATATGCCTGACAATAGAAAATTGCCCTATAGAATAATAACTTCAATGACTTTCCCTTTAAATAATTTTATTATATCAGTAACAATTCATTGTTTACTATCTTTTATTTAGTTTTTTAATTTTGTTTTTGTTATTTTTTTTAAAATTTACAATAAAACTAAAGTCATGAAAAATTTACAGGCTGTTTGTTGTCTTTTTATTAAACTTTTAATAAATTAAGCAATTTATTGTATTTCAAATCTGATAGATACAATACTATTTTTGTTTTACAGATATATCAAATCTGGTTTCATTAGCACCGTGTGGAGGATGTAATATTATGTAACTTTTTAAAAATATGTCTAATAATATGTAATAATATACAGTCTTAACATTTTAAAATACATCTATAAATCTCATTTGTTTGGGAATTAACAAATTAAGGACTAGTAAACTGACTCACCTTAAACACTGGATAATTTTGATATTAACACATTCACAACAACATTCACATAAAAATATTGAACTTCAACATAATCAGTCACATGATTTACTTTTTTTCCAAATCACTATTGGCCATCTCTCCCGTAGTGGCCGGTAGAGTAGCATGGGATAGATTGCCAGTTTATTAATCAGTATTTCAACTTCTCTTTTCCCTTGATGTTTTTAAGTCTTAACTAATTCTTCTTTTCTGTCCACATAATTAACGCTTATCATCAAACTCTGTTCAATTTTTACGCAGCCACAATTGGCATAAAATGAGCACTGCGTCTGCGGATTCGCTCAATTTCATTATGTCGAGCTCGCTGTTGTTGTGTTTGATGTGCACGAACTTAGTGCATTCTAAGCCTATCCACTACATTGTCACTCACTAAATAACGCAATTCTGACATAGCAATACGACTATTTTCTTGATCTGTCTGTCTCTGGTCATCAGTGCGGTTAGCACGTGAGGTAGCTCTTCGCAGATTTGATTGACTGCGACGACCTAAGTCAGGTCGTCTTCTCCTCAGCATCGTAACGTAATTAATCAAAGTGAGAAAATTTCTCGCTCACTTAACAGTAAAGTGTCACTATCACAAAATATCAACAAAAGTAAAGAAAGTTCTCGCGTACGTAGAGGTAATCGCCACTCACAAAGATAGAAGGATGCACTCATAGAATATCGTAACCATGAACGTAACACAATATCATCAATCGTAATACTTTTTTCCGTATATTTTTTGAGTTTATCTAGCCATAAATCTCCATGTTCTGAAGTGCGACAGAATGATTGACATATTAGTTGGTTGTCAAATCTAATGTAAAATATTATGGTTGTGTTCAGAAACTTAATTTGTAACAAAACTTAAGATTTATCAAACTAAAAAAAAATAATCTGATACAGTTACAACTGAAGTTAGCTAAAATTAAGTTTCGCGAAGCCGACCAAATTAATTGGAAATCAGTACTACTAATAATAATACTATTTTTTGTCGCGTTTGCGACTCACTTTTGTTTATTTTCGGAACGCGACATTAGATCCTCCAAAGCGCACGCGAAGACTATTTTCATAGATATAATAGAATTTGAACTTTATGCAGCGGTAATAAATTGCAAATTGAATCTTTGACGTTAGGAACACACCTAAATTGCTTAGACAACAGTGAGTGATTATAATTTAATATGAACTTTATTGAATAGCAATAAAGTTCAAATTGACTCTAGAAAACGTTTGTATGGGAAATAGAAAAGGGCTGTTTTTAGGGTTTTCCCGGAAATTATTCGATTTTTTCTCGCCTTTTAAACCTTCCCTAGACCTCCACGAACATTTCAAGACTAAGATAAGAAAAATCCGTTCAGCCGTTCTCGAGTTTTAGTGAGACTAACGAACAGCAATTCATTTTTATATATATAGATTTCGGTTGTCACGCGCTATGATTTGCGCGCGGAATTTCTTGTGTATTATACATATTTTGTATGTATGTTTTCATTGATTCGAATTGCAATATTTCTCTAGTATATATCTGAGACTATATTGTAATTTATCGTAGGTATAGTAATTAATTATTTTAAAAACGCAATTATGTTTTCGATAGTATTATTAACAGCAGGCTGGCCCGTGATTTTTCTGAATTATCGTCACAATACTGATTACCTACGTCATACGTGTCAGTGTTTCATATATGAATGTGTTTGAATATGTTTTTGGTAAACAATAAATACAATTATTATAAATCGGTAAACGACCAAAGCAGTCACAAAATTAAACTTGCAAACTTTTGATAAATTAGGTTTTGCCGGGTTACATTAAACACCCTTTACGCATTTTGCAAACACTTTCGGACAGACACACACAAACACAAATGTGTGTCTGTCCGAAAGTGTTTGCAAAATGCGTAAAGGGTGTTTAATGTAAAATATATACTAGAGAAATATTGCAACACTTTCGGACAGACACACACAAACACAAATGTGTGTCTGTCCGAAAGTCAAAGAAAGGCGAGAAAACAAAAAAAAAAAAAGAAAGGCGAGAAAAAATCGAATAATTTCCGGGAAAACCCTAAAAACAGCCCTTTTCTATTTCCCATACAAACGTTTTCTAGAGTCAATTTGAACTTTATTGCTATTCAATAAAGTTCATATTAAATTATAATCACTCACTGTTGTCTAAGCAATTTAGGTGTGTTCCTAACGTCAAAGATTCAATTTGCAATTTATTACCGCTGCATAAAGTTCAAATTCTATTATATCTATGAAAATAGTCTTCGCGTGCGCTTTGGAGGATCTAATGTCGCGTTCCGAAAATAAACAAAAGTGAGTCGCAAACGCGACAAAAAATAGTATTATTATTAGTAGTACTGATTTCCAATTAATTTGGTCGGCTTCGCGAAACTTAATTTTAGCTAACTTCAGTTGTAACTGTATCAGATTATTTTTTTTAGTTTGATAAATCTTAAGTTTTGTTACAAATTAAGTTTCTGAACACAACCATAATATTTTACATTAGATTTGACAACCAACTAATATGTCAATCATTCTGTCGCACTTCAGAACATGGAGATTTATGGCTAGATAAACTCAAAAAATATACGGAAAAAAGTATTACGATTGATGATATTGTGTTACGTTCATGGTTACGATATTCTATGAGTGCATCCTTCTATCTTTGTGAGTGGCGATTACCTCTACGTACGCGAGAACTTTCTTTACTTTTGTTGATATTTTGTGATAGTGACACTTTACTGTTAAGTGAGCGAGAAATTTTCTCACTTTGATTAATTACGTTACGATGCTGAGGAGAAGACGACCTGACTTAGGTCGTCGCAGTCAATCAAATCTGCGAAGAGCTACCTCACGTGCTAACCGCACTGATGACCAGAGACAGACAGATCAAGAAAATAGTCGTATTGCTATGTCAGAATTGCGTTATTTAGTGAGTGACAATGTAGTGGATAGGCTTAGAATGCAATAAGTTCGTGCACATCAAACACAACAACAGCGAGCTCGACATAATGAAATTGAGCGAATCCGCAGACGCAGTGCTGCTGTGATTCTTGAACGAGCTGCATTCCACTATGATCCGGCAATTGATTATTGTGCCGACAAATCGGTAACAATTGGGGAAATGAAAATAATTTGTAAATATTGTAAGGCGTTAAAATACACTGGTGAATCTACTGGATTATGTTGTGCTGGAGGCAAAGTAAAATTACCACAATTGGCCCCACCACTAGATCCTTTACGCTCTTTAGTTTCTGGGATTGGAAATGATTCTAAGCACTTCTTGGCCAACATTCAGAAATATAACAACTGTTTCCAGATGACATCATTTGGCGCTACACATATTATACAGGACAATTTCATGCCCACTTTCAAGGTACGAGGGTAGATTGAAAAGTACTCGGCCTAACCAAGAAAATAAACACATACTAAATCAGTTATATTTTTATTTTTCTACATAATCACCATCAAGTTCAATACACTTTTGCCACCTCCCCTTTCAAGCATTTAGACCGTTGAAAAAAAATGATTCTTCCTTAGAGTCAAAATATGCGTCTACAGCTGCTTTGACCTCGTCGTTTGTCGAAAATCTTTGACCTCCCAAGTGCTTTTTTAGGTTAGAGAACAGAAAGAAGTCTGATGGTGCCAGATCAGGTGAATACGGCGGATGCGGTAACAGTTCAAAGCCACAGTTGTGAATTTCAGCCATTGACTGTACTGACGTGTGAACACGGGCGTTATCTTGATGAAACAGGACTTTTCTTCTGAGCATTCCACGACGTTTTTCTTTTATTTCCTCTCGTAAACGACGTAGTAAGGTGCAGTAGTAATCAGAGTTTATAGTCTGACCCCTTTCAAGATAATCAATCATAATCACACATTTCGAGTCCCAGAATACTGAAGCCATCACCTTATTTGCCGACAAAATCGACTTAGCCTTTTTAGGGGGTGGTGAACCAGGTCTTCTCCACTGTTTTGATTGTTGTTTTGTTTCCAGTGTACAGTAATTAACCCATGTTTCGTCCATAGTAACAAAACTATTCAAAAAATCATCTGCATCGGCTTCAAATAACTCCAAACAGTCGCGTGAAATAGTCAATCGCGTCCTTTTTTGTTCAACTGAAAGCAGTCGCGGAACCCACCTCGCAGACACCTTGTGGAAACCCAACTCGTTGACAATGATGTTTTGAGTTCATTCATAAGAGATGCCTATAATCTCGGCTATCTCTCTAATTTTTAATCTGCGGTCTCCCATTATTAAATCAAGTACTTTTTTAATATTTTCGTCAGTAGTTGACGTCGAAGGCCTTCCAGAGCGGGGTTCATCTTTCACACTCTCTCTACCACGCTTAAATTCTGCTATCCATTTTTTGACGGATGAATATGACAGAGCACAATCGCCTAATGTACTGACCATGTCATCATGGATGGCTTTTGATGATAGCCCCTTCTTATGGAGGTACTTAATGACGGCACGCTGCTCGATTTGCTCCATTCGCGGAAATTATGTCCGATTACTTTGTTAATAAATTTATAAAATCACAACTAATTATCGCACACGTTTCGAACTTCACACAATGAACTAGTCTGAACTGAACTAAATAATGTGGGTAGATCTGATTTTTAGAATTGAATGGATCTGTGTTAGGCCGAGTACTTTTCAATCCACCTAGGTATTAATCCAGAATATTTTTTTATAGTATTCAAGTTTGTACTAAAATATATATACAGCCTGTAATGAAAGGGGGTATCAACCCTCAAGGAGGTGAATGTGCTCATGAAACTCAACAACTTTCCCCAAAGAACATAGGTCGAAATATGAAAAAAAAATTTGGCCCTCCCATAGTAAATCAATCAGCTGGTAGTCAGTTTTGTAAGGGAGGGCCAAATTTTTGTTCTCTTTATTTGTTTTGTCAAATGTTCTTTGGGGAAAGTTGTAGAGTTTCATGAGCACATTCACCTCATTAAAGGTTGATACTCCCCTTCCGTTACACGCTGTATATATGAAATAATTAATGGACAAAATTTAAAATATTACAGATACAAGGACAAATTTATCACTTACTGGGGGCACTGTTACCACTACCTGATGCAGATCATCAATTTTTACAAATTTATTTTATGGGCAATTCAGATGCGGAAGTTGATAATCGTTGTGCTCACAATCCAACAGTGAAGAGAACCATTGTCCAAGAATTACAAATGTTTCTTCATCAGAATAACAATTTAGTAAACATGTTCAAAATAGCATTGGATCGGATGCCATCTGATAGCCATAATATTATCATTCGAGCTGACAAAACACCTGCCGGTGAACACACAAGGAGGTTTAATTCACCTACCATTGATGAAGTGGCTGTTGTCATGGTGGGAGAAAATTTACAATCTAGAGATATTGTGCTTCATCATCGGAATAGTGATTTAAAACGTGTATCTGAAACACACAGGAGCTATGATGGATTACAATATCCTTTGATCTTCTGGCAGGGGGAAGATGGATACCATTTTAACATCAAAATGGTAAATCAAGTAACAGGTAAGTAAATTGAGCAGGATTAAATAATATTTTTAAATTCAATTCATCTCATCAAGTAACATTTATCATTTTTGATTCCAGGTGCTGAAACCAACAAAAAAGTTAGTGCTATGAATTTCTATTCATACAGACTCATGATCCGTCAAGGTGAAATAAATCATATTTTGATGTGTCAACGACTTTTTCATCAGTTTGCAGTTGACATGTATGTCAAAATTGAGACTGAACGATTAACATTCATACGTTTGAACCAACGACAGCTACGATCAGAGGAATACATTCATCTCCGCTATGCTATAAATGCCGATGGCAATGTGAATAATGTAGGAAGAATGACAATTTTGCCAGCCACTTATATAGGAAGCCCACTCCACATGAACGAATATGCTCAGGATGCTATGTCATATGTTAGGCATTATGGCCGCCCAGATTTATTTGTTACATTCACATGTAACCCAAATTGGACCGAAATAAAGAGGGAATTGCTACATAGCCAAACACCAGTTGTTAGACATGACATAATTGCCAGAGTTTTTAAACAAAAATTAAAATCTCTGATGAATTTCTTAATAAAGCATTATGTGTATGACAGAGTCCGTTGTTGGATGTACTCTGTAGAATGGCAAAAGCGTGGATTGCCACATGCGCACATTTTACTCTGGTTAGTGGACAAAATAAGGCCAAATGAGATTGATTCCATAATTTCAGCTGAAATTCCAGATGAAACAGTTGACACAAAATTGCATGCAGTAGTTACCAAACACATGATACATGGACCTTGCGGACTTTTCAACTACAATTCACCCTGTATGTGTGTATGTAAGTGTTCCAAGCGATACCCAAGAGACCTGCTTGCTGAAACCATAACGGGAAATGATGGATACCCATTGTATCGTCGGCGATCAGTTGCGGACAATGGGCAATCGGTAGTTGTGAAGGTAAGAGGACAAAATGCTGATGTAGACAATCGTTGGATTGTGCCATACTCGCCAATATTGTGCAAAGCTTTTGAGACTCACATCAATGTGGAATATTGTAACTCTGTAAAGTCGATAAAGTACATATGTAAATATGTTAACAAAGGCAGCGATATGGCTGTCTTCGCTGTAACCAATGCAAATGATGAAATATCACAGTACCAGATGGGGCGCTATGTAAGTAGCAACGAAGCAATTTGGCGTATATTTTCATTTGCGATCCATGAAAGATACCCTACAGTAGTCCATTTGGCGGTCCATTTAGAAAATGGTCAACGAGTTTATTTTAATGAATCGAACGCGGCAGACAGAGCGGCACGTCCACCATCGACAACATTAACAAGTTTCTTCACAGTCTGTCAAACTGATGATTTTGCTCGCACTTTGCTGTATGCTGACATGCCACGCTATTACATATGGAATGCATTATCGAAATCGTTTCAGCGTCGAAAACAAGGAACACCAGTTGAAGGACATCCAAATGTATTTGCTTCAGACGCTCTGGGTCGCATCTACACAGTACATCCAAATAACGATGAATGTTATTATTTGCGATTGTTGTTGGTGAATGTTCGTGGTCCGACATCGTTCAAACAACTGAGGACAGTTAATGGACAGCTGTGTGCGACTTAACGTGAGGCATGCCAACTATTACATTTACTTGAGAACGATTCGCACTGGGATGATACGCTCAAGGATTCCGTAATATCTTCATCGCCGTATCAAATTCGTGCATTGTTTGTGATTATCATATGTACCATCCCCCAAATAACCCACAAATCTTTTGGATTCGAGGACATGTTTCTCCTCGAATCCAAAAGATTTGTGGGTTAAGTATAGAGATGACATGTCTGAAGATGTTTTGCATCGTGTGCGCCGTGAAACTTCGAATCCTACACTACAAATGACTGAAGAAAGGGGGACGCCCATTTTCGGCCATGGAACGCCCAACAATGTGAATTTGTTAAAAAATTATATCTTTATTTATGGTTATTAATCGCGGTATTCATTTATCCTCAAACAATGGGAATATTTTTGCACAAATTAAAAGTACCGGAAACATAATAATAAAAATTAGGTAAATCATTATGTCATTAGTTTGTGAATAAAAAAAAGTGTTGCCAATCACAAAACACATTTAAAAAATCGATTCTCTTTTTCGATCGATTATTTACGGTGTCATCATTACAGTGCTAATATAATTTTTAAATATTTAGAATTCTTTAGAGAGTAACAAATGCTACGGCACAATTTAACTGTTAATCTTAACCGATCTTCTTTGAAAACAGATAAGAACTGTTATTCTTATCTGTTTTTAAAGAAGATCGGTTAAGTTATTCTTATCTGTTTATAACAACACATTTAAAATAGAATCATGTTATGATAACGAAACAAGTTAGTTTCCAGCTGATTTACCATGAATCCTTTAACCTTTTGAGCGGCAAAGTCGCCTATACTTGACCAACACCTGCGGGCCCTGAGCGCCAACGACGTCTATAGTTGACAAAAAACCCGGCTCCGAAAAATATGAAATATAGATATTGGAAAATTATTACAGGTATTTTAATTCTACACTCCTCAAAATAGGAATAACCCAGCAACATGTGAGTATAAAAAACAAGTCTTCTAGAGCCACAAGTACTAAGAAACATTGAACTAATAAAAATGGATTTTTATCTAAGCAAATACTATGTCCAGCACGCCAAAGTCGTCTATGGTTGACCGCTAGTGTCAAACGCGGGAGGCATAGATTTCTTGAAAACTATCCAAAATTCAGCTCAATGGTGTTTTTTTCTATTATTATTGATATTTGAATAAAATTAAAGGTTATAAACATAAAACTATAATTGGCTACATGAATAAAAAAATGTTATCAGATTATCTTCGCATAATAAATCTAATATCTCAACTCTAGCGCATCTTTAGCGCGTCATCGAAAATCAGTTCACTGGGCACCGTGATCAAGGATAGACGACACCCTGATGACGTCATAAGTGATTACCTAGAAAAGTAGAGCAATGCAACATGAACGATTCCTCAGAACTCATTCGGATTTTGGAAAGCGTCGATGATGATGAATTTTGATTTTTGATTGATGAATTCAATTTTTGATTGATTGGTGAACAAATATGTTTATTTATTCCATGACCAAGATTTTAGTATTATAAGGCTGATTTACCCAGTGCGAATAATTATATACAATTGTTGATTAATGAATAATTATGTACCTTTTTTAATAATAATACAAAATTACAATTAATGTTTTTTTTACTTAGGGTGTGAAGAGCAATTTTTCATTTTGTGTTGTGCCATTTTCTTTCTCAGTCTCAAAATCATCTAGCAGCATCAGCATCATATCAGATCCCCATTGTCATAAGAGTGTAAGACTTTTCTTCTGTGCGTCACTTGGCCTACGCCTTCCCCGACACATAAAATATTATGAATCGATGTCTGTATATTTCGGTTAGATCGATTTTGAAATCGATACACAACATTCTAAGAATGTTTCAAAAGGGAAGGTCAGCTACGCCGTTGTCGTCCAGTCGCGACAGTGTCGTCATTAGGATGGAGAGTAGTGCTAATGTTTACTACTATTTTATTGTTATTGTTTGTTTTTATTTATGTTTATATGTACAAAGTACATATATAAAAAGAGTGGAAGACGGCACAAGATTAAATAAAACATACAGTTTATTAAGAGTCATTTATAGCATAAAAAACCAACAAAAACAAGTTATTTCACGTTATCGATATATCAACTCTTGGCAACACTATTTTGTTTTGGCGCTTTGGCGTACAGGACACGGTAATGCGTTTTTGGCGTGGCGCTCAAAAGGTTAAAGCTTAACAAAACGCAACTGCACAATTTTTATCAATTTCAAGACAAAAACAACCGTTGTTATCGGCTTGGTTGAAAACGTTAACAACCGCCTTCACATCTGTAGTTATGATAATTAAATAAGCGATTTAATAGCTGATTTACAATGAATTCTATGCAGTATAACATAACGCTACTCCACAATATAACTGTTATTCTTATCTTTTCTTAACAATACATTTAAAATGAAATCATGTTACGATAATTAAACAAGTGAATTTTTAGCTGATATACCATGAATTTTTTAGAGCTTCATAAAACACTACTGCACAATTAACTGTTCTTAAAAATACACTTAAAATAGAATTTAAATAAAAAAAGGAAGATACATTTTAAAAAGCGAGCAGAAGTTAAAACACCTCCAAGATTATTCTCTTTTTTACGAAATTATTAATCGAATAACAATCGAATCTCTATGGATATTATGATGTTATGATAATTAAACAAGCGAATTACTAGCTGATTTACTATGAATTCTTTAGAGTACAATAAAATGCTACTGCACAATTTAACTGTTATTGTTATCTGTTTTAACAATACATTTAAAATGGAATCATGTTATGATAATTAAACAAGTGAATTTTTAGCTGATTTACCATGAACTGTTTAGAGCGTAACAATACGCTACTCCACATTTTAACTGTTCTTAAAAAGACGTTTAAAACATAATTTAAAAAAATAAAAGAAAATATATTTTAAAAAGCGTGTAGAACTGAAAGCGAAACTCAAATATTATTATTTTTTCATTAAATTACTAATCGAATACAAATCGATATCGTTTCGTTGTATTTATCTTAGTTATGTGGCAACATCAAATCTGACAGCTATAGGAAATATGTCATGCGAAATGAAATCACCATTCAACAAGTAAAAAGGTACTAGTGAATTCACAACTAAATAGTTGCCATTGTGTTATTTTGTTTGTTATTTTTCAAATAAATTCTCAAGAACTCATATGGAGTGAGATTGTCGATCACATTATAGTGTGACAACAGTTAAAAGTAAGTGTTTAACAGTTTTTAATTTATTAATTCTAGTGCTGATATTTGATAGTGATGAATGTATGAAATGATGAAGTTGTTTTATTTTTTAACATATGCACAAGCTATACCTGACAAACAAAATAGCTTATTTGTAACACGGCGATAAGATTAGCTAGCTAACACCAGATAGTTACGAAATGGACAATTTTTATCAAATACCAAGAAATAAGACAGTCGATTTTTAATTATTTTTGGACTACTGGTAGGCAGTCAGTCCTTAATTATTAAATAATATAGGGCATTAAGTTTTAAGTAACATTTACCTATATTTGAGTTTAAAGTAAACAAATCTATTTTATTTTGTTCACTTTGTCTTATTTTTTTATTTAATATTATTTCAGTTGCCATCGTCATCGCGTGAGTGTCATGATTGCGAAGGATTGATAAAGCAGCAACACGTTAAACTTTAGAACGGGAACCATCTGAATCATCTAGTCCATCCTTGTAGCAATCTAAAGTGAGTAATGTATTGAACCTAGAACAAAAAAGCTTAGATCATACATCATACAATATACTGCTGCCTAATTTTGTAAGAGCACCACTCACACAAAATCAATGTTTTTTCCTGGTTGTAACAATTCCAATCAACTCACTGTTCCATCAGCATTGCGGGTATGTATTTTTGTGAATACAATTACTATGTACCTCCAGAATGTAGAATCAGTAAGTAAACCATTTAAATAGTAACTCTTGGTATTTACTTTTAGAATTAATATATAACCATATTAAAACATTTAGTGTAGCACAAATTATAGATTTTTCTACATTATTGTAAGATAATATTTACCATCATATAGACTTTGAAAATATTTACAATATGCCCGAATATACTGTACATTATTATCTACGCTTATCAAAGGCACAATGCCAATAAATTCTGTCTGAAGTGCCCAAAATGTCAAGTAAACATAGTGGATGCTTTGCACTTGCTGTATATTTGATAAAAGTAAGAACAGGAGATAGTGATGAATGCATATAGGCATTATTGCAAGTACCAAGAAACAAATTAGAGCGGCTCATGAATATGGCCCAAGAAATATTAAATCAGGATGTTGTTCCTATGAATTTTATCCATCGTTACCGCTCTCTGTGCCAAATTCTATACAGTAATTATGATATTATATCTGAGGCAAATAATTTCTTAGCTTTCCTAGATGTTTTTGTTATCCAAAATCCTAACAACATCATAGGTCACACTGTGTATAGAAAAAAGACCCATACAAACTGATATTTAAGCGGTGAATCTCACCATAATCCTTCACAGTTAGTTACCATGAGCAAATCTTTGTTACAGAGAGCATATGGGATCTGTGAGAACAAGCACCTGGCCGCGGAGCTTCAGCACGTCAAGCAAGTTCTGCACAAAATCAAGCTTCGGGTCCCACGTCTTCGTCATAGTGACCGAGTGAAGCCGACCGCAGTTGAGCGTGTGCCTGCTGTACTACCGTATGTCAAGGGTGTCACCTCAACCAGATAGACATACATCAGATTTGATAGACCACAAATCCTCGTTAAAGAACATTAATTCCTACCAAGGATGATATGTGAGGCTACTGAAACTAAAAAACATCCTAATTTCAGTAGAGAAGGCGTTTGGGTACTGCCACCTGCTTGGGACACTATAATTAATTAAATTAAAACAAACCCCAATCATACCACTGCAAGACTTAAAGATAGAGTAAGTTCAATCTGCGTAGATTGGACTATAAAAATAATAATAAAAAGCTGAAGGTACTCCATGTCCCAATACTGACATTGGGATGGCAGTCACCTCAGTACCCCGTGACCATGGGTGCTATAAAGCACCTGAAACGTCAGGAATTAATAATAATAGTATAATAATAATATAGCCATTTATTTCCGAACTTTGGGGTTACATAATATTTGTGTTTGAGTTCCTATTGTAATACTAGTTAAAGTAAGTCCCTCTGTTCGGTGTGCCTTTTGGCATAGGCCTCCAAAAGAAAAATCACGCGTCGGGAATTAAAAGTTAAAGAAATTAAAAGCAATAAAATTGGTAAAAGTAGTCGTTAAAAAGCTGTATTTGTGAAAATAAAAAGCTTTATATCATAAAAATCCCGACTTTTTTTAAACCAATTCCTTAACCATTTCATTATTTTAATTGCATATTATCATTTCCATATGCTTTTATATGTGGGCACCCATGGCCGAAGTGTCTATGAACAGTGGGCATCCCCCCTTTACAATGAGACATTGATCATGATAGAAGATATGTGTTTATTGATAGCAAATAAAGTATTGTCGTGTTTGGGAATGACAGCACCCAATCGTCATATGCACGATGCATTAAATCACGAGTTGCAAAGGGAACAACAGTACGACATTGAAGCATTGGCCGAAACAGTTCGTACAAATGTTCCACAATTAAATCAACAACAAAGAATTGCGTACGACACTTTGATAGAAGCTGTGAACAGTGGATCTGGTGGAATTTATTTTCTTGATGCTCCCGGAGGAACCGGAAAAACATTCTTAATTTCATTGCTTTTGGCGAGGCTCAGATCGCGAAATGATGTTGCTCTAGCGTTGGCTTCATCTGGAATAGCTGCGACTCTGCTAGAAGGCGGACGAACTGCGCATTCTGCCTTGAAATTACCATTAAACATGCAAATCACCGAAACACCAATTTGCAACATCGCCAAAAATAGCGCAATGGCCAAGATCCTACAGGTATGCAAATTAATTGTTTGGGATGAATGCACAATGGCCCATAAGAGGTCACTGGAGGCGCTGGACAGAATATTGAAAGATCTTCGTGACAACCAAAATATTTTTGGTGGGGCCATTATTCTGTTGTCAGGTGATTTTCGTCAGACTCTTCCAGTTATTCCCCGATCAACTGTTGCTGATGAACTAAATGCATGCCTAAAATCATCGAATTTGTGGCAGTATGTAAAGACACTCCAATTAACAACTAACATGCGAGTATTTTTGCAACATGATGAAACTGCAAATGTGTTTGCGAAGCAGTTGTTAGATATTGGAAATAATAAAGTTGCAATGGGCACCTCGACCGGATTCATCACATTACGCACAGATTTCTGTCACATCACAGATTCAAAAGAGGAGCTTATTCAGCGTGTTTTCCCAGATATAGCGCAAAAGTTCTATAACCATAATTGGCTTGGTGAACGAGCAATATTGGCAGCGAAAAATAAAGATGTCGAGGATCTCAATGCGACCATTCAGAATTTTCTTCCAGGACAGTTGGTTTCCTTCAAATCAGTCGACACCGTTATGAACCAGGATGACGTAGTCAACTATCCCACGGAGTTTTTAAATTCACTGGAATTGCCTGGATTACCACCTCACAATTTGCAGTTAAAAGTAGGATCAGTTGTCATCATGCTGCGTAACATTAATCAACCTCGACTATGCAATGGAACAAGACTGGCTGTGAAAAAGCTGATGAATAACGTTATTGAGGCAACAATCATAAAAGGAAAATACAAAGGAGAGGATGTCTTGATCCCGCGAATACCGATGATTCCAACGGATTTACCATTCGATTTTAAACGCTTACAATTTCCAGTACGTCTGGCCTTTGCGATGACAATAAATAAATCGCAAGGACAGTCTTTAGAAGTTTGCGGAATCAACTTGGAGTTTCCCTGTTTCACGCATGGACAATTATACGTCGCGTGTTCGCGCGTCGGAAAACCATCTTCTTTGTTTATTTACGCACCACAAAACAAAACAAAAAATATAGTTTATGAGCAAGCTTTAAATTGATTAACAAACTGTATCATAACAGTGTGTGTCTGTTAAAAAAATTTAAACCTTATAAATAGCCAGTATTTCAGGAAAACTCGATGTGTCGAACTTGATGTGCCGAAAATAATAATAAAACTTCATGCTTCATTAAAAAATGCTTAATGATTTCTTATATTTACGCGAACAATACACATGATTAAAACTACTTTTACGGATTTTATCGCGTTTATTTTTACTTTTTATTTTTAATTCCCGACGTTTCGGGCGCTTTCCAGCACCCATGGTCACGGGGGACTGAGATGACTAGCGTCCCGATGTCATTGTTAAACCCGGAGTACCTTCAGCTTTTTTTTAACCATAAACATAAACAAGGTGAAGGTACTCCGGGTTTAACAATGACATCGGGACGTCAGTCATCTCAGTCCCCCGTGACCATGGGTGCTGGAAAGCGCCCGAAACGTCGGGAATTAAAAATAAAAAGTAAAAATAAACGCGATAAAATCCGTAAAAGTAGTTTTAATCATAAAAAATGCTTTTTTATTCAATACGTTTTGTTTGTTTTGAAATTAATTTATACAAAAGTTTAGGTCTTTTATTTATCGATTGAGGCAGTACGAAGTCTGCCGGGTCAGCTAGTCAGAATATATATTTTATACAAGTCAAACAAGTGAACGTACGTAAGTTTGGCAACGCTTTTGTTTCGTCAATTCAAGGTCAGGAATACGTTAGTACCGTAGACTTATCTGTTTACGGCAGTTTGTTGTCAGAAAGGACGGCAACGTCGCTTTACCTACGACTTTTGGTATGCCACACAACGATAATAAGTAATAAAATTGTTTACAAAAAACATAGGTGTCTAAGGTCATTAGTTTTATGTTATTTTATACGGTTTATTAACGGTTGGAAAGGAAATTAACCAATTAATGAAGATATTGATTTGTCAGAATTATTTAAGATCACTTGGATGCCATCTAGCGTGCCAATGTTTAAACGTCGCCTTTCGTTTGCTTGTCAAAAGTCACGCACACTACTAAAGAAGTGTCTAATTTTTCCGGGATTTCACTATTGTTTTTCTCAGTATATATAATGTAAGTTATTGCCTATAAAGGTCAGACGCGTACACATTTCATTGTAGAGAAGTGATAAAATGATTAGTTTTAAAGAAAGAGTGTCTGTGTTTAGTGAAGATTTTGGTTAAAAAATGTATGGACGGACGGTCGAAGCATCCACCTTAAGTAGAAAATTCAAGCATTATGTCGATATCCAGCGGACTATTTTCGTGGTTCTAGGGGCTCACATATAAAGTTTAAACATCCATAATTTGTACATTTTAGCAAATATTCATTCTCAAGTTGTAAATATATCAAGACTGGGCCGGTCAGACATGCGTGCTATTGTTTGGGTGAGTAATTAGACCGAGTTCCTGGGACTCATAGATGATGTATAAATAAAATTACCTACTAGCACTACTAAAAATGAACGCACAGCTTTATTGGTTCCATCATTTTGTTCCGGGAAACTTTGACCTCACAAATAAACGTCGTGGCTTCTTCATTGATAGTGACAAAATGTAGCCGATGGCTTCCGCTGTTGATGTAACAAAAATATATAATTGTTGTGTCCGACAGATAGCTGATAACCTATCTACATTGCAAGGGAGGCGATTACATTTAAAACTGGAAATAACCGTGGAGCTACTGTGAAGTTTATGGTTGTTGTGTAGCGGCGTAAGGCTGTGGGTCTCGTAATAGACGTCAGAGCGTAATTAAACAAGTGAAGGAGCATCTTCTTCATAATAACACAAAATGATAGAAAGCGTCTCTGAAGCGTGACGACTACGGCCAATACTAAGTGGCAGGCCTACGTTTTACTGTGGATTTATGATGGGTTGAGTAATGTCCCTATTTGATCTAAAATAGGCCAATATATCACGTAATGGTATATAAACGTATATTTAAAATATACCTACTAGAAATACGTATGAAATAACTTGTAAAATTGATTTACATTACAAAAATTTGTAAATCAGAACTCATTCAAACACTAACAAAAATGTACACATGCGAGAATGTCCAGTAAAGTATAGTAAATATGTATTTAAGACTTAAAGGAAGCTTATGTAATAAAAATAAAATATAGTGTAAAAAAATTCAGTAGGTATATCATTGATCTATGAAAACGTTTTTGTTGGGAATTTGTCAACAACACTTCTTGAAACAAGTTTAGTACACTTAACCTAATTTAGCAAAATGGCAGCGGTTATGCCTATAAACAAGACACGAGATGATTAAAACTTATGCATGTTGCTTGACAGAAATTACTATCAAACCCTTGTTCACACAAGGGGAAAATTGAGTAGAAAACTTAATTTACAGTACTACTTACATTTATGTAAAACAAAAGTCTTACAAATTACGTAGGTACCTGATAATGTCGCTTTATTAGTCTTGTTCGTTATAATGTTTATTTGAATAAATTAAATTTGGTATAATACAAATAATAAATAAGTTTTGTTTGTGTACCGCTACAGGTAGCAGAACATATAAAAATAAAGAAAATAATATAACACTTGGAATTTGAACAATTTGAACCACATTTGACACTGGGTTGTGATACGTAATTGTTTATTATTTATTCTTTTGTGAACACTGTATTTCAGGCTGCAATAAATAATAAATGAATAATTAAATGGTAACAACTGAGCCGCGCGTTTGCTATAATAAATAACAATTATTAACATTAAATTATAACACAACAAATTGCTTGTAATTTTAGCTAACGTTATATTAAAAACCAATTAATAAAAATGGTTGATTTCTCTATATCGTTTTAATTATGTTTTATGTTATATACGAATCTTCCTTCTTTATGAACTTTAATGCATTCGTCTGTTTGATAGCATGAAATCATATTCTATTTTTTCAATCAAAAAAGTATGATGAGATAAACTCATTCTTCCTTATAAGTCCAGTACAACGTTAAGAGTACGCACCACCTCAAATTGCCAATCGTAAATCGTATTTTTACGTGGCTAAGTCAGATACAAAGTAACAAAAATATTAATATGAATATTACATCGTAATTGCGAGGGACGTCGTTAATAACGTAATAGAATAAAATATCCTCGATAGAAAAAAATCACGATGTTATTTCTTATTTTCATCGTGAACTGATTCGTTCCGGTCGTGGTACATATTATGAAGCAAAACATTTAATAAAGGACATCACTTATATATTATCTAGTGCTGTACTATTTGGTGAGTAGTATATTCCTTGCTTACTACTAAACTCAAGCGCTACTTAGTGATCAACACATAATAAATGCAAAATAATGTCTCATGCTTATATATAACTAAACAATCTAATTTAATATAATATGTACTACTTGTCAGATACATTTTATTTTCATGCAATGGCTCAATTCATTGTATTTATTGAATCATACCTAAAAGATTTTTAATGTTGATATGGTCACAATAAGATGTTAGGTTAGCTTATTACGTAATAACTTAAGACAAAAGGAACCTTGAGGAGGGACTGAATAAATTTACCGACTTCGTATTACATGGATTTCACAACTTTAATTTTACGTTAGAAGAACAGATCTGCGAGACTTGTTGCAACCTTCGATCAACAAGTTGATCGAAGTTTGCAACTCATCATTATATTTGAAACCTAGTGATGCTTAAGAGGTTAGAGTAAGTCAGCTCAAATTCTAATTTCGCCCCCACTTCCCCGCGCGTCGTATGCTATGCATTGATTTATATATTACACTAGATCAGTAATAACCGCGCCAAAGCGTTCCCACTGCACATATGGCCACAGCCATATGCCTAGCTAACGTCAGTGCAGTGTTCAATGTGACGCCGACAAAGTTGAGCCGCGACAAAAAATGGGTAAATGCGTAGTGAAAGAATGCTATTCAAGGTCACAAAAACGTAATAAATCAAGCGGAATCACTTTCAACACATAATTTTTAGTTCTTTTTTTTCATATAAATGTAAAAAACCTCAAATACTTAAATACAATTATCGAATATTGCCACTTAGGTTCAATGTTGCCACTTTTACGCATTTGTGATTATCCTACATTAATGGGAGACTATGTAATTAATGGAGTAAGTTAATTTGTTACCTCGGATTTTAAATATTTTGGAAATTATGATAAAAACTTTTTAGCGTTTTAAAATAATTAATTATTGTCATTTTAGTTTAAACATGAATTATCTATTGAATATATTATATTACCTATTTTATATTAACAATTTTATTTTAATTATAATTTCATATAAATTTTATATTAATTATATTTTATTACCTATTTTATATTGTTTGATTTATTAGTACAATAAAAATACTCATAAAAATGTTTTACTTCATCATTATTCTATTCATCTGATAAGCTTTGTATCCTTTTTTTCTAAGTGGACGCAATAAAGATTTTAAAATAAAATATACTTTTTTTTAATATAAAAACAATTAACTGCAGCTTAAAAAAAACTCATTTCTATTGCGTGTTTTAGGTAAAATTTTATATAGTAAGCCACACCAACCCGCCATTGCATGATTGTGTGTCTATCTTTATCTAATCTTAGCGACGATATTGTTTTCGCAACTTGTGTAAGTGAGATAGATACATGTTTATTTAAAATTGTTATTAGTTTTAAAGCTACGTCGTCGCGTTTGGATAGTGGTCACACTTTTTTCGACGCGCGGTAATGACGTTTGCTCCTCTAGTATTGTATAACTCAATGATGCTATGTACCGAAATATTTGTAATCACTAATACTGTAAGTAGAAAGGTCGTTAGACACTTATTTCATTAGGTTTATCATATTTATGCCTGTTTCTTAAAGCCAAGCCAGCCGCTTCTTATTTTTATCACGGTTATTTCCCATTTTAATTTTACGTCGTACTGTTGCGTAATGTATATTCTGATCGTAAGCGACACAACTTCTCCCTTCAAAAGCCTAAGCGATACTAACGAAACGACAGGAATCAAGCTCAAGACGCCGATAGTTTAGGTAATTTCTTTTTTACAGTGAAAATAATGGTATTTAAAAAAAAGTAAATAACATAAGCACTGCTTTATAGTTAGTTCAGTTAGTATGCAAAGTTTCATGATCTTATTTAAAGTATTTTATGAATAACAGCGGTTTATTGTTTATTTTGGAGGTAACTTTGGATTTTTTTTCTATCGAAAAAATTTTACGAAATCCTTTTTTCGTCTAACATAATCACTAACATTAATCCTCAACTTTACCATATATTTATTTCAAAATTAATGCTGCAATATTTTCGGCATAACGAAGGATCTTGCTAAGCCATTTGACATTATATTTCCCCTTAATACTGCTTTCTTTCTTGTTATTTAGGTTATATTAAGTTACGTAATACAACTCGGATGCAACAATGTGCCGTTGTTTAAATTAAATTAATTAATCATGGTCTAGAATTTTTTTTTGTTTATACGCCTGACAGTAGAAAATTGCCCTATAGAATAATAACTTTAATGACTTTCCCTTTAAATAATTTTATTATATCAGTAACAATTCATTGTTTACTATCTTTTATTTAGTTTTTTTAATTTTGTTTTTTGTTATTTTTTTTTTAAATTTACAATAAAACTAAAGTCATGAAAAAAATTACAGGCTGTTTGTTGTCTTTTTATTACTCTTTTAATAAATTAAGCAATGGGTGCGTTTGGCAGAAAAAAGCGCTAGCAAGCGCTTGTAAGCAAAATGGCGATCGTAAGCGGTAAGCGCTGTCAAATCGTAAGTAGCTATTTTCCTCCAGGACACGATGTTAGTTTTAACCGGGAAACCTAACCTAATTTAAATATATGTTTGTAAAGTATTCATATTAAAAACTTACCAATCATGAATTTTTAATAACATGTATATGTTTATTCATGTCATTATATTACTTAAAACTAATATTGCACAAAACAACTTATAAACTCTACTTCAAAACAAACAAATTAAATAAGCAAAATGGCGGATTGTGTCAGCGCTACCGAAGTAGCAATCGTGTCCTGGCCGAAAACTATTTCAGCGCTTATAAGCGCTTGCTAGCGCTTTTTTCTGCCAAACGCACCCAATTTATTGTATTTCAAATCTAATAGATACAATACCTACTATTTTTGTTTTACAGATATATCAAATCTGGTTTCATTAGCACCGTGTGGAGGATGTCATATTATGTAACTTTTTAAAAAAATGTCTAATAATATACAGTCTTAACATTTTAAAATGCATCTATAAATCTCATTTGTTTGGGAATTAACAATTTTAAGGACTAGTAAACTGACTCACCTTAAACGCTGGATAATTTTGATATTATCACTTTCAAAACAACATTCACATAAAATATTTAACTTCAACATAATCAGTCACATGATTTACTTTTTTTCCAAATCACTATTGGCCATCTCCCCCGTAGTGGCCGGTAGAGTAGCATGTGATAGATTGCCAGTTTATTAATCAGTATTTCAACTTCTCTTTTCCTTTATGTTTTTAAGTCTTAACTCATTCTTCTTTTCTGTCCACATAATTAACGCTTATGATCAAACACTGTTCAATTTTTACGCAGCCACAATTGGCATAAAACGCATTAAAGCCAGTCTTTGATGAGATGCGTTTCATAACAATGTTCTCCAGTGCCTGCACGGTTATCAACTTCTCTGTTTCCACCTTCTTCATCAGACAAGTCACATAATATTAGTTCTTCACCCTAATCACTACATTCAGATAACTTTGTTAATTATTTTTTTACACAGTTTAATGTGATTAGCGAGTTTCTTCTCATTTTCTTCGCTGAATTGAAATGATGGTCCCATGGATCCTTTTTTGTTATTATTTCACTTGTATCGTCTTTCTATACTCCATTAAAGAGCTATGTCATAGTTTATTTTTAAACGGCATCCATGGTTGCCCTTAATGATTCTTCAATCCAGCTCCTTCGTGAGCTGACTAAAAACTGAAGTCTGTAGTCTCTACCTATGTTTATGTATTATGTATATGTTTATGTAATGTAATATACATATTCGGTTTCGAATGTCTGACCTTAGATGGTAGTTAATAACGTAGCAAATAATAAAATTATTAAAAGCGTAAATTGTTGGAAATAAAAACTGACCTCAACTGTATGCGCAAACACAGGTGCACTCTCTATTCCTTCACTCTCATAATCCGATATATATATATATATATATATAAATATATATATATATATATATATATATATATATATATATATATAACGATTGAGATTGAATTGGACGGACTGATTCTGCTCTTTAAATTTTTTTTAGAAAGCTTAGATAAATTGTGATGCTGGCATAAAATACGGCGTACTACAAGTTGTAAACAACGTCTCGGACAAGGAGCTTCGTATAATTATGGTAGAACTTCACATAAGGTAAGTTCGTCCGAGCTCGTTGGTCTAGTGGTTGGTAGCGCGTCTGCTGACGAGGTCCCAGATTCGAATCCCGTGTCGGACCAAAAATCAGTTATTGAGTTTTCCGTCAAAAAAATTCTCTCCAGTTATGTCGGTTTATCATCCCATCGGACTATAAGAGAAAGAGAGAATAAAGAGTGCACCTGTGCAGGCGCGTACAAAAGAAAAAATAATTATGGGTATATTTACATATTTTTATTCACTCAACTAGTTTCTCGGAAACTGGCCTCACAAATTTACGTTTAATGCACCTTTCCAGATAATTATTTTTTCTAATTCCGAGCAAAGTTCGTTCTCCCAGGAACTATAATATTATACACACATCATACAGCTAGCAAAGACGATTGGAAGAATAAAAAATTAAATTGTATGTTTTGCACACTCTGTTGACACATTGACCCGGAGTTACGGTTGTAGTTCCGCCGTTTGCCGTGCTACAGCATCGCTGTCTCCGTGCGGATCGCGAGGGTGAAATCGCAAAACTTTCTGGCTAAATACCCATTCTTAAAGTAAAATTTAATACTCACTTGGTAGAGCCACGCTACAGATATATTATGGTTGTACTACAAATATGTCGGCACGACAGCGTAAAGACCACGCTCTCACAGATTATCAGCGTAATATAACAACATAATAATGTTTTTTTTTTCATATGGAAGCTGTGTAGAAAACCAGATATCCTTTTTACTGGTAACAAGACATTCTACCTTATTCTTCAGGGGTGACAACGCATCTTAATTTGGGTTCTTGGAAAATTAAGAAAGGAGGTGTCACCTACATCTGTGTGATGTAGGCTTTATGATTGATTGTCACTTTTACTCTATTAAGAAAATTATTCACTTTCTTTCATTGTACGGAGCATTCGATGTAATTAAAATCCTTGGCGGGCCGATTACGCGATCGCATTACCAGACGCTCTCAACTTTGACGCTGCTACTTATTTCCACACTACTTTACATCTGGCATGTAGAAGATGGTATGGTATAATCTATCGGAAGCCATGAAATCTATCTGACTAATCTCATAGTTGCCCCTTTTCACCATTGTTCTTTCAGGCCGTCATCAAACCAAGAGGCATATACGTCCATCATCATCATTACAACCCTTCACAAGTCCACTGCTGAACATAGGCCTCCCCCAAGGTATGCCACAAAGCACGGTCCTGAGCCACCTGCATCCAACTACTTCCTGCATGTCTTACCAGGTCGTCACTCCATCTAGTGGGGGGTCGCCCTGCCCTACACTTCGCCTACCGGTACGAGGCTGCCACTCGAGAACCTTTTTCCCCAACGGTTGTCGGTTCTTCGAGCTATATGGCCGGCCCATTGCCACTTCAGCTTAGGTACTAATTCGTTGGGCTATGTCGGTCACTCTGGTTCTACTGCGGATGTCCTCATTTCTAAGTTTATCGCGTAGAGAAACCCCGAGCATAGCCCTCTCCATAGCTCGCAGAGCAACTTTGAGCGTCCTCATACGGCCAGCAGTGAAGGACCACGTTTCGGTTCCGTAGGTCATCACTGGCAACACGCACTGGTTGTACACTTTAGTTTTCAGGTTTTGAGGTATACCTGACGAGAAGATGTGTCGTAATTTACCGAACGCCGCCCAGCCGAGTTGAATCCGTCGATTGACCTCTCGGTCGAAGTTGGCCTTACCTGATCGGACTATTTGTCCCAGATAAACGTACTCAACAACTTCGAGTTTAGTGCTCCCAACAACTACGGGCATAGGTGTAACATGGACATTAAACATGATTTTTGTTTTGTCCATGTTCATCTTAAGACCTATCCGTTGGGAGGCACTATTGAGATCATTGAGCATAGTGCTTAAGTCCTCCAGCGATTCTGCCATAAGGACTATATCGTCGGCAAATCGAAGATAAGTGATGTACTCGCCATTGATGTTAATACCGTATCCTTTCCAGTCCAGTAGCTTGAAAACGTCTTCCAGTGCAGCGGTGAAGAGTTTCGGGGAAATAACCTCACCCTGTCTTACACCTCTCTGCAGTTGGATAGGTTTCGTACTCTGGTTCTGTACTCGGATAGCCATCGTAGCCCTACTGTACAAACACTTCAGCACTTCGATATACCGACATTCAAGTAAGCACCGCTGAAGAGACTGTAGCACCCCCCAATTTCGACGGAATCAAAAGCTTTCTCATAGTCCACATACGCCAGGCAAAGTGGCAGATTGTATTCTTCGGACTTCTGTACAATTTGCAGAAAGGTATGTATGTGGTCTATGGTACTAAAGCCTTTTCGGAAACCGGCTTGTTCGGGAGGCTGGAAGTCGTCGAGTCTGCGTGCGAGACGATTCGTAATGACTCTCGAAAACAGCACGTAGACGCGGCTCAGAAGGGATATCGGTCTATAGCCTGTATAATAACTTATCTCTATACATATAAAAAATCAAATGCTGTCTGTTAGTTTTACTAAAACTCGAAAACAGTTTTGATGAAATTTTTTGTGCTCATTTCTCTGGGGAAGGTCCCTGGATGGTTTGAATTCATAATTGGACCCGGTAGTTGGGGCTGTAGTCGAGATCCGGAAATCATCCGTGCAAAGCCGGGCGGATCGCCAGTAACTTTTCAATTCAATTCTTTTCATTTTAATTATACTGCATCCAATTTTGACCTTAATCTATCTTAAGTAATTTATAAATCTTAATAAAATAACCAAATATTAAAGGAACTAAATAATACAAATTATTTACTGCATGCTCCACCGAAAATGGCACTCGCTTAATAATTTTATGCCAAAAATATCACGAGAGTACACAATGACTTTCTGTCAAAACTTTATAACTACTTAACTTTAAAATTTAAATGAAGCACACAATTCAATACAGTCAAAAAACTAAAAGCCGGAACCCATTTAACCGCAGTACTTATCTATAAAAATAGAATAATAAATGACTCCCAAAATAAACACTCAACAGTAGTATGAGGTATGTATAACATTTTTATGACAGGCAAATTTATTTGTTTGTGTAAGTTAGATTCGTCATATTAAAAAATTAAAAGTCTATTTATTGAATACGTTGAAGCTTATAACAAATTTTATATTATGTAATGGCCAAATAACCTAAATTGTTAGAATTAACCCGGTGAAAGAGGGTAAAGTTTTTCGATTTATGTATTTATGTGTCTATGGATTTGCCACGCTCTGTGTCCCAATTTTTGTAACAAAAAAAATTTATGTATCTATGTGTCTATGGATTTGGCAAGCTTGAGTACCTAATCGTTTTTTTTTTAAATTACTGTTTTAGCCATTGGGCTTGTTTATAATATGTTAGAACTTACGCTTTATATTATGTAGGTCAGTAACGCAACACGTAAACATAACATTTCCTAATTCACTGTTTGTTATAAAAATGGGTGACCTATAAAAGGTAAGTTTGGCGAGATAAAACTTGTTTGTGTTGTGTAATGGCGCACGTATCTACCAACTGTATTTCTTAATATTTTATGGTGACATACTACATCGCGTTAAATTTTGTTTGTTCCTATGTTTGTCAACTTGCCGTGATTTTCGTTATATTTACATACGTATATCGTAATCTGATATTATGAATTTGATCTATTTTATGTTTTTTTTTTAATTATAAATGCGTAGTTTATTTATTATAGTACAACACCGATTACCTTATTCTCGGCCGCAACAATTAATTACGCCGTCGAGTTCTAGCAAATCCTTGTCACAATGGAAGAGACAGTGTAGGGTTACTTTTCAGCAGTGGGCTTGTTATACGTTGCTAAAGAAAATAAATGATTTTTTAAATAAATAAAGATCTCTTTTCACTGTAATAAGAACTACTACCTAAAAATTGTAAAACAATAATTGCTCAAGATCATTTTTATCCTAAAATATAAACAATACTAGGCAATACATAGCAGTTATTAAAAATCCTATATAAGTTTTGAGTGATATAATAAACGGAAACAATACAGTACAAAGTTTAAAAATAGTTAATTTATGTAAAGCTTTATAAAATTATAAATAACATCACCGAGCCGCAAATGTTTATGCGTGGTAAAGCCACGGTGCAGCTATATTATGGTTAAAGCAAGAATGGGTCGTCTCGACCGGGGAAGGACCCACAGAATACTAGCGCAAAATAGTAGTGTAATGCTGCTGTGTTTCGTATGGTGAGTGTAGAGAAATGGAGGCTCGTTATACTGGAAGCGAGGCATTCCATCTTAGTCCTCAGGGGTGACAACGCATCTGCATTTTGATTCTTAATTGAGGATAAATATAGGGCTAAAGGCCACAGCATCCACTTACCATCAGGTGGACTGTGGGTTCGTTTTTACCCTTATTCTATTTTAAAAAACATGAATAATATTAGGCTCTCAGTTATGAAGTAGATATGTACGTGATAGAGCAACATTGCAACGATAATATGGCTGTATCACGAATGTGTCGTCTTGACCGTGGTAGGACATTCTCGCACAAAATATCAGTTTATAGAACCGGAGACCCTTTTTATTGGTAAAGAGGCATTCCATTTTAACCCTCGAGGATTAGAACACATATAAATTCATATTTTTATTCAAGTGTACATATTTCGTATGTGTGCTTGTTTGTCACTTTCGTTCTATGAAAACTTTTTTCCCTATTTACACACAACAAATCCATTGTGTCACCAGTTACGTTCGTATTGCTCCATATCATAGATTATCATAGATTGCCTCGTAGGGGGAATATTTGCCATAATTGCCACGCTTGGCAGGCGGGCTGGCAACGGCAGTGTCTATTACTAAGGATATCAAAAAGATGCTGCTGTTTATCTCCTTTTTCAGTTTGCCTACTTACTAGGTTACGCAATCATATTGTTTTTATGGTAATGTTAAAATGATCTTGCAAATAAAAATACCATACAACTGGATCGAAAGGAAAAAAATTATCAAAGGGTCTACCTGTGTGTGGATCATGATTGTGGATCCAAGTTGATGGATATTTACTTATCACCGTATGATCACAGAATAAATAATAGTACTACGTACAGAAGTTACACTTTTTTGATGTTGACTGCTTGCCAACTTTTAATAGCCTACATAATTATTACTAATTGGATAAATCGCGCACGCAAGCTAAATAAAACTTGATCGCTGCGTGCGTGTCCATATTACTTTGCATCGTTTCCCGTTCCTAAGTCACAGCGGACTTTCCGTGGTTACTAAGGGATATCAACAAAAAGTAAAAAATACATTGCCAAATGTTAATTAAGTTACTCAGGTGAATTGCCTATTGATATATACCATATTTTAGCACCTATGTGAGTTCTGCGATGTCTAACGTATGCAACTTGCAAGGCCATTCGTGGGGAATCGCGATGCTTGGCTCGGAAGAAATAACAAATAAACTTCAAATATGATTTCTAACATTCGTATTCTACTTTGTTAAAAATCTTGTTAGTATATGAAGTTTTATTTTCAGTATATTGTGTAATTATAACTTAAAATATTTTAATAACAAAAGACAAGTATAGTTATTTAAGTAGATACTTCGATAGTGCAGTAAATTTCAACTAAATTTTGTAATAAAGTTCATACGTATTGAATAAATTATTACTTAAATCTATTTTGCTATGAGTACCTATCTAACAATAAAAATTAAATAAATTTGCGTTTCATAACTTTTTACTAAAATCCTTCGGTAACTTAAAGAATGATATATCTGAAACATTTTGTTGGTCATTTAGCGTTTATCCACGCATTAATTATGGTAGGAACGACGTTTTGTCATATTAAAATTTATCAAATAGATGGGTACATAATATGTATAATTTTTAAGTTACATTAAACTTTTTAAACTATTTTATATCCTACAATTATATATACTAAACACTAAACAAAAACTATTTCAACAAGTATTTATAAAAATATTTACATAAACAGCGTTAAGAAACTTTAATATTCAATCGCCTACAACGTGCTAGCCCCGACTGGGTATTTCACCCTGGGTGCGTCGCGTTTTAGGTAATTATTTCACGCAGGTAGCTAGAGTGACAGAGACCTGGTATGGTTGCATTTCAACATCCCTCATCAATGATATGCGTTTTGATATTTCAAACATTTATTTTCTTTGAGAATTTTATTCAATTTACAAACCAAGTATACCGGGCATAAGATAAAAATATAGTGTAAGTGTAACAAAAACTATCTTTCCAAATTTTAGATAACATGCTAAAAAAATAAAGACATGATTATGTACATTTCATTATGGGTGATAATACTGCGAGTACTATTATGTTATAATAATTAAAATTAAATAATAATTAAAATTATATGTTATCATCATTAAATAAATAGTAAAGCCTTAACGCTGTAGTTTGGTCTGAAAGAGAAACATCATTAAAATAGAGATTTTTACAAAATTACATTCCAATTTTATACAAACTTGTTCTTATTTTCATTTAATATTTATACTTATAAGAAATTGAAACGCTTAAGGCACAGCAAATTACTTCTAAATGTAATATAGTATATACAACTATCATAGACATTGGTAACATTTTATTACACTATGCCACAAGTTGTGATATGTACAAAAATATTTCTTCAATTTTACTAACTAAACTTATTCTTATTTGTGTATAACATAGCCACACTTAAATTAACATTGAAATGAAAAAATTAAAATGTAGAACTATTTTTAGAATATTAAAGTTACAGCACCACTGATTGAACAATAAATAATTTAATACACCATACACTTAAGATAGAAAAACGAGGAATTCATTTATATTAAGAACATTTAAATTTCTCCTACACACTTTTGAACCATGTGCACTTTATTAAAGTCTCATTGGCACAATTTTACTAAAGTATCATATCGGTTCCACTTCTAGAACCGATATTCTTCAAATCAGGCTCGCGAATTTTCCCTTCTTTGTCTTTCTAATTTTTTTCTGTGGTTCTGACGTTTTCGAGCAATGATTGCTACTAATGATACAGCAACAACCAGAGCGGCCGCTATACCTAACCACCAATATGTATTATACGACGCCTCTTTAGGACTAACATCTTCATTTTGATTAGCAGTTGCCATCGGATTTTTAATCTCAAGTACACCTACAGTGGATGTTTCAAGACTCAACTTCGAATTTGAATCGTATCCTGTATCGATGACATTGTCAATTATACTTTCATGTGTATCTTTTGGTTTCTCTACAATTGGAATGTCATTCTCTTCAGGAATTTTTCTTTCTTCAATCTCCGGTTCCGTTTCGGGCGGATCCACATACTCGTCATCATCATTACTTTCACCAGATGGTTCCAACTGATTATCTAAATATTCGTCCAGTAATCTAAAATAGTCTGTAAGGCCAGTATACTCCAAGGTGTTTTCTCGTTTTGCCAGTAAATCGCTTACCATTTCCGGCCAAACTATACTGAAGCCCTTGATCATAGGCTCGCTAGTAATAAAAAATAGTAAATTAGCACATAGAATCTTATACGAAATTAATGTTTTTTTTTTACTTACATAAGACGTTCGTTCTTTTCAGCAACGTGTTTGACTAAGTCGTAATCGTCTGATATAAGCTCTTCAGCAAAAGACTGATATATTTGATATTTAAGTATAAGACCCATAAATTTTCTGCAATACAAGACATAAAATTGTGAAAATATAGTAATTATTATATAAATTGAACATGTTGAATACCCTACTTATCTACTTACCCAATGAAAGGTTTGTTAAATAAAATATAAGGGTCACCTAAAAAGTCTTTGTTAGAAGTCTCTAGCATGGAAAAATTTTTACGAAATTCACTCCAACTATTCGCTACTTTTGAAGGTGGAATGTCACCCATTAAGACCCTTAATCTCCATTCGTCTGCAGCAATGTAATAGTTTAGTCTGAAAGAATAAATTTAATTTTGTAAGAGTATTAAAGTCACCGGAATATATACATTCAGTTGTTATTACAAACTTACTTTGGCAAATCTCTAAGGGCAATTATTAACTGCAGCACAAGACGATGATGATTAGGGTTATAATTGAATCTTTCCAATGCATAAAACCCTGCTCGGTCTAAAGTATGAGGATTTAAAGCAAGAAGTGATATAAATCCTGGAATGGCCTCATAAACCGCTGCAATCAGTAAAACAAAACAACCTTAGCTTAACTTCAAAAACAAAAAAAAATGTATATTTGCAGGTATTGACCCACCTGAGTATCTTGATGCTTCTCTAAGTACATATGTATTGTTGCTATGCAAAGCAGCGGTAATTTTATACTTAATTTTTGCAGCCGTTTCGTGAGCTTCAATATAATTTCCTAAACTTACGTCTTGGCAAGTCACAAATCTCATTTTGCTTGGTTTACACCAGTCTATAATTGTGGTAGGGCATGAGCCATTAAAATATGACTCCGTAAAAATTTCTGGTTCAATCTCACCAATTTCCAAGTCCTTCAATAATTTTTCTGCTTCTTTAAATGCTTTCAGGCCACCTAGTTCCTATAAAGTATACTTGACTACATAAATTTCATAAAGTTACTTTAATAACATATATTTTCAATATACGAAATACAATCCTTACCTTAGTTTGTAAGTTCGCATAAATCCTTTTATATATATCATGATGCTTAGGTAGTAAGCTTTCTATAAGATTAGACCAGTCATCTCCATTTAATGATCCTGTATAGATTCAATTATTTTATAAACAATTTGGGTTTTATTCGTAACTATTATAAATTAATATTCGAAAATATTTAAGACTTACGCAATAAGTGAACTGGCAAAGAATTTCCAACAGCTTCTGATCCTTTAAGCCGAAGTGCTATATATTTATGTAGTTTCATATACAAGGGCTTTACATGATCCCAAATTTCGCGCGCTTTTAATATAGCACCTTCGTATTCACCCAGTGAATTCCAATATTCTTCTACAGTATTATAATCTATGGAAAAAAATTATTGTTACGGCTATGAACTTTTATTATTTTATTTTATAGGTATAGATATTCATGGTGATAATATAAAAACTTACTGTTTTCTCTAGAACAATTCCTTAGCAGAGGAAGTATTTGTTCCAAATATTCACTAAGATCTGGGAGGTTTCGTTCCCATGATATTTTCATGCGTAATAATATGTCTTCATCTTGAATTTTCTGCATATTCTTATGTAATTCTAAATCAAGTTAAACAAAAAAGTTTGACATAATTTAATATGATATCAAACAATTGTTCTCGATGTACGATTACAATGAAACAAACATTCAACGGAATATTGAATACTTACCTCTAAGTGTGCAGTTCACATTCGTTCCACAGTCATAGTCTGTTGCAAATCGGAGTTTATGAAGTGCTGTGTCTCCAAAAGTTACAAGCTGAAACAGTTAATTAACAGGTATTGTTAAATTTGCTACATCTCTTTATTCAAGTGTCGCAAAACGCCTTCACTAAGTTTAAACGTTTGTCTGAAACTGATTCTATGAAAGTTGTTAACGCTTGCTAGGAGTGACCCTAAATGTAGAAATCATTTTAGTTTCACTTTCAGTTTTCATTATATTTTTAAAGAGATGATACATACATACATACATAAACACTCACGCCTGTCACCCAGAGGGGTAGGCAGAGACTACAGACTTCCATTTGGCACGATCCTGACACACCTCTCTCGCCTCCTTCACATCCATACATTTACGCATGCATGCTCGTCGGTTAAGGGTACTCCTAATTTGGCCCGTTTTCAATAAATCGCCAATTTGGTCGATAAATTTTCGCCTAGGACGTCCCTTTCCGACTCTGCCATTCACTTCTGCAACATAAATTTTCTTTGTCACTCTTTCCTCATCCATTCTTTCCACATGACCAAACCACCGAAGCATTCCTTTCTTAATCCTGGTCACAACATCATCTTGCAAACCACACTCTTCTCTTAGCAGGGATGTGAGATATGATAAGGATATAGAACGACGAGTGAACGCAGGAAACAGAGTAAATGGGGCCCTGCACTCTATTGTGAAGAGTCAAAATGTGTCAAAAAAGGCACGTATGGCAATTCACAATGCTGTGTTGGTCCCTACTTTAACGTATGGTAGTGAAAGTTGGGTGTGGCAGAAGAAGCACGAGAGTAGAATAAATGCAGTAGAAATGCGGTCGTTAAGGAGTATGTTAGGGCTGAATCTGAATGACAGGGTGAAGAATTGTGTGATAAGATGATACAATTGCCGCATATCAATAATAAGCACAAAAAATAACAAGTATTAGTTTAACTTTCAGACAACTTTAAATATTTTTATATTTACACATTGATTGGAAATGTATCAAACATATTATATATATACATTTTTTTTTTCAATATGCAAAACACATAAGCATATTATAATAAAAAATGTTTACAATTCCTACAGACGTACTTAATATAAATAAATTAACAGAGATATTATACAATTTGAATGTGTCGTAAGAGGCGACTATGGGAAATACTAAAAAATCCTACCAAATTCCGATAAATGACGGTATCAGCCCATCGCGTATACGCCAGACGTAAAATACCCGCAACTGGCGGTGAACAGCGTCGAAGCCGCGATACGTCAGATACTGCGAGCGTTAATCCGTCTGCCAATGAAAGAAATCATCCCTACATATCAAATCTCCCTACGGAAGATGCCTATTCCCGATAGTGGGATTCTATAATGATTTCTTATATTTACGCGAACACTATACATTGATTAAAACTACTTTTACGGATTTTATCGCGTTTTATTTATTTTATATTTAATACTCGACGTTTCGGGTGCTTTCCAGCACCCGTGGTCACGGGGGACTCCAAAATAAAATAAATAAAACGCGATAAAATCCGTAAAAGTAGTTTTAATCAGTGGAATTCTATGATAGATTCATATAAAAACCTAGAAAAAACAACGTAACTCTATAATAATTTATTCAAAAAAGTTAAGTAACACTAGTGTCTCCTACCTTTATCCATTGTTCTGGCTCCAATAGCGTATCTCCCGGTTGTAGGAGAAGTTTTACTTTTCTCTTGAGTAAGTCGTCAGATGAAAGTGCTTGAGAAGTTATAGCGCTCTTCACGTCGGCCATTTGCTGTCGCGAAAATATTCCGTAAGCTTTGTCGCGCTCCAACTGTGAAGAACCATGTCATTAAGGATAACCGTTACTTACGAGTACATATTATAACAAACTAGTCTACTAGAATATTCCTATACACATATATGTACATAAAATTTTATGTGTGTATTATAATATCAGCTTTCGCTTTGATATTTCATAGTAGGTACGCGAAGAAACTGAATCCCATCTCTTCGGCACCAATGACATCCGTTTGCTTGAATTGATTTCAATTTCTCATATTACCCCGAGATCGGCGGTAAAGGAAAACATCATTGATCAAACCTGAGGGCTAAACTTAAATGTCTCAAGGCCTACAATTTTATTCCTGCTCAACTCTTCTAATCGGATACCATAGCTTGACTACACTGCTGTTTGAAAGCAGAAGTTTCGTGGCAGGGTGCTATCAATTCAGACGTACTCCTAGGCAGAAAAATATCGTGGTAATAATTACAAAACTCCTTAAAATTTTGCATATAATATGAAAAGTTCGGTATTTTCTTTCTTTTCTGTAAATGCGTAGTAGTTTTTGCTTAAAATATAATTTGAAATATTCAAAAATATTAAAACAGACCTTTGTGGACAGTCCTTTACTGGCACCAATTAATTCATCCCAACCAGCATCTGCTCTTTGTTCGCAATGATCTTCATAATCTAATTCCACTAGGTCGACTAATGACATCAGCCATCTTCTGTCGTCGCCGCTAGATGACGTTCCACTCGATAGTAAAGTGTACAGGCACGCAATGAAGAGGGTTACAGAGGACCGCATTATTATTCTGAAAAAAAAATTATTTGTTACTAATTACTAAAACTTATTTCCAATATGAAAAACCTCTTAGATATCATTAATCGTTTTCAAAGTAGACTAGATCTTAACACTTATGTTTTTTTTATCAACTAATTTACGTCCCTATAGTTTATATAGGAAATAATAAGTTTTAATACGTTCAGCTTTCTGGTTTTAATCCACTTTAATGTCCATGTTTTAGTATTCCTTTTAATTACTCCTTTTTTGGTGCCGCTGTTCTATTTAAAGATATGGAACAATGAGGCTTCAGTATGCGTACATCAGTTCCCGTTGTAAATGCATTGTGTGTATGAATTGCCTCGTTGGTCTAGTGGTTTTAGTAGTGCGACTGCTGATCATGAGGTCCTGGGTTCGAATCCCGGGCCGGGCCAAAAAATTAATTATTGAGTTTTTCCGTCAAGAAATTGTCAGTAGTTGCCCGGAGTCAGGAAGTTGACGGTGTCTCACCCCCCTGCCTCGAAAAGCACGTAAAGCCGTTGGTCCTGCGCCTGATCTCTCTCCGGTCGTGTCGGTTTACCGTCCCATCGGATTATGAGAGTGAGGGAAGAGAGATTGCACCTCTGCTTGCGCACACACACTTTACACTTGGGCACTATGATCCTGTCCTGCGCCGATGGCTAGCCTCCGTTAAGGCAGGCCGCCGTGGCCGAAATTCGGTCTGGAGGACATTATTATTATTATTATATATGTATGATAACTGTGTCAACTACTGCGTAGATAAGTCTAACTATTTTTGAACATTTAATATAATGTGCAGTAAAAAGTAAATTAATGAATCTTTCTTGAACAAGTTAGTTATTTTTTGATTATTATGATATTGCGTAGCATAGAGCATTGCTATATTATGTTGCGTAGTAGTATGTGCTTAACAAGTGCACTCTTTCCTAATTTAACCCTTCGCTGGATCATCGTCTATCAACACAATCTTTAGAAAAAGCTATTGCGCTATTAAGTCACTGTAATGTTGCATCTGGACGCACACTAACAAATAATAATACGGAATTATACTATTAGTAAAATCAAATAATAATTTTGTAAACAAGGACAAAATATTAATTTTATTTTGCTAATAGTATCATTCATCATTCATGCGTAGGTATATGGATGTGCAAGAGGCGAGAGAGGTATGTCAGGAACGTGCTAAATGGAAGTCTGTAGCCTCTGCCTACCCCTCTGGGTGACAGGCGTGAGTGTTTATGTATATGTATGTTAAGTATCATTCAATTTATATGCAACTAGCGATCTTCGCACGGGTGATTTTGTGATCTCCACGAAGAAATATATGTATATAAATGTTAAGAATTCCATATTCTATCAAGAATGTAACATAAAACACATAAAAGTTGTTTCAATTGTGTTAGTATATTACGATTACATTCATCATCATCATTTCATCATTACACCTAATCACAAGTCCATCGCTGAGAATAGGCCTTCCCCAAGGAATGCCATAAAATCAGGTCTTTAGCCACCTGTATACATCGAATTCCAGCTTTTTTAACCAAGTGAAAATGCTGGTGGTAACAGGTAAACCACTCCAACTAGTGGGGTAGCCCTAATCTTCGCTTTGCGGTACGAGATAGCCTCGTAGGTATACTGCTGTTTTATGTTCGTACTCTGTGTGAGTATGCTCCTCCTTCCCGGATCGGACCAATAAGATCTGATTCTACCCATTCTTATACGTGGTAGAGCCACGCTGCAGTTATATTAGAAGCATACTTGTAGCACGAATGGGTCGATTCGACCGGGGAGGGACCACGCTCTCACAGAATACCAGCGTGAAATAGTAGCTTAATGCTGCCGTGTTTCGTGTGGTGAGTGTAGAGAACCGGAGACCCTTTTTACTGGAAACGAGACATTCCATCTAAGTCCTCACGGGTGACAACGCATCTGCATTTTGATTCGTAATCGAGGATAGATGTAGATGTCTATGGGCCACAGCAACCACTTACCATCAGGTGGACGTTTGTCACCCTATTCTATAAAAAACCGCGTATTGCTCTTTCCTCAGACCAACATTATGTGTAACAATAACGGATAACATGCCGCGCTCGGGCTACATACAAAAACTGACTTAGCTTAGGATAGTTCTAGTCTTTATTTTTACTATTATATCAAACACACACACGTAACTCACAGAAAAAAATACTTCTATATTTCGTAAAACCTCGAACAAATGAGTTAATAATGTCGAAATGCTAATTTAATTCCGTTCACGTATATGATACGCACGTGTACTTTGACCTTAATGAGTAATTCATTATCTAGCAAGCAATGAAGTTATCGTTATTCTACAAATTTGAGTCGTTTTGTTGTGGAAATTTCTAAAAGTGTAATCATCAATACTACATACATAAACGCTCACGCCTGTCACCCAGAGGGGTAGGCAGAGACTACATACTTCCATTTGGCACGATCCTGACACACCTCTCTCGCCTCCTTCACATCCATACACCTACGCATACATGCTCGTCGGTTAAGGGTACTCCTTATTTGGCCCATTTTCAATAAATCGCCAATTTGGTCGATAAATTTTCGCCTAGGACGTCCCTTTCCGACTCTGCTATTCACTTCTGCAACATAAATTTTCTTTGTCACTCTTTCCTCATTCATTCTTTCCACATGACCAAACCACCGAAGCATTCCTTTCTTAATCCTGGTCACAACATGATCTTGCAAACCACACTCTTCTCTTATTACACAATTTCTTACCCTGTCGTTCAGATTCAGCCCTAACATACCCCTTAACGACCGCATTTCTACTGCGTTGATTCTACTCTCGTGCTTCTTCTGCCACACCCAACTTTTACTACCATACGTTAAAGTAGGGACCAACACAGCATTGTGAATTGCCATACGTGCCTTTTTTGACACATTTTGACTCTTCACAATAGAGTGCAGGGCCCCATTTACTCTATTTCCCGCATTCACTCGTCGTTCTATATCCTTATCATATCTCCCATCCCTGCTAAATACGCAGCCCAAATATACAAACTCATCTACTTGCTCGATCAACTCCCCCTTCTATTCTTATTTCACAAATCGTTTTACTTTCTTCTCTTTCAAAAACCATAACCTTCGTCTTACTTGCGTTCACTTTCATACCCCTTTCTTTTAATGATCTGTTCATTAATGTAACCATCATTTGCAACTCGGCCGCCGACGACGCAAGGATAACTTGATCATCGGCGTACAAAAGGCATTTGATGGTTAACTCACCCATTCTTAAACCGCATTCTTCAACTTTCAAATGTTGCAAACAACTGTCCATAAATAGGTTGAACAGCCACGGGGAAGCCACACAGCCCTGTCTGACACCCTTATGGATGTTAAACCAGTCCGAGTAGACCCCGTTGATCCTAACACAAGCACTAGAGTCCCTATAAAGAGACTCCAATGCCTGTATCAAGCCAGCGCTCAACCCAAATGAGTTAAGTGTTTGCCATAGCACATTCCTGTCCACTCTGTCATAGCCTTTTCCAAGTCCATGAACGCACAAAAAACCTTTGCTGGTTTTTGGCCAAAAACTTCTCCGCAATCATGCGCATGGAAAAGACTTGATCTGTACATCCCATTCCCTTTCTAAATCCCGCTTGCACATCCCAAATTTTTCCATCAGTTTCTTTCATGACCCTTTCAATCAGCACCTTAGCATACAGTTTTCCCACAATGCTAAGAAGGCTGATGCCACGGTAGTTTTTACAGTCCTGCTGCGACCCTTTTCCTTTATATACTAGGACTATCACGGCTTTGCACCAGTCTACCGGTACCCGCTTCAGTTTCCAGCATAAATTAAACGTGGTGTGCAGCAGGCCTGCCACGACTTCCTCTCCAGCCCTTAGCATTTCGAGTGAAACTCTATCATATCCGGCAGCCTTACCTGCTTTCATGCTTTTCATTGCTTTCATTATTTCATCTATACTTACCTCGCTACCTCTTTCCTCTTTTTCGGAGTTTCTACTTCACTTAGTACAAACGTTGTCTCCTCACTCATAAACACGCTTTCAAAATATCCCTTCCATCTCCAAACACAAAACTTCATCATTCAGAATATAGCCATTCTCGTCTCTTATAGCATTCATCATAGGCTGTTTTGAATATCCCCTGGCAGTTCGTACAAATTTCTAGAACATTTTAATATTTTTTTCTTTCAACTACTTCTTTTACTCTCTTATTAAGATTCTTTTACTCTCTTATTAAGATATCAATACTAATGAATAATATAATATAAATTTGTAAAACCGTAAATATAAATGAATAAAATAAGTTTTACGAATTTTATTGTATCAAAGTTAGTTTATTTTCAAATTCTAAGGTTTCCAGTATGATGCAGCACTCGTGGCTAAGGGACCGACATTTTCACCATCCTTTTATAATAGATTATAATTAACCCAAGTTACATACTCAGCTCGAAATTATCGATTTTGTTCCGGTTGGAGTTAATGATAAGCTATCACATGGATTAACTATATCACAACCATTTTATCGCAAGACGATGGCCATACGATAAGAGTCTTGACTGAAATCAATTTTTTTTATTTTTTCTTAAAAGTCTCACAAATCGTCCTTTTGCAGGAGATGCGATGTTCTCGGAAACATAATGGAATGGCGGGTTGATTCTGAACATGTTCACAGATAGCAGACTTCCCGAAGCGTTTATGTTTCAGATCAGCTATATTATTTCCTTTTCGTGGATTTTGCCAATTTTTTGTTTACACTTTGTAAGGAAGCGTAGTATATATTAAAACAATGCAACTTAAACACCACAAATCTGTAAATTAGTAGGCCGTGGCTAAACGTTTCGTTGCGGCACTGCTGCCCTAAAAATAGTCTACAGATCATTGTTTCAGGTCCGATTGTTTATTCTAGTGTGGGCCCAAAGCTTTTTTAAAGAAACAAAAAAGTAGTTTAAAATTATGGCATATTAATATTATGATGAAAATCAACAGCAAATCCTTACTTCGTTTACTTCTAGTCAATTGTTAGACAAGATTGTTTCAGATAAAAGGAGAGAATGGCTAAAAATGGTGCGAACCCTGTCCGTTTACGTCACACGCAAGGCAATAAAAGGCAATTACTTCGTTTTAATGATCGCCGCTCATTACAACGTTTGAACATCAGATAAGCCCCATTTTAACTCCCGATTTCAGTATGGTGTATCCAAGGTCCTAGTCGTCATCCAAGCAGTTATACTTCTTAGCGACCGCGCGCCGAAACAATTGCTCAACGTGTCATCGGTATACGAAGTACGAACAATGCTACGTTAATGTGCTTGCAGCATGTGAGCAACACATTGATCATGAGTCCTAAGTTGAATAGGTTTAATAATATATTTAAATAACTAATAATAATAGTATTAACTTATGGACAATACGTTAGTAAAGCTGTGTCACCAGATGTTATAAATTGTCTGAACTAAGCGTGGACAATGTGTTTAACGAGTCGCACCCTATTTTTTATTTTTATTAAGAAAAATGACTAATATTTAAAGCTTATATTTCAATACCATATAAACCGTTTTGATGCTGATTCTGCCGTGTGCGGCCACAACTGCTTTAAATTGATCGTGAATACGCCACTAGTTGTCGATACCAGCGTTAAAGTTCAATTGACCCCTTTTTTTTAAAGAGCATTGTAGCTTTTACCAAGTATACTTATTAATATTCATCCTGCTTTATTTTATTTTTATATCTAAAAATCAACCGCATACATAAGGGTGGTGGTTAGATTTATTTAATGCTATTTAATAAATATTATAATTTTAGTATTGTAGAAAACATTTTTAATGTGTCATTATTTTACATGTCCACACTTCGGATATTGCATTATGTTTGTACTGATTAGTGGTTGATGTAGATTTTAAGTTCGAAAATATACGTTTCAAATGCATGTAAGTTATTTCAAAATGCATTGGAAAAATTCGGTGGAATTTCTCTCTCAAACTCTATCAGAAATGGAAGAAGAGTGTGTAGTGTGTTATATTTTTATAAATTCATCGGCACCCTTGTTTATAAATAACAGCGATCATTGAGATTTCAGAAAATGCTCAAAATGATGTTAAGTTCACTCTATTTAATACATACTTTTCTGCCAAAGAGCGAAAGTAATACTTTTTCTCATAATAAATACATTATTTATACTACTGAATGACATTACGTTAAATAGAACATGACTTTGATTTATTTTGTTGCGTACTTTAAATTCTAGTATTTCCTCGTAAATACCTTAAAATACTAGTTTTTTTTAAATAAAATAAGTGTGATGCGCGAGCACACATACCACCTAATCGTAAATGAAGGCTGCAACCTATAGACATCTACATCCGTCCTCGATTAAGAACCAAAATGCAGATGCGTTGTCACCCCTGAGGACTAAGATGAAATGCCCCTTTACCAGTAAAAAGGGTCACCGTTTATCTACACTCACTATATGAAACACAACATTATTCTACTGTACAGCATTCTGTGAGAGCGCGGTCTCACCCCGGTCGTGATGACCCACTGGTAATGCAGCTATAATACAGCCGCAGCGTGGCTGTACCTCGTGAAAACTACAACTTCATCAAAATATTTCTTAGAAATTGTTAACGGTATGAACAAAGTAAGGCACCATGTGATAGGTAATATAGAGAATTCATAGTCTAAACAATAAAAACCCACAAACCTGACACATAGTTGCCACTGCGAAACATGCTGTTCCTTTATTACGGTTCCGTTGTAAAACACACCTATTGTTCAACAGCAATACATATACATACCGCAATGTGATAATTAATCTTTAATGCAAATTTAAGTCACGTTTAATAGAAATTCACAATGTCTCCCCTATCGTGGAGTCGTTTTACAGTGTATGTTTACACTACACTCAGACTTAGAACTCCATACAAATACCTAGTTGCCCAGTAGGATTCGAACCAACGGCCCGAAGCACTGCATTCAGTTTATAGTTTATACGTGTTAGAGTCACACTGTAACTATTTTAGCTGTAGCACGAATGGATCGGATCGACCGTGGTAGGACCATGCTCTCATATAATACCAGCGAAAATAGCAGCTTAAGGCTGCTGTGTTTCGTATGGTTAGTGTAGAGAACAGGAGACCCTTTTCACTAGAAACGAGGGATACCATCTTAGTCCTCAGAGGTGACAACGCAACTGCATTTTGATTTTTATTCGAAGATAAATGTAGATGTCTATGGACTACTGCATGCACATAACATCAGGTGGACTGTGTACCCGTTTATCACTCTTATTCTATAAAAAAAAAAGTCAAAGGCTCACTTTCTGTGCTACAAAGCCGTTAAAACGTTAAATATCATTGACCTATATACGATTTTACTTAAAATTCATGTAATTCTTTTGCATTTATATACATGTATGCCCGATAAAGTGGTCACGTACTAGATGAAAGTATGCGATTGTACCGTTCTGCCATTTAAAACAAAGCAATATGAGATTTTAGTTTTAACGAATTCATTTCATATCCACGAAACTGTAATGAATAATCAAAGAAAACATAAAGCATTAAATTTAACCTCGCAAAACTAATCGACCTTGTGAAATAAACACTTGGTAATTAGCCTAACCGGTTTTCAAATTGAACCAACGTAAACCTTGTGAATGTTTATGTACTTGTATCGATTACATCACTACTTGTAGTAGTACTAATTTCGGTATCGCTTTACTAATTGAAGTTGCTTAATTCTTTATCATATCAGCTGTGAATCATTAAGAAGGCACTTTAAAGTAATATGTTCTATGTATTCCAAATATTTTTTACAAATCATTATTTTGTGGCAATAATTTTATGATATTAAGTCCTTTAAAACACTTGTGAGCACTTGAATATCTTGTTCTTTTTTAATTTTTATATCAATCTGAGAAATAAAAAAAGAATCAATAAAATTATTTCACGGGACGTTTCAGTGGTAACTATACAAATTACTTAACTATATATTGTATATTATTTAAGGATATATAGTGTGTATTATTCACGTGGCAACGGCGTAAGAGTCATCATCACCTCCATTTCCTCCTGTAGGTGTCTCAATAGGCGACGATGGTACATGCCAAAAATATGCTTATAGCTTTCAGTAATATCGATATAACCATTATGATTACGCCAGCGTAAAATCCGTCTGCCAATAGTGACGATAAAGGCAAAACGTTGGTAATATTAAACATGTCGTAAAAGGTGGCCTTTTACGGACTGAGGAAAAAGATTTGTGTAACGCTACAGCTATTGTAGTTGTTGCACGAATGGGTCGACTCGACCGGGGAAGGACCACGCTCTCACAGCTTAATGCTACTGTGTTTCGTAAGTGTGGAGAACCGGAGACCCGTTTTATTGGAATCGAGGTATTCCATATTAGTCCTCAAGAGTGACAACGCATCTGCATTTTGATTCTTAATCGAGGTTAAATGTCGATGTCCATGAGCCACAGCATCCACTTATCATCAGGTGGACTATGTGCTCGTCAAAATCAAATCAATCAAAATGCAGATGCGTTGTCACCCCTGAAGACTAAGATGGAAATTCTCGTTATCTAAAAAGAGGGTTTGGACCACCAATTAAAAGAAAAAGTTTTGATTTATAAAGTTGTAGATTAATAAGGTGACTTTAACTAATACCATTTCCAAGTTTTCTTAAGTTTATATTTTCAAGCAACCTTTGACATGAAAGGAAGATCTATTTCTAAGTCAATTCTCGTCTTCAAAGTTATAACTCCTTAATTACAAAACTATCGGTTAATTCCAATATAGTTACCAAATACTTATTTACAATAAGAAATTGTTATTATTTTATTGTAAATATTAATATAGCAAAAAATTAGATTTGTGTCATGTAATTAGTTTATAATATTATATATCCTAACAAAACACAAATTTAAAACTAAACTTTTGATTAAAAATAAAGGCAAATACAAAGAACTAAAATTATTATATTATAAAATCCACAGTTTCTAAAGTCAGTACTAAGGCTGTATATACTATGCATTAGAATAATTTAAACGTCGATTTCAGAAGCTTTAATGTGGAGATTCTTTTAAGATTCTGATATTTTTTACCCTTTTAAGTTGACTAAAGAACATTAAAAGTTCAAGGTAACAAACAACTGAAATGTCGTCTAAAAACTTCATCCCTTTTTTTACACTAAGAGGTGGAAATAAGGTGGTCAAGTTCGGTTTAAAACGACATTCGGAATTGTTAGCTTCGCCGATAAAAAAAAGTTTAAGTCTCAACGTGTAGCAAGTTCCTTAGTAGTTGCTGAAATCACAGATGTAGTTTCTTAAATCATAGATAATAATATATAGAAATGTACAATCTTCTAAAATTTATTTAAAATAATTTAAGTTCTTTGGAAGTAAATTTAAAACATGCTATGATGTCATGAATTAAGCGACCGTGAAACACTACGATTTAAGCCTTAAAGGTATATAAATTAAATATTCTATGGCTAATGTAATATATAATGCTACCCTTCTTCTTCATTTATACCTGAAAGGGTTAGATAGTAGGGTTTTAAAGTAACCTGTTCAACTAAATAAAATTGGAAGTGTCTGTAATGTCAAAGTAACAAAATAAAATATAGTCTTATAAAAGAAAACAATTTTAAAAAGTCGTCTTTCTCCCTGTTTGTTCCGGCTTATTTTCGAATGGCTGTACAGAATTTTTCGTGACTTTCACTGGCAGATAAGTGATTGTATAAAGAGTAAGGCTAATTTTATTTAATCATGTCAATCAATTACTTAAAAAAAATAATTGAAACTGTTTATAGCAATAATAATTCGGCTCGATTGGAAATGGATTACTACTATGATATTTGTATAAATAAGACTTCTTAAAGACCAATTTTTTACTTATACAAGGTGTAAGTGTAAGCAACGTTGTCACAAAAACCATAGGTAGTTGGCTTTAATATAAAAATATTTATCCGAATTTAAAAAAAAAAAACGCTATTTTCTTTCATAAAATTTAAAATGTTTCTGTCCGACACCGTCCGTAAATTCATGGACAGCCTCGCCCGAGTGACGTAATCACTCAAAGATCACCGCCCACACAACATTCCAATAAAAACACAATAGGTACACATAACCTGTGATGTAACTTTTGCTTCATACTTTCATCCTAGCTTAGGACAGGCAAAAATTCCTACCCTTTGTTTTTTTTTTTTTTTTGAAAAATTGAGATCTTACTAAAAAAAATGTTATTTTTCATTGAATTTACGTTCTATAAGTGAAACCAAACCGGCTGTCACACCCTGTATATTATAAAAGATGAATTGTAATGAATGTAAATAAGTAAAAAAAATTATAAATGAAGAGAAATGTTAATGACTACCGTTACTGCTTACGAAAACGACGTACGTGCGCAGAGGTATAATGATATTTCATGAAAGATATTATTTATTTAGATAAAATACAACATTCTTAACTTTGAATAACCTATTTTTTAAATAGAAATATATAAGACAAACTGTTGCAACAAAGCTCATCAGACCATTTTAGGTTAAACACAACAGTTATCCTTGTTAAGATTAAAGCAAAATATGGAACGTTTTCTGAAGAATAAATTAAGAAAAGAGAACAAAGGGTAATGTAAATGAATCCTTTTCTGCACTAAATGTTTGCAGCCATGATGAATAATATATTTTTAATTATTCCAAACTTTTATTTGGTCGTTATTCGTGCTAATAAATTTGCATAAATTAAAAACAAATATTTAGATAGATATAACATGGTATGCGAGACATACCATCTTACAAAATCGTTGAACTATTAGCACGTTTGCTAGGTATTTTATTCTTTAAAAAAAATTATATTACACCTAGGTACTTTTTTTAATCAGGTCAACGTAAGTAAATAAGCTACACAATCTCAGATAAATATTTTTAAGGTTACCGATTTGGAACGATCAATTTAGACCACTCCTGCTTTAATTCTAAACCGGTCTTATATTGAAAGAACCAGATGCATCACTATTAACCTATAAAATATTATGGCTTATTTCGCCACTTTTTAACATGTGTTGTTAAATACCAATTTAGATTATTTCAAACATTCGCAAAATGAAAACCTATATTTTTAAACTTCACAGTATTTTTTTTCTGTGTTCGAATAATGAAGTAACAGATAACCACTGGCAACCTATTAAAACATTTGTAGATAAAATCTGATCTTATATTACGAATTAGCGCAGAATTAAAATTTTTGAAGCTTTAAAAAAGAACAGTATTAAGTATTAATTCGAGTGTACATATACCTATTTTCGACGTATGTAACACGATATAGCGCCAAGGTAAATTTTCCTAATTAGCTGATTTTTTTAAAGTGAAAGAAAACTTCTTTAAAATCTTTGTGATTTGATACACGTTGAAATGAAAAAGCTTGTTATACTAAAGAGACAAATATTTCGTAAAGATTTAACCTGCGAAATAATGACATAGAACAAACAGTATACAGTGTTTTTCCTATCTCATAATATTATTGAATCATTCGCCGTCAAATTTATTTTATATTTTATTTCATTTAAAGATTTCACTCTTAACACGTGTGAACTAGACACGTTTTTACTAATGGCGCTTACTTTTACAATGGTGACATAATATAATCAGATAGATGTTGTAAAGGAATTTCTCGACAAACGGTTTAAACAGGATTATTTTTCAAAGAGTAGTCAAATTTTAAAGTTAAGTTCAAATAAATAAATAATGATAGGTTGTTATTGCAGTTTTTAAAAAAATAACGTTTATTCTACTTTTTCCCACCAAATATCCCACAGGTGGGACAGTTGATTCTTTAGAATTTGTTCGTCTACTTTTCCCCACTAATCGTTTCTCGGTGAGACAATCTTTGAAATTATCCCAAATTGAATGTGGTTTATGAAAGACAACGTCTTTGCCGACCCTCACAAATGTGTGCATGCGCTGTAAAATCAGCTACAAGTAATGCATTACCACGTAATTGAATTTAAAAGATAAAAAGGACAGAACGTTTAAAAGTTTTTTAATGAATTTTTCTTCACCATTTGCCTATTTGCAAATTTGGCCGGATATTGCAAAATAACCCTGTATATTAATGCAAAATGTGTTCTATAAAAGTTGAAAAACATCCCGACGAATCCAACTCAATAGGTCAATACTGTTAAACTATGACAATTTCCGGGTCAGGTACGAACGGTACGATACGCCAAAATGAAAAGAAAACTGAAGCGTGTTCCCTGTGATGACTAAATAAAGTGATGAAGTTATCATAGTATTCAATGCCCTCGGAGTACCTCTTTGTTAAATATTCCGTTACGCTATCCGTAATCCGCAGCATAACTAGCACAATTGACCAAGCATAAAGATTCCGTAGCAGAAGTAGCAATAGACTGTGGCAGGTTTGTAGTATACTTACTTTGTTTTGTTCTGTTCTTTGTAGTCGTTTTTGTTGTTTTATTACAGATCTAAGATTATGAGACATTCATTAATTACAGTCTTTCGCAAGTCAAATTCTGAACAAAGACCTCCACCATCGAGGAATGCTGCAAAGCACGATCCTGAGTCACCTATATACATCGTCTTCCTTCGTCTGTTTCCAGGTCGTCGTCCATCATCGTCATAAGACACATCCTGCTGTAACATTGAGTTTCGGTAAACCGTAAATAAATGAATAAAAAGCGGGCAATAAAGCGGGTAATGGTAATGAAATTGCTTCTTTTTCATCAGTCCGTCATCAGGAAGAATTTTTCCCTTCATCGCTACACTTCGCTGATGGACTGGTGATCGCTGGACCAGATGCATACTAATTTTCATCACCGGTCCAGAGATCTACTATGGCCAATACCTGAAGTATTGGCCATAGTTAACTTTTACAACACCCACGAGAAAATATGGAGTGATGGACAGGCCCGTGACAGCTTAGTTCCATTCTACGCAACTTGGCCCTACCGTCGCAATTTTTACTCTGCCTACGGACGCCATTTTGAGACGCCATATTCTATTAATGTCAAATCATATTGTCATCAAAACTATCGATATTGATTGCCGCCATTATTTATCTAAATTTTTCTCAATTATTACAATATTCTGTTTTTTGTGCTGCTCGTGTGAATATTGCATATATCATCATAATGGTATACGAAAAGTGTTGTGTTGGTGGTTGCAATACAACACGTGAAACGCACCGGCTTTTCAGATTACCTAGGAACGATAATTTAAGGAACTTGTGGATGGCTTTCATAGTGCCGACAAATCCACAGCTCATTGTACTTTCCAAAGAACAGTTACTTAACAAACGTGTCTGTGAAAAACATTTTGATGTATTTCAGTTCGGCAATGAAGGCAGAAGACTTCGATACTCTTACCCGTCCTTGCTTACTGACAATGAAATAGCTCATGGTGTGCCTCTGACTGCAACTGGTGAGTTATTTTATTACTTTCAACCATGGTACTTAAAAGAGAAGGAGACGTCTCTATACATTCTTGGGCCCAAGTATTAACAAGATAAAAGTACGACCATTTGTAAGTGTCATTGACTCTACATCATTATTTGCTATGATAGTGTAATTTTTTCAGGATGGGATGTCACAACTGAACATAATTACTGTAAAGAGCAAAATGAAGATGATTTCACAGAAGCTGTGTTAGTGGTTAGAAAGCCTGGTATGTACAAATATCTTAATTGATGTTAATTGTAAATCATAGTAAACATATTATGATGAACACTGATTTCTAAAAATATTTTATTTAAATTACAGTCAGTGGCAAATTTTTCAACATTTTGAATAATGTTTTCAGGAAGTGATGTTACGATTGAACACAATTACTACAAAGAGCAAAATGATTGTTCCAAATCATTGGTAGAGATTGGATCGTCAGGTGTGTACTAATATTCATGTAGCACTAGTTACTAAGTAGCAAAAAAAGCTTTCTAACTATTTCATAAATTTACTAACCATTCATTTTCTAATAATGTGTTTGCCTAATCATACTGACATCTATAAAAATGCAATCTTGTAACAAATTTCAGATGTTGGAAATTCTCATGAACAGCCTTCATGTTCAAATTTTTCAACTGTTGCAACAGTTGTTGAAAATAAAGGTATGGGAAATTGTATTGGACATAATTTTTTATACATTTATGTAGGCATCAAATTAAAAGAAGTACTTATATATCAGGTAATAGAAAAAAATACTTTAAATGCTTAAAAACAGGCTGTGAACTGGAGGTGTCACTGCATACCTGGAACTGCATCAGTTCGAGGATGGTTATGTGTATTTAATTTAGACATACAATACAGAGAAGCATACATTGTAAATTTAATTTATGTTTAAGACCATAACATTCATAACTATTGCTTCTTTTCAGGAATTGATTCTAATGCTAATGTGGTGAAACAAATGATGCCAAAAGGTAGCACATGTACAAAAAAGCAAACAGGTATGATAAATTCAGTTTATTCTTAGACATTTATTTTCTAATAATATGTTTGCGTAAGCATACTGACATCTATAAAAATGCAAACTTGTAACAAATTTCAGATGTTGTAGGTTCTCATGAACAGCCTTCATGTTCAAATTTTTCAACTGTTGCAACAGTTGTAGAAAATAAAGGTATGTGAAATTTTATTGGGCATAATTTTTTATACATTTATGTAGGGATCAAATTAAAAGAAGTACTTATATATCAGGTAATAGAAAAAATACTTTAAATGCTTAAAAACAGGCTGTGAACTGGAGGTGTCACTGCATACCTGGAACTGCATCAGTTCGAGGATGGTTATGTGTATTTAATTTAGACATACAATACAGAGAAGCATACATTGTAAATTTAATTTATGTTTAAGACCATAACATTCATAACTATTGCTTCTTTTCAGGAATTGATTCTAATACTAATGCGGTGAAACAAATGATGCCAAAAGGTAGCACATGTATAAAAAAAGCAAACAGGTATGATAAATTCAGTTTATTCTTAGACATAATTAGAAAAAGTTTCAATATCTACCTCAAATCACAATAAGAGTTTTTTGTTCTTCACCTAATCCCAATATTACAGTTCCACTACACTTCAATGGTTTTATCAACAAGTCCTTTACTGTTAAGGTTACATTTTTCTGGAACTCTTCCTCTGATGACATCCACTTTATTTGTTATCTTATCAAAGTGAATACATTAAAAGATTAAAATAAAAATGTATAAATAAAAAATTAATAATTTTAAGTGTATCATTCAGTCATAAAATATGAATATAGAATTTAATTATTTTATTTATTTCACTTCAGGTTACATGGCGAAGAAAATAGTATCAAGGAAAAGAAAATTGGTTAAATTTTTGACTAATATTGCAACTGAAAGTTTAAGTGACTCAGTATCACAACGACTTGATCAAGCCCAATCCCTGTCAAGAAATAAAGACCTTTTGGAAAACTTTTATTTGTTAAACAAACAAGCTCAGACTTTCTTGTTTATGCAATTAAAACAAATTCATAAAAGCAAAATGGCCAGAAGGTTTACCTTAGATGAAAAATTAATGGCATTGCTCATAATGAAACAAAGCCCCAAAAGTTATAAACTATTAGAAAGAATGTTTGCCTTGCCTAGTAAACGGACATTAAATAGACTTTCTGAGAAGGTTTCAATACAAGCAGGACTCAATCCATTAATATTTGAACATATATCAAATACAACAAAAAAATGGGACACTAAACAAAAGCTATGCACAATAGTTTTTGATGAAGTCTCTCTGACACCAAATTTAACTTTTAATGAGAAAGATGATATAATTAATGGGTTTGTAGATATAGCTGGAGAGAGAAAACTAAAATATTGTGATCATGCTTTAGTTTTTATGCTAAGAGGAATATGCTCTCCATGGAGACAGAGTGTAGCATTTTATTTCTGTGAAGGCACAGTATCAGCAGCAGAGCTGCAATGCATTTTAAAGCAGATTGTGCCCCAAGTAATACAAACTGGGTTAATACCTTTAGGTCTTGTTTGTGATCAAGAGTCCACATTTCGAACAGCAATAAGAAGACTTAGGGAAGATACAATTCGTAGGCGGAATATTCAAGGTGTTCATGATGGTGTGGAAGAATGGTACTTAATTACTTAAAAACCAGTTCTACTTCATGACAAATATTATTTATTTTAATTATTTTACAGATGGATCAGTTAATATTGCTGATCACGATTTAAGCATATTTTTTGACCCACCTCATCTCTTAAAGGGTTTAAGAAATAATTTTTTAAATAAAGATATAATTTGGGAAGAAAAAACCGCCTCTTGGAAAGATATTGAGTTCATTTTTGATTTGGATAGCAAATTGGGACACACAAGGGCACTACCAAAGTTAACAGCTCATCATGTTGATCGCAAAAAGATCAAAAAAATGAAGGTCAGCGTAGCTGCTCAAGTATTTAGTGCTCGTACTGCCGCTATGCTCAAATATACAAATGCACTCAGTAAGTAACGATTGCTATATTGATTTGTAGGCTTATTCAATTTATGTATATACCATTGTAAAATTTCATGTAAAAAAATCAATTTGTAAAAAAAATGATTAAAAAAGTCTGTTGTTGTAACCAAATAAGAAGTGTCTTGGCTAAAGATTTGCAGGTCCAACTGTAAAAGAAATTAAATTAAGAAGTACTTTTTTTTCAGATTATTTTCATACTGCAAACTCTGACGCAACAATGGCCACAACAGCAGAAGTTGTTGAATTCTTTGACACACTGTTTGACAGCGTCAATGGCTACCCGGGTGGTGTGCAAAGAGGAAAGTTAAGACGAGCGGTTAAACAAAATTCACAACATCACACTTTTTGGATTGAGGCCATTAATAAAATAAAAAAAATGGTTTTTGTGGACACCAGTAGCAAACATGCTACAAAAGCAGGAAAACCTCGACTTGTGCGAGTGCCATCCCAACAAGGATGGATTACAACTCTTGAAAGTTTTATAAGGGTCTCCAAATTATTATTTGAACAGTATAATGTAGAATATTATTATCCGAGGAATATTAATCAAGACCCATTAGAGAATTTTTTTGGACGTATAAGAGCTGTAAATTATAGAAATGTTAACCCAGATGCAAACACATTTATATATGCCTTTAAATCTTTGATATTATCTAACATGCTTAGTCCACATTCCAAATTCTCTAATTGTGAAGAGAATAATGGAGAAACATTATTAAATGTTAGTGTTCTTTTTAAAAACCTTCATAATAATAAAGAAAATGACTCGGAAAGCACTACCAGTGTTTTGCGAGATCTCCCATCTTCTTCACAAGCAAGTTCAGGAGAAAAATTTCTAGTGAATGATGTAGTCATGGAAAAAATTAAAGTCCACTGCTCAGCTTACACTGCTGGATACATTTGTCGGAAAATAACGAAAGCGATTCGTTGTAAGGATTGCATCAAAACATATATTAGCAGTACGGAGACAAACATTCACTCTTACATTAAATTTAGAGAGTATAAATTGTTAAAAAATAATAATTTGGCATACCCTAACGAAAAATTCCTTATCTTGTACAGGGATGGCACTCACTTTATTCATAACTATTTGAATTATAGCTGTATTGGAAGTAATATAAAAAGTAATTTGAAAAGAAATTTATTGAGCACTTTAAGTTTGTCCTGCCTAGGGTGTGATAAGCATGCCTTAATTGTCAAAAACTTTTTCGTCAATATTTTAATTAGATTACATGGACACAATTGGTGCAACATAAATAATAAAATATTGAAGAGTGATATCGATGAAAAATATGTATCTAAAATGGGTGAACCCCAAAAATTGGCCTTAAAGAAGTATAAAAGTTTTAGGTTAAGAAAAACATGTTTAAGTAAATAAAATGTTGATGAAGTGACGACCTGTATATGCTGGTGGCTTAGGACCGTGATTTGTGGCATTTCTTGGGGGAAGCCTACGTTCAGCAGTGGACTTGTGAAGCGCTGTAATGATGACGGTGGTGAAATAAAATTCTAAAAATTAAGTTATATGATAATATAGATCACTTTTGAATTATGATTATACTAAACTGTCGTTAACAGTAGCCATACAGCATTAATACATACAATACAGAAGTATACATTATATATTTATTCTTTAATTTTGGGTTTATGTATAAGAACAAAATTCACAAATATTGTTGGTTTTCAGAAACAGAAATCTAATGCTGATGTGGTGAGACAAATGTTGACAGAAGATACAAAATGTACACATTGGCAAAAAGGTATGATAAATTCAGTTTATTCTTAGACATTAAGTAAGTTTCAACATATCTATTATATCAATATTCAGCATATTATCCTCAAATCACGGTAAGAGTTCTTTGTTCTTCATCAAATCTAAAGATTACAGTTCCACTACACTTCAATGGTTTTATCAACAACTCCTTTAGTATTAAGGTTACACTTATTTGGAACTCCGTGCCTGAAGACATTGAGAAATCTCCTGATAATGGATGTATACAGTGTTAATCTTTATATGTTTTTTATTTCTTATTTACTGCATCTACCACTTTATTTTCACCACACCATGGGTTGACCAATAAAAAATGGCAACTGCCATGATGCCACCCTTTGTTACCTTAATATAAATAATATACAATTTATGATTATCATTAAGTCATAAAATATGAATATTGAACTTTATTTTTATTTATTTCTTTTCAGGTTACGTGGTGTAGAAAATGAAATTAAAGAAGAGAAGATGTTTTTTTAATTTTTGTAAAAGAATTCCCAGGTTTACCCCTAATGAAAAATAAATAGCATTGCTTCTAATAAAAAATGACTTGAAAGTAAAATATTAAGCACTTAAATATGATTCCTGTGGTTTAATTTGCTTTATTTAATGAACTGTAAATATTGCTCTGTTTCGTCAAATTGTACTTATTTATGTAAAATGTTATGTACAATTTTCTAATTTGTATATATGACTTAATGTGCCTTTAATTTAATCCTAAGATTACGTTTGTATGTATATGATGTTGGTGTGCTTGAATAAAAAATAAATAAGTTAGATGTATTATAATTGTTTCATTAAGTATTATTATTCCTGTATAATGCACTTATGTCGATATCGACAAAATAAGAACACCACTAAACATCGATATCGATAATTAGAAGGCTGTGTGCTTGCAATCCCTAAGCTATACTAAATTGTATAGTCATGACGTCATTACTCATCTGTCAAATTGGGCGACTGCAGCGCCAAAAGGCGTAGTTGGGAAACTTGACTAAAAGTCGCTGTCGTATCTGTAGCTTGCTACATATTTATTTATCTATGGTGATGGATTCTCTTGCTGTGTAAGCCAACAAACACCACACGATAAATAATCGTGATAAACACATAAAATTTATTTTTATTTATTTACTAAAGGTCTAACAATGAAATAAAAAGTAATTGATATTAATAACAATAATAACCTGCAGACCAAATTTAGGTCACAGCGGCCCGTCCTAACGGAGACTAGACCTCCGCAGGACAGGGTTATATTCGTTGTCGTAGTGCCCAAGTGATACACACTTGTCGAAGTGATACACACTTGCTCAAGTGATATACACGCGCAGCTACTAAGAATTTATTAGTATTTATTACTTCATATAGTACTTACATCGATTACTAACGAAAAATGTAAACTCGGTAATTTAGTTTGCGTAGGAAACGAATTGTTTGTATTATACCTACAATAGATTTTTCAACGGTGTTAATAAAAAATATGTGTTTGTATAATATTTCCAGCAATAAATGATAACGTTTAATTGTCTTGATAAACGTTTTTAGTTTTAGTACCACAAACTAAACAATGTATGAGCTCCGAGTTCGGGTAGCGTGACTGTTCCTCTGACCCTTGACCGGCCGGTGACTCTTAATTCCGTCGGACTTGATGAATTACAATGGATTACGCTTTTGTAATCAAATAGAGACGCTAAGGTAATGAAAATTTTATGCATTGTTAATACTTTAGGTAAATACAGTGCGAGAACGGATTGTTATTATATTACAATCTATCTTTATATCTATAGTATTATTATACACGCCATTTTAGAAACTTATCGTCAATTATAGACGAAAGTAAACATAAAAAAGACAGAACGCTGGCAAATAACAAACTAAAGCTAATTTTATATATAAGCTAAATTAGTACTTTTGATCTTAATAAGATTTCCCTATAATTTAGCTAAATAGTTATGAGTTATCTTATTCACGTAGTAGAGTCATACTGCCTACATTATAGTTCTAGCACGAATTGGTCTATTCGACGGGGACAGGAAGGACCAGGCTCTTAGAGCATACAAGCGTACAATAATAGCTGAAAATATGTAGAGGTAACAGAGATATTTTACTGACTGCACCCAATAATAGACCGCGCAAATGTATCAACATAATGTAGATATTACGTCCTCAATGATTTTGAAAAACATGAACGGCAATAACAACAACTTTGGACGACAAACCCATGTATTTTGCATTTGTAATGAACATAGAATACTATAATACATACACAATGGGTGCGTTTGGCAGAAAAAAGCGCTAGCAAGCGCTAACAAGCGCTAAAATAGTTTTCGGCCAGGACACGATTGCTACTTCAGTAGCGCTGACACAATCCGCCATTTTGCTTATTTAATTTGTTTGTTTTGAAGTAGAGTTTATAAGTTGTTTTGTGCAATATTAGTTTTAAGTAATATAATAACATGTATAAACATATACATGTTATTAAAAATTCATGATTAGTAAGTTTTTAATATGAATACTTTACAAACATATATTTAAATTAGGTTAGGTTCCCTGGTTAAAACCAACATCGTGTCCTAGAGGAAAATAGCTACTTACGATTTGACAGCGCTTAGCGCTTACGATCGCCATTTTGCTTACAAGCGCTTGCTAGCGCTTTTTTCTGCCAAACGCACCCAATAGAACGGTGCAGTGGGCGGCACCCGTGTAACCACTAAAATGTCAATTCACACATATAAATGCCAACACATCTCTTTTTAAGTCACAGTCGTTGCTCAATTTTTGTGTCGAGAGTTGCTGGGTGCAATTTATTTATAACAGGAAAACTTATAGCTTTTAATTAATACGCATCATCATCATTACAGCCCTTTATAAGTCCACTGCTGAACATAGGCCTCCTCCAAGAAATACCACAAAGCACGGTCCTGAGCCACCTGCATCCATCGACTTCCCGCATGGCTTACCAGGTTGTCACTGCATCTTATGAGGGGTCGCCCTACACTACGGCTACCGGTACGAGGCTGCCACTCAAGAACCTTTTTTCCCATCGTCTCGTCGGTTATTCTTGGTATTTGGCCGGCCCATTGTCTACGGTGGCGACCATGGTAACGGCAACAAGACGAGAGTCTGAGACGTGTCCCTTCACTGCTGGCCAAATGAGGACGCTTAATGTCGCTCAGAGAGCTATGGAGAAGGCTATGCTCGGAGTTTCTCTGCGTGAGAAACTTAGAAAGGAGGATTATCACAGTAACACCAAAGTGACCGACATAGCCCAACGGATTAGTAAGCTGAAGTGGCAATGGGCCGGCTATATAGCTCGAAGAACCGACAACCGATGGGCAAAAAGTTTCACGAGTGGCAGCCTCGTACCGGTAGGCGTAGTGTAGAGCGACCAATCAAGTAAGGTGGAAAATATTCACTTAATGAACTACGAATAAATTGTTATATTTTTTTTTATAAAATTGTATTTTGTACCATCTATTTATATCATTGAAAATCTTCAATAGAATTTTTAGATTCAATCTTCTGGCTACATAATATTATTACTACATACTGTATGTTTACTTTACGCTCAATTACCTAAAAAGGGTAGGGTAGACCCAATTTGTGTTAAAAGTAAAATAAAATTTCATAACGTGTATTTTCATACTTTTTCTTCCGATTTTGCTCTTATATATGTATATATACATAAACCTATTTTTAAAAGGTATTTGACTGCGAAACACATAAAATTACATAATACATTAGCATCCAATTTTTCTTTGAAAGTATCAAAATCAATGGCGAATACACCACTTAATTTCCATACATTGACTATACAGCCATAATGGCAGAATTGCTAGGAGGCTTACATACATAGGTACTATACTATACCGAACTGTCGATTTTTCTTATGAGGGTAAATAAGTCAAACATTGTTTACTACCGGCGATTTTTCTGAACTGATACGACTTAGGGGCCTTCAAGAAAAGAGCTTACTCCTTTCTAAACCGCCGGTATCGCGCCTGCTATTACCCTGGTGTTCCGATGTTCATGAGCGGCGCCGGCGGTAGTCACTTACCACCAGGTGAGCCTCATGCTAGTTTGCCCTCTCTATCTTAAAAAAAAACAATTCAAAATTTAAAACAAATATACATAATAAGGGAAATTATGTAGTTATTTAAAACAAATAACTGTACCTTGCTATGTATATAGGAAGTGTTTAAAACGACATGTAATATACATGTATTATATCCAAGAGCCAAGAGTTTACCGTACCATAGTTTTCTTCATACGCCATATAAACAATTAAGTAGCAGTTATGCGGTTTCAGTAAGCTTCGCTTGATTTGTTGCTTCATGTTATCATAGTTATGTAAGGCGAAACGGTAGTATTTTTTATGATTGTTCTATTTATTTCAAATGAAACTCCATTACTAAGCAATTAGCGTTTGGCAATGGTTTTAAAATGTAGATAGGATACAAAACTACGATCGCAATTAAAAAAATTAAACTTGAAAATTTGAACGTATTTATAATCTATTTTGTCTTCAGTGACGTGTTTCATTAGATTTTAGAAAAAAATGATAAACGAAATATCTAAAGGCTTAAATTACTATTAACTTCCTTTATTGCATCAGTATATTTTGCCGTGTAATCGACACAAATGATGAGCGTGATGACGGTGCTCTTTTTAGTGGCTGACTAGATTAGTGATGCTCCAAGTGGCAAAATAATAATATCACGTGATGTGAAATGTACCTTATCGTGAAGATACACAGTTAAATTTTACTAAGTGCCCAGGGCGTCTGTCTGACACTTGTCGAATCGAAGTGTCTTGGCTATTTGTAGTCATTTAGAATTAATTGAGGTGCGATTTGGTACGCGCACGAAAACTCCTGAAAATAATAGAATTTGTAATCACTAACCTATACTTAGTGCCCCCATTCATATAATTTGTTTAACTGTTCAGTGACTGGCCGGCCCCCAGCGAACGCAAATAAATGCCACTCGCCCAAAAATTGTTTATTTTTAAAATTTTCAAAACCTACATTAGACCCTGGATAATAATCAGCTTGTCTATTCTTTGTCTATTGTGGTAGCTCAGGGGCTTAGCGCTCTCTGTAAATTTCACAGTATGCGATCAACCCGGGATCAATCCCCGCCGGCACCAATGAAGTTGTTAATTTGCAATTATATGTGTTGATTTACCACGTGCTTGGCGGTGAACGAAAACATGCCCCACGTGTATAGTCAGCCTGTGGGGCAGATTGGCGGATGATTCCTTGCCCCATAAACCCTCTCTCAGAAGTGATGAGGCCTGTGTCAAGCAGTGGGACGAATATCGGCTGTAACTTTAACTATTGTTGCTCTTTCACCAGTCCGTAAACAATCTTCAGCTGAACATGGTCCTCTCGAATAGTAGAAAAAATGCTTTAATCGCCACGCTTCTCAATCACATCGTACACTGTACAGGGCGTCTCGCACTTTAGACGTTGCTTTTCTAAAATGGCCTATTGATTTTGTATCTAATTACCTATACAAAAGTAATTATTGTTTTTTCGTATTTTATACGTTGCCATACCGTTCATCAGATTGAGCTAAAACTTGGTCAACTTATTGCTTGCACTTATAAAATACCACCGGTCTCGGTGGCTATATTTTCCGCGCCTTTCTTTCAGGAATATTGTAATAGTTGGCGACGCGCCTATAAAAATGTTTCAGTTTATTAAATCAACCGATGACGTTGCTATGAAAAAAGGGGTAGTCACGAGCAACGACGCTCTGATAAGAGAATGCTTAGTTAAATCTTTAAGAAATGTCGAATTAATGATATGAAGGTCTTGGGTTCGACTCCCAGGCCGGACTAGTTTGTTTGTTTTCCTAAGTAATATCGCTTAATAAATTCGTAAGGAATTTAAGATATAAATTATGTTACCGGATTTGTTCCCCGGTTGAAATCATCTTTCAAATGATGTAAATTCATAAGAATATTAAAGTGAAGTTAAAGATCGGATTTGTTCCCCGGTCGAGATAATCACTCTGTGCATAGGCAGAATTAATGGATATTAATTGCATAAATGTTGTTTTGTATAAGTTTGATACGTTTTGTACGAAAACAAATGCCTATTTGTTATGATTGATTAATGAGAACATTCATTTATATTGTTATCTGATTAAAGATAGTTTCATACAGTTCGAAAATTGTATAAAAGCATTTAATTTGCCTAATGTGGTCAAAATTGGTGTATTTCATAATTTAATTTTTTCTGATAGCCGAGAGCCGTGCAAAGTTAGTTGTTCACATAGCGTGAGTACACGGAAGCACGCTGGCCACGCCCTTAGGAGGCCGAATATGTAAAAATTTAAAATGTTTGTAATTCAGTGATTTATGTAAAAATTACTTGTAAAATATTTCAGGTTAATTGTACGTGCTAAAAAGGTAAATTCTGTGTTATTTTCATGTGAAAATTCCTGTGTATAAGTGAAATAATGATAGTTTTGTATAAGAAATTTAAAAGTGTTTTAAATAGTGAAATAAATAAAAAAATGTAAATTAAACTATTGTATTGGTTAGCTTATGTATAAATTCAAGTGAGAAACATTGTTTTAACTTTCTGTGTTAAATATTTAAGAAATTTCGATTTCGAACTTGTGAGTAAAATAGGCAGTTTTCGTTTAATAAATAAAAGGTTTTTTATGATATGAAGATATGATGTATATCATGGTGTAGATATTGTTTTGTACTACCTATATTGATAAATTGTATTTGTATATGATTTGAATAAATAAAGATATTGAGTGAAACGTGAGAGAGTAATAGTACAAATTCATGTAATTAAGTTGCGCAAGCGCGCAGATGGCGCGGCTCACTTTCGCGTTTAGCTTAGGGGTAGGATAGTAAATTGATTTTATTGCAATTCGTTCGGGAATCGATCGGGAATGGTTCGGGAAATATTCAAGGAAATCGTTCGGGAAATATTCAAGGAAATAGTTCGGAAATAAATAAGAAAATCCGGGAAAAAGTTCAAGAAAAGTGAAAAACCAGCAGTATAGGGAAAAGTGATTACTCTCTCACGGAACGGTTTGAAGATAATTGCTGTTTCATTCCCAAGATCCTTTAAGTTATACAGTCCACATCGAAGAATTAAGGCGTCGGGACCGGGACGACTTCGGAAGACCCGTAATCCCCGTCTGAACCTACTTGCTGAAAAGGAAGAGGTTATCGCCCTAGTGTGTTACTCCGTTGCGGAGATCACATACGTTGTTCCCGAACCCAACGTAGGCGTGATAGGAGGCCGGATCGAGAGAAGCCTCGATTCCTGTTTCTTAGTACCCGATCCGCTAGGTCCTTTTCAATTGGTCCTTTTCAGGATCAAGAGGGACACCGACCTGGTCCTTTTCAATTGGACCTTCGGAGCCGGATTGAAGACCACCCGAACCCCGCCAGCTGGATCAAGGAACCAGCTGTGGACTGCTGGTTGTGGAAGAAGAAGACCTTCGGAAGCCGAGTGAAGATCAGCAACCGAAGGAAGCCAGAGGTTTGAGCTGAAGCAATAGGACCAAAGGCCTGAAGACCAGGACGGCAGCACTGAAGGGCTGGACCTGGAACTACCGGAAGAAAGAAAACCGGGATTGCAGCTTGGGGCGTGTGCTCGCATGGGGCACATATCGCAGCCGGGCGCAGGTGTCTTGTGAAGGCACTCATCGTGGCCAAGCAGGGCTTGGCATTTTTCCTGTCGGGCAAGCGTGCTCGGCATTTCCTGTCAGACGATCGTGTCTGGCATTTCCTGTCAGACGATCGTGTCTGGCATTTCTTGTCGGACGACCGTGTCCGGCATTTCCCGTCGGGTCATCAGGGTGCAAAAAGCATCCACCGCTGCTGCTGCCGGGCGAGGGTGCGCGTGGGCACCTGACTGCATCGCGGCCGGAGGAGGGCGCTTGGACGAGGCGTCACCGGCAACTGGGCGGCGAGCACAGCATACATCCCGACCACCTAACGGTGCCAAACGGTTGGGCTCTGGCATAACACCTTCGGGTGGAGCAGTTCTCTCGAGCGAGACTGCGCTTGCACTACCGCTCGACTGTTTCGTCATATTCCTTGGCGGGACAGTTCCTAAACCTTTCCTCCATTCCATTCCTGCACGACTCCATCCCTGGACGGCTCACCTCGGTAGGCCCCGTTCAGGATTGATAGGGCTGATAGGGCTGTTAGGGTGGTAGTAGGGTTGTAGGGTTGGGAGATAAAGGGGGGAGGGGTAGTGGTGTTAGGTTGGGGTGTAGAAGGGTTGTAGGTAAGGGACTGTAGGGACAGTTAGGGACCGTAGGCCAACAATCACCTTCCTGCAAGATGAAGAAGGCACAAGACCAGACAGGGAGAAGCGAAGGGAGCAGGACAAGGACAGGGCTCTCAAGAAAAGCTAAAGAAGCGGAATCATCTGGAGCGACCACAGCTACTGCGTCAAATGGAGCAACTCCTCCAAGTGGAGCCACCACAGACACGTCCACATGCACGTGGGACTCAGGGACGTCCATGGCAACGACGAGCAACAGGACGGACACCAGTGGTACACAGGCCAGCACCGCACAACAATCCGTTATATCCAGGAGTGAAACGGTGGTCGAAAAAGTAGGTCAAAGGACCGAAGAAGCGGCATCGTCAAGGACAGTAATCGGGCACACTAGTGGTAAAGGGTCACAGAGAGGTAGTAGGTCATCGCGATCGGCGAGGCTGAAAGCCGAATTAGAGGCGCGGATTAAATTCGAACGCTCAGAGCTCGAACGAGCACAGGCAGCTGCTGCCTTAGCCAAGTCTCAATGGGAGTTGGCACGACTCAACCGAGAAGAGGAAATCGACTCGAGTGAGGATGATGAAGAGCGGAATACTCAGGTGGAACCTTTCGTAAGGAGTTGGGTTCAGCAAACCATAATGAGCGCGCCGGTTAGTGTAGCACAACCCGATATTACTGATAAGGAAGCGTGTAAAGAATCACGCCGCAAAGGGGCGGAGGTCGAGCGCAACCTAGGAAATGCACAGAAAACACACGCGAGTGAGGTGTCAGAATTGACCGAAGCGATTGTGAGTGCAATAAAAATAGCTGGTAAAGATAAATCTTCCCAGCTTCATTTCCTCCAGGAATTACCGGTGTTCGATGGAGACCCGGGTGAATGGATAATTTTCAAAACGGTGTTTGAAGACACAAAAGGCCAATTTTCAGGGGTGCAAAATGTCGCACGCCTTAGGAGGGCATTAAAGGGCACCGCTAAAGAGGCGGTTAAGTCGCTGTTATTTACTTTATGTGAACCTGAAGAAATAATGAACGCTCTCGAAAGAAGATTCGGTAGGGTTGAGATGCTCATTCTAGCCGAAATCGAGAATGTAAAGCGTATGCCAAGATTGGCAGAAGATTGCCGAAATATAGGATCTTTTGCAAGTCGTATTACGAACGTGGTTGCCACAATACAAGCGTTGAATCAACCACAGTATTTATACTCACCGGAGTTAGTGAGCCGCATAGTGGAGAAACTTGGAACTATGATTAAATTTAAATGGTTTGAATATCGAGCTCAATATCCTTTGGAGCCAGAGTTACAGAAGATGGCCAAGTTTTTAAATTTATTGAGTGAACAATTTGGAACGTCCTTAAGCAATGAAAATGCGCCTGGAAAAAGGAAGCGTCCTGAATTCAGGAAGCAAACTGTACACACTGCAAAGGGAGGTGTACGCAGCTGTGCCGAGAGCGAGCGCTATATGCGCCGAAGTAATATGAGCGAGCGTTTAGAACGCCGAAATAATAAAAGGCACAACCGACAAGTGATTATGATACCCCAGGACAAGCCTGTAAGTCGGGTAACACATAAGTGTGTTATATGCAACAAGGAGCACTCTATAGTGAGTTGTTACAAGTTTAAGGACATGAATATTCGCGAGAAATGGGAAGCCGTCAAAAAGGCCAAAGTATGTTTCCAATGTTTGTCACCTAACCATAGGAGGTTAGAGTGCAAAGCGAAAAAATGTGGTGTAGAAGGATGTAGAATGTCACATCATCGAATGCTACACCGATACCCCAATGAAAATACCTCGCCACAAGGGGACGAGGGGGGTAAAGATGCTCAGATTACAACTGTTAGTACAGTAAATGCACTGGCATGTGCATATTTAAAGATCATACCGGTCGAGTTGCATGGGCCTAGAGGAAAGGTCAAGACAGCAGCTCTTCTGGATGAGGGATCGACCATGACACTCATAGAGGAGTGGATGGCTCAGAAGTTAGCGCCTCGCGGACGTAAAGAGGGATTACGTATCGAAGCCGTGGGAGGTAAGCGAATTAACGACGATAGTTCGTATCGCTTAAACGTTAAAATAAAAGGCATTTATTCGAGCGACTTAGAAGAGATAAGTGTACAAACAATTAAGTCACTTAACCTCGCTCCTCAGTCGGTAAGCCGAGAATTATTGCAACGGTGTTCTCATTTGACACCGATCAAGGATGAGTTGATGTATGAGAGGTCCAAGCCTACCATATTGATTGGTCAGGACAATTGGCATCTCATAGTTACTCGTGAATTGGTTTCGGGAGGTAAGAACCTACCTGTAGCATCGCTCACCAAACTGGGGTGGGTTTTGCATGGTCACATATCGGGTGGCATTAAACCAATCAAGATTGTTAACCACATTTCCACCAAGAAGGAGGAAGATATGGATAAATTAATCAAGGATTATTTTAGTTTGGAATCTCTGGGAGTATCGGCTAGAAAGCCCGTGAACGACCCAGAAGAACAAGCTTTAAATATTTTGAACAAAACGGTACGTCGTATACCTAATAATAGGTACGAGACTGCTTTGTTATGGCGCACAGACAATGAGTGCTTGCCATCGAATAGGGCACAGGTTGAAAGTCGCCTGTTTAATATTGAGAAAAAGCTCGACAAAAATAGCGAGTTGAAAAAAGGAATACGAGAAGCAAATTGAAAATCTCATCGTTAACGGTTACGCAGAGAAAGCGAACCATATTTCCATTTCCCCACGTACGTGGTACCTTCCCTCACTTCGCAGTGACTCACCCACAAAAGAAGAAAATAAGGATAGTTTTCGACGCCGCCGCAAGGACGGGCGGACGTTGTCTTAACGATGCGTTGTTGACCGGACCGGACTTATTGAAGTCGTTGTTCGGAGTTCTGCTACGATTCAGAGAAGGAAGCGTGGCAGTAATGGCAGACATTAAGGAAATGTTCCTGCAAGTGAAAATCCGGGAAGAAGACAGGGATAGCCTTCGATTCTTATGGCGGCACAATCGTGACGCGCCACCGGAAGAGTATAGAATGACGTCACTCATATTTGGAGCGGCATCATCACCATGCATCGCTATATATGTAAAGAATAGAAATGCGCAGGACAACGCACATATCTATCCAGAAGCAGCTTCCGCTACGGAAAGCAATTTTTATATGGATGATTACCTACAGGCATTTCCCGACGTGACGACGGCCGAAAGGATAGTAAACGATATGTATGAATTACATAAGCATGCTTCTTTCCAACTGAGGGGATGGGCTAGCAACCGACCCGAAGTTTTAAGTAATATGGAAAATAAATATAAGAGCGACAGTGCTTCGCTTGGAGATAAAGAGCACACAGAGCGCACGTTAGGTTTGATTTGGAATATCAAACGGGATATAATAAGTTTTTCCACAAGTCTTCGTAGCACACCGGAAGAGGTGATGGAGGGTTTACGACCGCCTACGAAGAGGGAGATAACTAGCGCTGTGATGTCAGTCTTCGATCCTTTGGGACTCGCATCACCCATAACGATTCAAGGGAAGTCGCTGATCCAGCAAGTATGGAGGACAGGCATCTCTTGGGATGAAGAAGTTTCACACGAGTTACACGTGTTATTTTGTAAATGGATATCGGAAGTGAAGAAATTAGGTCACTTAGAAGTACCTAGACCCGTTGCTGAAGGCATCGGCAAAGGAGAGTTACATACTTTCACGGATGCTAGTGAAAAAAGCATACGCTGCCGCGGTGTATTACGTCACCACGGACGAGCAAGGAATAAGGCGGATTACGCTGATCGCCGCAAAGGCAAGAGTAGCGCCATTGAAACCAATTTCGATTCCAAGGCTTGAATTGCAAGCAGCTCTTATGGGCAGCAGACTGGCTGCTTCGGTTAGTGAAGAGAGCAAGTACGAGATGTCCGAGAGAGTGTTTTGGACAGACTCACGTACAGTGTTAGCGTGGATTAAGTCGGATCCTCGCGCTTTTAAACCATTCGTTGCTCATCGATTGGCTGAGATCGAAGATCACAGTAAGCCATGTGAATGGCGATGGGTTCCAACGTCACAAAACGTGGCAGACGACGCCACTAGAAATTTTCCTTCCACCTTCGATGTAAGTCATCGCTGGTTTCAAGGACCTGAATTCCTCAGGAAAAGTCCTGATTTATGGCCCAAACAAGTGGACTCCATAAATAGCTTAGAAACAGGTGAAGAAAAATCGCCAAAGGGCGTAAATACGTTAAGAAAGCAAGAACCGTTAAGTCTACCCGACTACGGACGATTTAGCAGCTTTAAGAAATTCCTTGGAGCAACTACACGCACCTTACAAGCGGTAGAAAAATTCAAGAGTTTAAGAAAGTCGGTTAAAGGACCCGACGACGCAACTGAAAAGTCGGTTATGTGTTCCAACAAAGTTTTAGCAAAGTCGGTTAAAGGACCCGATAGCGCGTTGGACACAGCGCTCTTGAAAAAGGCGGAAATATTAATTTGGAAATTCATTCAAGACGAGTGTTTTCATTCGGAAATAAAATGTTTGAAAGCAGGCAAAAGCGTTGAAAGAAGTTCACGCTTAAGTAAATTATCTATGGAAATAGGAGAGGATAACTTACTCCGTTTAAATGGACGTTTACCTTTCAAGACTAATTTGACCGAGGAAAGTAGAAAACCTGTCATATTAGACGGTAAACACGAAATCGTTAAAATGATGATTAGAGAAGTTCATCATCATTTTGGCCACGCCAATCACCAGACGGTGATGAATGAGGTGAACCAGAAATTTTACGTCTTGAACTTGCGTAATGTGGTACGAAGTGTGTCACACCATTGTCAGTGGTGCAGGACATACAGGTCAAAGCCGCAAAACGTGCCACAAGGAAATATTCCTCTGGAAAGAATAGCTCATCATGAGCCACCTTTTACATGCTCAGCTGTAGATTATTTTGGTCCCATGAGTGTGACTATAGGAAGGCGACACGAAAAACGTTGGGGCGTTTTATTCACGTGTCTGACCACCAGAGCAGTACATCTGGAATTAGCAGCCTCATTGACACCAGCGTCAATGATAATGGCGTTAAGGCGATTTATCGCCAGAAGAGGAAAACCAGCCGTTATATACAGCGATAACGGGACAAATTTCAAAGCTGCAAATAAAGAATTATTGAAAGCATGCGAAGAATGCTATGAGGGCATGAAAAACGAGTCATTTAAGAAATATATTAAATGGAAATTTATACCTCCGGGAGCACCGCACATGGGTGGCGCCTGGGAGAGGTTAGTAAGATCGATTAAAATTGCGTTGACCGCTACGCTTAAGGAGAAGAGCCCACGAGAGGAGGTTCTACATACGTTACTTTTAGAAGCAGAGCATACGGTAAATTCCAGACCTCTGGTAACATTCAGTATGGATAGTCCTGAAGAGGGTTTAACACCCAATCATTTTCTTCTGGGACGCTCATGTGGTGATCGACCACCTGGATTATTTTTAGAGCGACATTTGACGGGTCAACTCAATTGGAAAGCTGCACAGAGGTTAGCCGACCATTTTTGGACAAGATGGCTGAAAGAATACATGCCTACGTTAATACCTCGAACAGGTGATAACGGCAAGTTCATGGAACCTAAAGAAGGCGATATTGTTTTGATAATAGATCATTCGTTGCCACGAAATACGTGGCCAAAAGGTAAAATTAGTAGAACGTTACCGGGACCAGACGGTCACACCAGGGTGGTTGACGTCATTACTAGCACAGGTATCTTGAGGAGACCTACATCCAGAATAATAGTCCTGGTACCCGCGACACCTCCCAAATGATGGTGCTAACGCACGGGGGGGAGATTGTTGGCGACGCGCCTATAAAAATGTTTCAGTTTATTAAATCAACCGATGACGTTGCTATGAAAAAAGGGGTAGTCACGAGCAACGACGCTCTGATAAGAGAATGCTTAGTTAAATCTTTAAGAAATGTCGAATTAATGATATGAAGGTCTTGGGTTCGACTCCCAGGCCGGACTAGTTTGTTTGTTTTCCTAAGTAATATCGCTTAATAAATTCGTAAGGAATTTAAGATATAAATTATGTTACCGGATTTGTTCCCCGGTTGAAATCATCTTTCAAATGATGTAAATTCATAAGAATATTAAAGTGAAGTTAAAGATCGGATTTGTTCCCCGGTCGAGATAATCACTCTGTGCATAGGCAGAATTAATGGATATTAATTGCATAAATGTTGTTTTGTATAAGTTTGATACGTTTTGTACGAAAACAAATGCCTATTTGTTATGATTGATTAATGAGAACATTCATTTATATTGTTATCTGATTAAAGATAGTTTCATACAGTTCGAAAATTGTATAAAAGCATTTAATTTGCCTAATGTGGTCAAAATTGGTGTATTTCATAATTTAATTTTTTCTGATAGCCGAGAGCCGTGCAAAGTTAGTTGTTCACATAGCGTGAGTACACGGAAGCACGCTGGCCACGCCCTTAGGAGGCCGAATATGTAAAAATTTAAAATGTTTGTAATTCAGTGATTTATGTAAAAATTACTTGTAAAATATTTCAGGTTAATTGTACGTGCTAAAAAGGTAAATTCTGTGTTATTTTCATGTGAAAATTCCTGTGTATAAGTGAAATAATGATAGTTTTGTATAAGAAATTTAAAAGTGTTTTAAATAGTGAAATAAATAAAAAAATGTAAATTAAACTATTGTATTGGTTAGCTTATGTATAAATTCAAGTGAGAAACATTGTTTTAACTTTCTGTGTTAAATATTTAAGAAATTTCGATTTCGAACTTGTGAGTAAAATAGGCAGTTTTCGTTTAATAAATAAAAGGTTTTTTATGATATGAAGATATGATGTATATCATGGTGTAGATATTGTTTTGTACTACCTATATTGATAAATTGTATTTGTATATGATTTGAATAAATAAAGATATTGAGTGAAACGTGAGAGAGTAATAGTACAAATTCATGTAATTAAGTTGCGCAAGCGCGCAGATGGCGCGGCTCACTTTCGCGTTTAGCTTAGGGGTAGGATAGTAAATTGATTTTATTGCAATTCGTTCGGGAATCGATCGGGAATGGTTCGGGAAATATTCAAGGAAATCGTTCGGGAAATATTCAAGGAAATAGTTCGGAAATAAATAAGAAAATCCGGGAAAAAGTTCAAGAAAAGTGAAAAACCAGCAGTATAGGGAAAAGTGATTACTCTCTCACGGAACGGTTTGAAGATAATTGCTGTTTCATTCCCAAGATCCTTTAAGTTATACAGTCCACATCGAAGAATTAAGGCGTCGGGACCGGGACGACTTCGGAAGACCCGTAATCCCCGTCTGAACCTACTTGCTGAAAAGGAAGAGGTTATCGCCCTAGTGTGTTACTCCGTTGCGGAGATCACATACGTTGTTCCCGAACCCAACGTAGGCGTGATAGGAGGCCGGATCGAGAGAAGCCTCGATTCCTGTTTCTTAGTACCCGATCCGCTAGGTCCTTTTCAATTGGTCCTTTTCAGGATCAAGAGGGACACCGACCTGGTCCTTTTCAGTAATAGTTTCTTGTTTGACCCATAAGGCTAATGGCTAAATAAAATACAAATTACCGAAAAATATGGTTTTAATTACGACAATAAGGAGTTCTCAACACTCTTATATTATAATTTATGAGGTACATAAAAATTTATCGTATATAAAATAATCATTTGCAGAATACTAAAGAGTATTCTAGTAGCGAGTTTTTTGAAATATAGGCATTAATACAAATTTAATTTAATAACAATATAGTAATACTTGGTATAGGAGCCGTGGTAGCTCAGATGGTTAACGCTCGCTGTAAATATAACAGAACGCGAGTAAGCCGGGTTCGATCCCCGCCGGCACCAATGAAATCAATCATTGGTGAGTCATTAAATCGTGAGGAAACCTGCATGCCTGAGGAATAAGAAAAAAAATATTTCGAAGACGTGAAGTTCGTCAACACGCATTCGGGCAGCGCGACGGACGCTTCCTTGCCCTAAAACCCTCTCAGAAATGAGGAGAGGCCTGTGCCTAGCAGTGGGACGTACTTTTTTACTTTACTTAGTATGGTATAGTAATATTTACATAATATAGTAATATTTATATTCAAAAATTTACATTAAAGCGAACGCAAAACTTAAAAAATTAACTTTGTATGAAGAATTTTCATTAAGCTTTATTAGACCCAGTTATGAAAATTTCAAAAAACTCAGGGAAGACTCTATTAAAATAAATTTGTAATTCTAATAACGTTTGTCGCGATTGACAAGACGTTTTCAATTTAGTTCATTCTAAACTAATAAATGTATTGATTTTAGACGTTAATCGAATTAAAATATTTCATTTATCCGTGAAGATCATACGAACATTTAATAAATTTACGCGAACACTACTACAAATTTTTTTAACTTTATTTTTTTACTGCTCTCTTACTGCTCCTGTAAATCCAAGATTCTACAAGCGGTACGTAGACGACACTTTCACAATTTTACCATCTAACAAAATAACTGCATTTTTAGACCACCTTAACTCCATAAACTCTAGAATACGATTCACAATCGAGTTACAGGCAAATAATTCTCTAGCTTTCCTAGATGTTTTAGTCATCCGAAATCCTGATAACACAATTGGTCACAATGTGTATAGGCAAAAGACCCATATCAACTGATATTTGAATAGTGAATCTCACCATCATCCTTCACAGTTAGCTAACGTGGGCGGTGGATAAATCTTTTTAAAGGCCGCCGAGCTTCAGCACGTTAAGCAAGTATTGCAAGACAACAAGCTTCGGGTCTCGCCTACGTCACAGTGATTGAGTGAAGCCGGCTACAGTCAAGCGTGTGCCTTCTGTACTACCGTACGTTAGAGGAGTCACAGACAAGATTGGCTACATCTTAAGACGATACATCGAAAACGCTATCGCCGTACTGATCCGAGTGAATACATAATTTCTAAAAAAACTTGAAGAAACGTCGTCATTAAAACCGCGACGATTAAAAGCGCTTAGAAATTGTCAGGATCTTAAAATATTTTTAAAAAATTATTGTTTTAAGTTATCAAAATAATGAGCAAGTAAATTATGAATATTGATGTTATGAATATATTTGAGTGATTCCCAAGCATATAGTTATATAAACAAATATATATATATAAACATATATATATATAATCAAATGATTTCGTTGTAATTTCAACTATAGTGATTTTTTAGAGGTGTTTTCGCAAATAATTATGATCGAGTCAAAATTATACAATCGTGTTTTTGAGCAATCAAATTCAAGATAAAGACATGAATTTACCTATATCAAAATCCCACTTTCGTTTGTGGTGTCATAGTTCTATACTATTTGATGAAAGGAGGTGCATTTTTTCACGGTGTCGCCTTAAAGCGAGCGATTCAAACATACTTCAAGCCGCCGAAGAAGATACCTAAGTCAATTTTTACCATCCATCAAATGTAATATTCCTCTACAAGATGCAGGAGTGTACAAGCTAGATTGTGTGTTGTGGTCTCTCTTACACAGGTCAAACAAAAAGATCTATAAAAACCCGCGTGAAAGAACATATATAGCTGACCTGAAGCACCGACGCTCCGGGAAGTCTGTAGTCCGTGAACCTGTTCACGATCACCCCACCATTACATCAAATTTGATAAACAACAAATCCTCTCAAAAAAAACACAAATTCCTACCGTGGATATATATCTACGCGAGGCTATTGAAATTAAAAAACATCCTAATTTCAATAGAGAAGATCGAAGAAGGGTGATGCCATATGCTTGGGATCCTATAATTAACAAAATTAAACCCAAACTCATGCATTCCACTGCAAGACTTCAAGATACTGTAAGCTCGTTCTGCGCAGACCGGACCAAAAATTGATATTTAAAAACTGAAGGTAGTCGGGCTAACTATGACATTGAGACGTCAAAGATCTCAGTCCCCCCGTAACCAAGGGTGCTGTAAAGCACCCGAAACGTCGGGAATTTAAAAAATAAGTTAAAATAGTTAATTAAACAAGATAATATCCGAAAATATAGTTTTATTCAACATTTTTTTCTAATTAAAATAAACGAGTAACATAGTAAAAAGCATGCAATAAACATGAAATAAATATCTGCGTAATACGTAACAAAAATATTCGTCTAAATAAAGTCATTCGTGGCTAAAACAATGCTACCTAGTTTTTTTGCTGAAATACATAAATGCGTTGATAGTTTTTTACGTTAAAAATACAATGCCGTTGAAGGTAACATAGCCAAGAATACTAAACATCGGCTCAATTTATTACTTTGCTAATTTGGTGACGTTTTATTAGCATGACTGTAAACTTTAAGCCGATCACGGCATCGGTTAATAACCTTCTGTTAACGTTTGTCACGTACGATTTTATCGTTTAGTGTATACGTATTAAATTCGCTAAACTGTGACATCACGTTCTGTGGGCATTTCACAAGTTAATTCTATTATTATATAGATAATAATACAATTAAGCAACATCAAAACTCATGGCACCCAACTTAAGGGTGAAATTGCCATTACATTGCTAAAATTTTAACAGTTCACTGCTTGAGCCAACTTCTCTAAGCTTCAGAATTTTAGTTCCAGCAGTAAACTTACAGGGTAATGATGCTTAATCTCTAAACTAAAGGATGCTAACTAAAGGACCTCTGATGAATCACTTTACCTTCTCAATGGCTCAAAATAAATTAGTAAATGGAAAAAAATAGAAAAATAGAATAAAACACCTAATGTGTCAATTTCAAAATATGAAAAATAGCGGTGATAAAGGTGTGTAGCTAATATCTGATTTTGATCTGCGATCGTCAAAGCTACAACAGGTTCAGCAATCGCGGAAAATCCTCTTCAAATAAGAACATCAAAACCAGACGTGGAGTGCTTATACAACATGGTAAACATAATTTAAGAATTTATTGATTTTATACTAGTGTTTCTCGTGAATATTTAACATTAATTTTACATTGATTACTGTAAACGTTCATAATTAATATTTGCTAAACAAAATATACCAGATAAACACAATCCATATAATCTGTCTCGCTCACACTTTATGGAATGGCTCTCTCTATCTCATTTAAACCACGCTGTGGTCATTAGGAACGCTTTGTTTGCAATAGAATCGTTTTAATGTAAGTTCCAAAAAATTGTTAAAAACTGACTTTGTTTAACAAAAATATTTTTATGGCTGATCTAAGAAATAATGGAGTAAGTGTTATACCACGTTAGAATCCTTATTGAATGCGCTAACTTTTAAAGATATTTACCAAACTCGCGTAGTACAATTTTTTTCCAGGACGGTCAGTTGAAGTAGTGCGAAAAACTAATTCTGAAAACTTATTTCGGTATAAAATTACATTTTCTTCAAGCTAGAGTGATTGGCACAGGGTTTAGGATTACAGGTTACAGAAGCACTATTCAGGATGACGTAAGAGAAAAAAAAATTGGCAAAAAGTAAATATTTGTAGCAACAGGAATGAAAAAACTGTCTCATGGTGTACATTTTATCGAAAAAAAAAATTACTATAATTTCTGAAATACATGACTTAGATTTTTTTATATTTTTCTGGTAACTAGTATGGCCTCGTCTAACAGAAAGTTTCAGCTTGACGTCGACTTCTGGGACACCTGATATATATATATATATATATATATATATATATACCTATGCTACTGATGATAACTAAATTTTAGTCTCGTTATTTTTAACGTTTCTGTTTCTCGAATGATAATTATTATATTCTCTCTGTCTATTCCAATCTAACTTATCTAATACTTTTATCTTTAATATGTAATCAAACACGGTAAGCAATAATCAATGCGATAAACTTAAAGCAGGAAATTAATGCTTAAGCAGAAGCAAAACCCGCATTGCGATTTTTAAACAATAAATCAAGACATCCGTTTCAATGAATCATAAAATAAATACACTGCATGAATATAAAGAAGAACAAAAAATGAGAGATAAGTCAATGTGCTGGGTCATACTGAAAATAACTTGATGACTTTTTATTATGATTGCTTCTTATGGGGTAAGAATAAGTAGTTTAGTGAAGTAATTGGATCTGGAAAATATAGCGTCCTTCTACTTTAGACTCCTACTCAGTGTCATTTTATTTTATTTTATTTTTTATTTTATTTTATTTGGAAGACCAACAGCTATCATAATTAGGATAGATAGTATTAATAATAACAATAAGCGAATTAAAGATCTTCACTAATAGATACAAAGGTGAATTTACAATAGTGATAAATATGATTTAACACTCGGAAGTATCCAATACAACATATTTATTCCAAAATATGCAATAAACTTGTATTATACATATAAAAGACAATCAACTCATACTTAGGACAGTCAATAACACTACAAGCTATTTTTAACAGAAAAATAAACACAAATACAAAATTAAATCATAGTTCTGTAGCAACGCATCAATATCTCACTTAGAGCTACCAAAAAATGCATTGTTAAGTATGCGCCTAGCTGACGCGGCACTAGTGTTAAACAAATCGATGTCAAACTCATTGGCTAGCTTATTAAAATTATTGCTCGCTCGCCATATAAATCGATCGGTCCCCATCTTCTCGTATAACATTTATTTCTCACAACGTTTAAAAATAATTTAACTTGGCGTGACAAGACCAATTTTCATTTTTTTTAAATACAATGAGCAGTAGCTTCAAATCAATGGAAAAATGTAGTTTGTGTCATTCATAATAATAACAGTTTTTAATGCATATCATCTATCCGACACAATAGCCTTTAAGAGTTCCGAACCGAAAAAGTTTAAGAGCTTCATATCATCTGAGAAATATAGGCATAATCCAATATCAAAAAGTATGTTTTTAACCCAATTTTTTAAAACACTGGCTGGTTAAAACCGACTGAATATAGCAGAATTATATTATAAATAAAATACTTTTATTTAATTTAATTTTATTCCTCGGAATTATAGAAATTAGTAGGACACATATTATCTAGAAAGAAAAGGATACGTTTCTTATCTATGAAGGGAAAACCCCTTACCAAAATTTTCACCCAGTTCACAGCCTTTATCAATATATCCTGTCTGTAATATACTTCGAATACGTTTTAAATTACTTGTAGCCAAAGCATACATAGCATTATGTATATATAGCATTTGAACGATAACAAGCAGTTAACTTATCTTAGCCTAGATCCTAACACGTATTAATTCAAATTAGGTTGATTTTTTTGAGCTTGTTTTGTAATCAGAATATTTCAGCTGTGTAATAAGGAAGTATTAACCCTTTCAGTAAAATATTACAATGTAAAAGTTTTAATGAAAAGATCAAAGAGGAATTTGAAAAAGTCGCGAATACTTGAGGCACATTAGGTGGCCATTTTGATGTGGGATTGAGCCCATAACCCAATTTGAATTTGGCATTTTTTTTCAACATGTATCTTTTGTGATGCCTTTAGTGATTCCATCTCTTTTAAAAACATTTAACGGTTTGAACGACGCTACGGCAGAACTTAACCGAAAGCAGTATAATTACTCGTTAAAGATAATTATCATTACCGTTCTCCTTTTGTTTTTTTTTATATATATATTAATTACTACGGACTTCGTTATCTCGAATTCCTGCAGCTGGTTTTCGTTTTATCGTTTAATTCATGCAGATCATTTTGGTTTCACTAATTACAACAAGTGTTCGTAGTGAAGTGCAGTCATAAACTATATTATAATAACATGTATCATACAATGACCATGTGCATCAGAGGGTGATCTATGAGGCAAACTGTGAGGGAGGCTTATATAAAGTTGTTGACTTTAGATAGGTTGTAATGATGATGATAATAACGATGATGAAAAAATGTTTAAAAATTAACTAACTAGAATCATGTCCAAGTTTTTGTATTCTTTTTTTTTATTTCTTATGATTTGTTATAATCTTAATATATATAAATTACGTGTCAAGTTGTTTGTCCGCGATAGACTCCTAAACTACTTAACCGATTTTAATCAAATTTGCACACCGTGTGCAATTTGGTTCAACTTGAGAGATAGGATAGGTTTTTTGCCCATGAGTGACCTTGATTGACCATGATTTTGCGAATTTAAGGTTTTTTTTAATAGGACATGACTAAGGGTCATCGAAAACGGCAGAACAACGTCTGCCTGGCAAGCTAGTAAATATTAAAATATTTTGCGGTATGCAAGCCAACTGAGTGAGTATTCTTAGAAAGGCCTATATATATTTATACGACTGTGAACTTAAAAATATCATGACAATTTAGAAAGAAAATTCTTATTTACTTAAGTAATACAGTTACATAAATTATTTCATATTATTATATTTTTATATTTATACTTAATTATTTAATTTAGAATATTATATTAAGAAAATGAAGGATACTACTAACGCTATAATATTACTAATACTCTAATTAACCTAGCTGTAGTTCAAAGTGAGCATAAAATAAAATGCTTATGTTAACTGGGTTACCAGTTACCACAACGGTCGAGTGGTGGACGGAACCAACAACTTTCCGAGTTTGCAGTCAACAACCTTAACCATTAGGTTATTATCGCTTACTAGTCACTTTAAGAGTAATTTTTGTCGATGAATTGATGACTATAAGTAATAGAAGACTAATTTCCTTATCTACGTATATGTATATTCTTACAATACGTCAAGGGAAAATGTGTTCCTCTTTTTAAGTACATTGCGCGCACGGAAGAATTGTATACAACTATAATTTATATACAATATATTAAAATAAAAAAACTATATATGATTATTTCCTATAATTATTGCACGGGTCTAAAAAAAGATATGAAAATAAAAATGGTTAAGTTCTGAACTTGTAATAGTTCCAAAAGAAATATATATATATATAATATATATATATATATATATATATATATATATATATATATATATATATACTCCGCGAAAATCGGAATCAATCATTTTTTTATTAAATAACTGAGATTTTTGCAACAAAAATGCCAAAACAGATGACAGAATTGCTTGATAACTTTCTCGTTTTGTTACTTAGAACCTAATGAAATTAATAATAAAAACCACAAGCAATCGTTGTAAATTTGTATCAAACATAAACAACTTAAGTAAAAAGCAAAATTAGGGGGCCGGTCGAAAAAACAATTATTGTTTTTTCGATCGGCCCCCTAATTTTGTTGAGAGGATGAAAGTGGATAATTATTTATCTACCAAATAACTCGTTTTAATAAAGCAAAAATTTTTGACTGCCAATGCCACTACAACATATCAAATATTTTTTGTTTGTTCGATATTTTTTGAAGTCGAGTGAGCATAAAAAGGAACGAACGCAACTTCGTAAGTGAAAAAAATACGCGCCGAATTGAGAACCTCCTTCTTTTTTGGAAGTCGGTTAAAATACACAGTATACACAGTTTTACAAATTCTTTTTTTTGTTACTTCATCTTCCACGCATACGTTATCCTATGAAAGTAACCAAAACTGAAGTCACGAATTGATGGGTCGCAGTCTTTGAAACATATTTTTTATGATAAGAATATACTTAAACGATACTTTATTATAATCTTCAGTGTTTATATGAAATTTATCTTCTATTGTAATATTAATAATTCAATTATACACTTTTTTTCACTTAAATGTACCTACACCGTACTTGGTAACAAAATCCGAATGATTTTTTCCAACCTGCAGGCTGACGTCATCTTCCTAGTTGTTCGAAGTGTAACTGATTTTTTATAAAACACTGCCGTGTAATATCATTCTACAATGTTTTTTAAAACTAAAATACAAATTTCTTTTAGTAGATATATAAAAGAACATGGGTAAAAATTGGTAACAAAGAAATTGGTTTCATTATGGAACTTTTTATTGGACAATATTATTTAACTTGAATGTCATAAAACGATATTGAATGGGATCAATCGCGCTAAGTAAAATGAGTTATCAATTATCATATCGTTTGAAATCTCTAACGTCCTTCATGTTCAAAAAAATGATTGGAAAATTTGCACTTGAAGTGTCTAGAACAACAATGGGAGAGCCGCTTTTCCATACATTCGAATTCCATAAATTTTTTTGAGATTCGAATTTTATTTCTTATTTATTTTTATTTTTGACGTATTTTGAATATTTATACGAATAATTTATAAAGTATTACATAACGATGTATTTTTTCAATACTTAGATACATTTAAACACGGAATGACGTTAGCTTAAAAACATAGGGCAGTAAAAAAAGCTCCCGCGCAAAAATTTTAGGAAATGCTCATACTCATATGTATATGATTTGAAATAAAATACAACATTCATTGTTTACTTTCATACTTCCAATGTCGAACCAAACGCTTCCATCTTCGTGTCAAAATCATAATAGTCTGTAATCAAACAATCGCAGAAAGAATGGAGTAGTACCTATATAACGTAGTTAAAATCACTATGCACACTACTACAATATAATATACGCACACCACGTTACTAGTACAGATTAGAAACTGTCTATAGTCAACCAAATCTAAGAAATACATTTTGACAGCTGTCAGACTTATTGCACCAAGCATGCCAACCAAAAAATGGGAACGTAAAATATTCAATTCTTAAAAAAATCGATATCGATTATTTAGAGTTGGTAATCATTTACAGTTGGGTTTGAATAATACCAGAATAAATGAAAAACGGATAATTTGAAACACAAGATTTATCAGTTTCTTCGTATTTGTTGTTACTGCTTATTTCTAGAGGCACAGTTATAAAAATTTAAGATTGAAACTAGATTCAAAATAAATTTATTCAATGACTTTCAGTACTAGGGATGTCGTTGTTTATATTAATTATTATTATTTGATTTTCAATAATACAGTCAACATTAATTAATGTCTCTTTCAAAGTTATCCATAATATTTTTTTTTGTTTTTTCTACCTTTTTGCCCAATCATCCTTTGTGACATGGGCACATGCTTCAACGAATTTTTTTTGTAGCATTGGGTGACAAACGAGCACACAGTCCACCTGATGATAAGCGGAGCTATGGCCCATAGACATACAAATTTATCCTCAATTAAGAATCAAAATGCAAATGCGTTGTCACCCCTGAGGACTAAGATGGAATGCCTCGATTCCAGTAAAAAGGGTCTCCAGTTCTCTACACTCACCATATGAAACACATCAGCATTACGCTGCAATTTTACGCTGGTATTCTGTGAGAGCGTGGTACTGCCCTGGTTGAGCCGACCTATTCGTGCTACAACTATAATATAGATGTGGCGTGGCTCTACCACGCACAAAAAGTTATTATAGAAGAAACAGTCCAAAAAGTTAAAGCCGAGTTACAAAATAAGAAGACAAACACAAAATCACAAAATTACGCACAGTAAGCTCTCGAAACAGAAACAGAAACTTTTTTATTAAATATAGATTATGAATAATACTTATTGAAAGTCACTTTTTTCATTTACCACTGGTTCGCAAAAAATACCTCTGTCCTGGGAAGAACCAGCAAGAAACCCAACGGGACTAGTTTTTAAAATTTACAATCATGCGTGTTACAATTAACAATACAAAACAAATTAGACAAACAAAATAGCTTGGTAGCGATCACCCTTCCAAGGGCTTATTATCATCCATAAATTCCTTAATATTAAAATAACCCTTTTTTTATACAAACTTAGTTTAATAAAGTTTTTGAATTATGTGTCTTCTTCTTCTCCCTGGCTATTGTCCCATTTTAATTGGGGTCAGCCCTCCTAGTAATCTTGCGCCACATCGTGCGATTGTGGGTTGTCCTTTCTGATATGTTAGTAGATTTCAGGTCGTTTTTTAGTGTTTGCAGCCAGGTTATTTGTGGTCGTCCACGGCCTTTCTTCCCCTCTTCTATGTTCATAACTTTTTTAGTCATGGTCAAAGTTTTTGAATTATGTGTACTTACGTCAAATTTAGTATATTTTCTTGCATTTCGTTATAAACACAAAATGTAACTGTGGAGTCAAGTAACTAGTATCGAAATGGCGAGATATTGAAATTATGTAGTTGCCCAAAAAATTTACATTGACAAAGTAAAAAATAAACTTGTTTTTTCATATTCATTAATTTAAGTATTTTAAAATAAAAATTAAATTAAACAAAAAATACATTTAAGAAATTAATGATTCGATTATTAGAATATTTTTACCGATTATTTAATTATTTTACCGATTATTCGCATAACAATGAATTTTAATCATCCAAACACTACGGTAATATACATAGCGACATGTCATTGAAACGACGTCAGGTAAAAAAAGTTAATACTGGTTATTTTTTAATATTTTGCTTTGTTTGAAAAATTCAAATTTATATTAGTGATAAAAAACTATACGCGTTGTAATGAAATATAGATAACTTCATAATTCTTCGGTTATTTTAAATCGTGTGAGTACGCTTGTGCAAAGTTGTTGCGGAATGATTAATGTGAAACGTCAAAAGGTATTTCTTAGATTTGGTTGACTATAAAGATTCTAAATATTCCTTTAACGATTTTAAATATTCCTTTTTTAATAGTCTGTGGAGTGTGTGTCAAGGGTCAAGGCTAACTATAATTTATTTTATATTTTGTAAATAAGATAGATTTATCTTTGTTTTATATTTTAATATGCAGTTTTAAATGAGATACAGTATAAACTTATTTCAGTTATTACGTCTACTACTACCTATAAATTGTTTAAAATTACATTGCATAAATGTCAATATTTCAGTACTTCCTTGTTCCGATCCGAGATTATTTTACAAGTCAACCAAATTATAATAAGACTAATAGAACGGCTAATAACCTCATCAACGAAAGTAGAGCACACTACGTTTGTCTTCCTTTCAATTACGTATTCTCAATAACAGAACATCGAACTATATTACTAACGTACGTAGTAGTATTACGTACCTACGTAGTAGTAATACCTCAATGTAACAGAAACTTTTATCAGCACAGAACACCCAGGTGTTTATTAGCTTGTGTTGGCGACGCGTATATAAGAATATTTCAATTTATTGGTTAACCGATTACGAACAGCTTCTAAAAACAAATTATCAAGCAATAATATTCTAATAAGAAAACACTTAGTTGAATCTTAAAGAAATATCGAATTAATAATTTGAAGGTCTTGGGTTCGATTCCCAGGCCGGACTAGTTTGTCGTTTTCTTAGTAATATTTTCTTAATAAATTCATATAGGGAATTTTTAAGATATAAATTATGTTTCCGGGTTCAGTTCCCCGGTTGAAATCACCTTTCCAATAGTATTGTTAATTTAAAGGAATATTAAAATAAAGTTAGAGAACAGGTTTTGTTCCCCGGTCGAAATGATCACTTTGTGAATAAATAGAATTAATGGAAATTAATAAGTAATGACTTTGATACGTTTTGTATGAAAACAAAATGTTTGTTTTCAATTATTGATTCATAAAATATTTTGTCTATGTTATCTGATAAGAGACATGATAACTTAGATCAGAATCAGTAGTTAGAAACAATTTCCGACATTTGGGAGTCGTGTAGAATCAGTTGTTCACCTAGTATTGGTTGATAGCCTGTGTGTGCTAAATTTGCCATTTTTGCCGACAATTGAAAGTCGTGTGAGAATTAGTTGTTCAAAAAAGCGTGAGTTCATAGCTGCGCGTTAACTTAGGAGGTCAAAATAAGTAGAAATTTAAATATTTGCAAATTTCAGCAATTTATGTAAAATTGACTTGTAAAATATTCTAGATTGACTGTATGAACAAAATAGGTGAATTCTGTGTTATTTTCATGTGAAAATTCCTTTGGATTAGTGAAATACTGATAGTTTTGTGTGAGAAATTTAAAAGTGTTTTTAATAGTAAAATGTATAGGAAAAATGTAAATTGAACTATTGTATTAGTTAAGATATTTATAATTTCAAGTGAAGAACATTGTTACAACCTTATATGTTGGATATTTAAGAATTCTAACATGGTGCATATGTTGTAAAATGGGCATATTTTGTTGAATAAATAAAAGGTTTTTTGTATGTAACGTTTATGTAACGTATATCATAGCATAGATATTTTTTGTGCTATCTTTATAAATAAAATGTATAAATGTATGTCTTATACAAATAAAGATATTGGGCAAACCGTGAGAGAGTGATAGTACAAATTGATGTAATTAAGTGGCGTAATCGCACAGAGGGCGCGGCTCTCTTTCGCGTATAGTTTTGTGGTAGCTCAGTAAACGAGTTTTCTTACAAATCGTTATCATGAGTCTCGTCCGGACCGCGCCAACGAGCGGTCACGTTCGCCGGTCGTCGACTCCCGCCCGGGTGGGAGAAGTACAGCGCGTCGCTTCGCAGTGGGTGCGCGCGCTGTGGGGCCAACTCGGCTTGCGTCGAGCCTTGAGGACGCCCCTACCCCGCCCGGGATGAAGATTACCCAACGCTGCGCATCACCTACACGCTGGGAACCGAAGGCCCGGCGCGCCCAGGTGCGCGCGCCTGTTGGTGACTTCGGCTCCGCGTCGAGGTACTCTCCGCGGGACCTTGAGGTTGCTGACCCTTCGGCAGATTCCCTTCCCAGAGGCGCGAGACACGCCAGCTTTTTTGCCTAGGAATACCAGGCCTTCAGCTAGAGCCAGGAAGGAGCACTGGAGGTCCGGAGCAGCTGGAACGCCCTCCTGTCGGCAAGATTGGCCCTGCGTCGACTCCCATCCTCAGGACTCCGCGGGGCTTCGAGACGGCCGACCCTAACACTAGAGGTAGCACCGACCTGGTGGCGCGCAATACGCCAACCAAGATAGCCAACGATGCCGTACGGCTCCCAAAGACCGGCTCATTGTCATGAGTCGTGAGGATCACCCGGGTAATGGGGGTTTCCCCGAGGCCCGAAACCTGCATGGGATGAACAAAAGTAGTCCCATAGCAGACGACGACAATCAATTCCACAAATCGTTCGGGACTAGCAGTATATATAATAATCAAGAAAGAAAAAGTGTATAGGGAAGTGATAGGGAAAGTAATTACTCTCTCACGGAACGGTTTGAAGATAATTACTGTTTTATTCCCAAGGAATCCTTCACCTTAAACAGTAAAATACAGTCCACTGGTGTCGCTATTGCGGCACATATTGAAGAATTAAGGCGTTGGGACCGGGACGACTTCGGAAGACCCGTAATCCCCGCCTGAACCTATTTGAAGAAAAGGAAGAGGTCGACGCCCTTGTGTGTTACTCCGTTGCGGGGTTCACATACGTTGTTCCCAAACCCAACGTAGGTGTCATAGGTTAGGAAATCCGCTGCTGAACCAGCCGGGACAAGCGACCTCCCTCCTTCTCTGGTTCCTTTTCAGCTTGTTACTGACAATTGTTTAAAATTTAAAATACAAAGCCGTATATCAATTAAGACGGTTTAGCAATTCTAAATTTGTTATCATTATTTATATAATAACATCTGTATAAATTAAACATTGCCGTTTAAATTGATACAGCGTAACGTAAATACAAGTATTTGCTACTTTTCAACATTTCCTATATTCAGTGTGTCAACCAGAAAATAGAAAATAGACTCGCACGTGCCGAGTAAATTTGTTCAAGAAAACGTTGACGAAATACTCAGAAGAAATCACATTTATGTGAAAAAATCTATGTTATTATTGGTATCGTGCTACACTCCTTTCTTACTTAAAAAAAAACGTTACAACTTACAACAATTACGTCTACTCTTACGTATGGCCTACATACAAATACTTGTTCCGTGCGAGATTCGAACCCGTGGCCCTCAGCGCTATAACTCATTGCTAAGCTACTGCACCACGGAGCCGTCTACTGTTGTATTGTTTATATGTGTCTATACTTAAATAAATCAGATGAAGCTTTTAACATAAAAAGTACATTACGAAGTTACTACATATAACAAGTCCCTCTTTATTGACGCTACATAACTAACTTCAACATGTTCTGCTGCGTTCCGGTATGAAAAGTAATATAGTTATGGTCAAATAATAAACACTACTTAATTTTAAGATATCGTTAAGTTTCGTGGTGTTACAGACACTTCGACATAAAGTAATAGACAGCGCGAGAATTAACGATATCTTAAAATTGAGCGGGTTTGAAAGTTTGGGAATCAGTGTAAATACGCGATATGAGACATATCAGGAGATATAAACGCATCTGAAATCTTTTTTGTTTAAAATCTGTTACAGGTTGATCATCAAAACATACAACAATGTTTTACAAGGTCCGAAAGGAAAAGGGCGACACACTGCCGGGTCTGTTCTCATTCATTCATAGCGAACGACCTTGAGCGTTCGGTCCTATACATTCTACGCGCTCTACAATTATATAATATATCGCGTAAGAAATACGGCCTTAAAATCTAAATAAAATAAATAAGTTTTATAAAATATTCAATACTTTAAAAAAAATAGACCACTTCACAATTCCTATCAATTATCATCGCAAAATAAAATAATGCTAACTTCATGAGGAGAGGCATGTTATCAATAATTATTTCGCATTTCTGTGGTTTAGTTGTAGGAAGATTCATCAATTATTTGCTCCTTTTAAAAAAATGGAATTGGCTATTATGGAATCACGATTAGTAGAAATTTAATAAATTCTTTATTAGTTGATATTTTTTATTAGTTGATATTATATGTACATAAAGGTATATCAATAACTTTTTAGTAACAAGTAGATAGCTTCTAAAAACCTTACTAATAACAACTAGCCGGCATTTTGCTCAAACACGCACCATGAAACATCAAATAATCTTTCAAAGTTTACATAAATGTTAATTACGTTATATATATCATCACCATTACAGCCCTTCACAAGTCCCCACTGCTGAACATAGGCCTCCCCCAAGGTATGCCACAAAGCACGGTCCTGAGCCACCTGCATCCATCGACTTCCTGCATGTCGTACCAGGTCGTCACTCCATCTAGTGGGGGGTCGCCCTGGACTTCCCCCACCGGTACGAGGCTTCCACTCGAGAACCTTTTTTCCCCAACGGTTGTCGGTTCTTCGAGCTATATGGCCGGCCCATTGCCACTTCAGCTTACTAATTCATTGGGCTATGTCGGTCACTCTGGTTCTACTGCGGATATCCTCATTTCTAAGTTTATCACGCAGAGAAACTCCGAGCATAGCCCTCTCCATAGCTCGCTGAGCGACTTTGAGCGTCCTCATACGGCCAGCAGTGAAGGAGCACGTCTCGGTTCCGTAGGTCATCACTGGCAACACGCACTGGTTGTACAACTTAGTTTTCATGTTTTGAGGTATACCTGACGAGAAGATGCGTCGTAATTTCCCGAAAGCTGCCCAGCCGAGTTGAATCCGTCGATTGACCTCTCTACCTAGTCGGACTATTTGTCCCAGGTAAACGTACTCGTCAACAACTTCGAGCTTAGTGCTCCCAACAACTACCGCCATAGGTGTGACATGGACATTAAACATGATCTTTGTTTTGTCCATGTTCATCTTAAGACCTATCCGTCCGTTGGGAGGCACTATTGAGATCATTGAGCATAGTGCTTAAATCCTCTAGCGATTCTGCCATAAGGACTATATCGTCGGCAAATCGAAGGTGAGTGATTTACTCGCCATTGATGTTAATACCGTATCCTTTCCAGTCCTGTAGCTTGAAAACGTCTTTCAATGCAGCGGTGAAGAGTTTCGGGGAAATAACGTCACCCTGTCTTATACTCTCTGCAGTTGGACATGTTAAGTACTTTGGTTCTGTACTCGGATAGCCATCGTAGCCCTACTGTACAAACACTTCAGCACTTCGATATACCGACAGTCAACTTGGCACCGCTGAAGAGAATGTAGCACCGCCTAAATTTCGAAGGAATCAAAGGCTTTCTCATAGTCCACATACGCCAGGCAAATTGGCAGATTGTACTCTTCGGACTTCTGTACAATTTGCCGAAGGGTATGTATGTGGTCTATGGTACTAAAGCCTTTTCGGAAACCGGCTTGTTCGGGAGGCTGGAAGTCGTCGATTCTGAGTGCGAGACGATTCGTAATGACTCTCAAAAACAGCACGTAGACGCGGCTCAGAAGGGAGCGTTGTCACTTTTCTTGAAGAACAAGCCCACCGCACTTCTGCTCCACGCCTCCGGAGTAGTGCCACCGGGAGGACGGAATTAAAGAGCCTCTAAAGGACTTCAAGTACCGGTTTACCACCCGCTTTCAGAAGCTCCGCTGTAATTCCATTCTCGCCTGGGGACTTGCTGTTTTTTAAGGTGCTGGAGAGCCATTCTAATCTCGCTCAGACTGACGTCCGGGATATCAACGGAATAGTGTCGGATAAGACTTGCTCTTGGATCGTTACTCACACTTGCGTGTGGCTCCAACGATGATGTGTACAGCTGCCCATAGAACCTCTCAATCGCACTCTGAATCTCGCAAACGATGCTGTCATACTCAGTCTTCAGCTTTGACAGTTGGCTCTTACTGGCAGACAGATCTCTGGCAAAGACTTTGGAGCCCTGGTTCCGCTTGATTGCTTCTTCAATACTGCCCGTATTAAAGTTGCGCAAGTCTCGCCGCATGCATTTGGAGATCTGTCTGTTCAGTTGCCTGTATGCTGTCAAGTCTGTTGACGATTGCAGCCTGTCTAACAGCCCCGAGATTAAGAGTGTAATCGGAGAGTTTTTGTGTTTTTCTGCGGCGGGTCTTGCAGAACTTAGTTCCGACCGCATGGACAGTTTCCACGAGCTTGTTATTCATATCGTCCACTGCATTGCAATCTTCTAGGCACTGAAAGCGGTTACGTATATATATATATATATATATATATATATATATATATATATATATATATGCGTGCATGCTTGTGTGTGTGTGTGTGTGTGTGTGTGTGTGTGTGTGTGTGTGTGTGTGTGTGTGTGTGCGTGCGTGCGTGCGTGCGTGCATGCGTGCGTGCGTGCGCGCGTGCGTGCGTGCTTGCATGCGTGCGTGCGTGCGTGCGTGTGTGCGTGCGTGTGTGTGTGTGTGTATGTTAAAACCATAATTAACAATCACAATATGCAATTTTTATTTGTGTCATACTTTGTTATGCAATAAACTATTAAAGTTCCGAGTTTTAACCTCACGCATGTTATAGTAGGGTAACCACATTTTAAAACTTTAAAGACAGGTGGATCTGTGAGAAACACAAAAATCAATAAAATATTAATCATCTGTCGTTACTCATATTTACAAGTTTTGCTTATTCTGGGCGATTTATACGTGGCAGTTATATTAGTAGTACAGTTGTAGCACGAATGGATCGGCTCTACCGGGGAAGAACTACGCTCTCATAGAATACCGGCGTAAAAGTGTTTCGTATGGTGAGTGAAGAAAACCGGAGACCCTTTTTACTGGAAACGAGGCATTCCATCTTAGTCCTCACGAGTGAAAACTGACAACACATCTGCATTTTGATTTGTAATCGACGATAGATGTAGATGTCTATGGGCCGCAGTAACCACTTACCATCAGGTAGTGATGACTGTCACGCTATCCTATAAAAAAAGATTATCGTACTTTCCTTCATTTTTTGTTTTTCTTCAGCGTTCTTGAATGAATCTTCTGTAACCATGTCATCAAACTAGTGGGTTATGTATCCATATTATCTCAATGACAATCCATAATTGATTATTTAATTCAAAAATTCTGTATATACAGGTTATAATAGCGATGAATTATTTATCATTACATTACAACTTTTTCATGTTCAACTTAAACTTATTTTGAACACTGTATGTTGCGGCAAGTACCCGAAAATTCGGGATTACAAAATAAGTCAAAACGTAAAAAATAAAATAATTTCGTTAAATTCTGAACACTCTAATGACATATTGAATATATAAATTGAGCAAAAGTTATTATACATACAATTATGTAAAGTATGTATGTTTTCGCCAAAAAATATATTCATGTTCGACAATTACGAACATTTCAAGGTACAAACTTTGTATCTCGCTTTAAGACTAGGGAAAGTTCTAGAAACTGCTTCGGGCATAAATTTTGTTTTACAAAATTCCGCTACGTTTTGCTTACATTATTAGCTAGATTTAAATTTAATTTATGCTTTACTTTTGATTTTCGCATGGTACTATTATAGACTGCCTCATTTGTTCAGTGGTCTTAAACGCGACTTTTGATCATTAGTTTTCGAATCCCGAATCGGGCAAACAAAAATCATTTAGCAGCCCGTCAAAACAAAATTTAACATACACAAAGTTTAAAAACTAACCCCCCCCCCCCGTGACCACGGGTGCTGTAAAGCACCCGAAACGTCGGGATAATAAAAATAAATTAAAGTTGAATTAAACGCGATAAAATCCGTAAATAATAGTTTTATTTAATGTGTAGTGTTCGCGTAAATTTAAGAAATCATTATTCAAAAACTTTATTAAACTCAGTTTGTATAAAAATGGTTATTATAATATTAAGGAATTTATGGATGATAATAACCCCTGGGAAGGGTGACCGCTACCAAGCTATTTCTAATTTGCTTTGTTTTGTAATTGTAACATAAGCTCTTATTTAAAGAAAATAGTCCAGCTGGGTTTCTTGTTGGTTCTTCCCAGGACAGAAGTTTTTATTGTGAACCAGTGGTAATGAAAAAAAATGAATTTCAATAAGTATTACTTGTAATCCATATTGAATAAAAACTTTCTATTTCTGTTTCTGTTCTTTTGTCGCTTTATTATCCTAGCCCGTAATAAACCTAACTGTTTACAAATTGGGATTGCTTGCACGTGTAGTCTACAGTTGTTAGTAGGAGTCATGGATTGTCTATACCTACGTTATCAAATTCTTAGTTGCTCACAGACTTTTAAACTGTAACTATGGCAATAGCGTTAAAATAACAATTGTTTTTTGTTTATTGCTAACACTGGTCTTATATAAACTTTTTCTTTTTCTAATACAGATTTTTCTTCGTTCCCATTTAACAACAATTCTCTATAACGTCAAAATATGCACAGTCCGAATGCAAATGCAGAATACGAATACGAATATTCGTTTTCGCCGAATAGTAGACATTCAACGAATAGTAGACATTTAAGGAATATTCATATTCGGCGAATAATAATCACGAATAGTTAAAACTAATATTTTTGTACGCAACTCTAATTACGAGTAGACTTTGAAAACGCGCGTCGTCGGCGCGTAAAAAATACGATGTGTGCATAGACGCTTAGCCGCAACGACGGTGGACTCCCCGGCTCCGGGAGTTTCCCTATCACTGCGAACCCTGGATTGATTCATTCATTTCATTTCATAGTCGAACGAAAGCTCAGATCAAGCAAGAGTGTATTGTTTAATTTATTTGTTTTGTGAGGTTGCTAAGTGAAAGAAAGAAGTTGAGGTTTAAATATCTTCTCGTAAACGAGATTAAAGTGACACATGGACTCCCTCTTTATGACACACTTCGGTTAATCATAACGATATCAGTTAAATATAGGTACACATTGTCATCTACATAGTAAAAATAAAATTTTACTAGCTTGCCAGGCAGACGTTGTTCTGCCCTTTTCGACGGCCCTTTGTTATGTGTCCTATTAAAAATCAACGCAGGGTTAAGTAGTTTAGAGTCCATCGCGGACAAACAACGTGACACGTAATTTATATACATATATTAAGATTTCAAAATATTTTTACAGGGAATTTGCAAATTAAGGGGAAATATAATGTCAAATGGCATAGCAAGATCCTACTTTATGCCGAAAATATTGCAGCATTAATTTTGAAATAAATATATGGTAAAGTTGAGGATTAATGTTAAGTACTATGTTAGACGAAAACACGATTTCGTAAAATTTTCTCGATAGAAAAAAAAATCCAAAGTTACCTCCAAAATAAACAATAAACCACTGTTATTCATAAAATACTTTAAATAAGATCATGAAACTTTGCATACTAACTGAACTAACTATAGAGCAGTGCTTATGTTATTTACTTTTTTTAAAATACCGTTATTTTCACTGTAAAAAGAAATTACCTAAACTATCGGCGTCTTGAGCTTGATTCCTGTCGCACCGTTAGTATCGCTTAGGCTTTTGAAGGGAGAAGTTGTGTCGCTTACGATCAGAATATACATTACGACGTAAAATTAAAATGGGAAATAACCGTGATAAAAATAAGAAGCGGCTGGCTTGGCGTTAAGAAACAGGCATAAATATGATAAACCTAATGAAATAAGTGTCTAACGACCTTTCTACTTACAGTATTAGTGATTACAAACATATCGGTACATAGCATACGACGCGCGGGGAAGTGGGGGCGAAATTAGAATTTGAGCTGACTTACTCTATCCTCTTAAAAACTAGGCGCTTATCTAACACATTGGCCTTCAACTCGCCCAGAAATATTTTTTACTGAAATCATGTACAGTCGGCTCGGAGCCTTTTTCAACGGCTGGAAACATCCAGACTGAAAAAAGAAATCGCCTAAAACCAGTAAAACTACAAATTTTATGTTTTTAAATAAAAATTTGCCTATTGTAAACTCTGATTATTAGAACAATAGAAAATCGTCAAATGAATTAGTTATTTATTACCATGGCGAGATATTCGTATTCATATTCGCCGAATAGTAGGTTTGATATTCGTATTCGTAAAAGTAGTATTCGTTGCATCACTAGTAATAAACATAATATATTATATAATTTTTAAATCACATTAAAAAATTTAACTATTTTATTCTACAATTAAATATACTAAACACTAAACAAACATTACTTCAGCTAGTATTTACAAAAAAATATTTACGTAGACAGCGTTAAAAACTTTAACATTCAATCGCCAACAGCGCGCTATTGCCGCGACTGCGTATTTCACCCTAGGTTCGACGCGATTTTAGGTAATTATTTCACGTAGGTAGCAAGAGCAGGGCGCTGTCACTCCTGCTACCTGCGTGAAATAATTACCTAAAATCGCGATTTACCCAGGGTGCAGGCTAGCGCGTTGTAGGCGATTGATGAATTTTAACGCTGTTTACATGAATAGTTTTTGTAAACACTTGTAATTTTTGTTTAGTGTTTAGTATATTTAACTGTAGAACAAAACAGTTCAAGTTTTTTTAATGTGGTTTAAAAATAATATATAATTAATTACCTCTCTATTCGATAAATTATAATGGCAAAACTTCGAACCTACTAAAGGATTCAGATAATATCATTTTTATGTTACCTAAGGATAATGAAAAATACATTTATTTAATTTTTTTTTAAATAAATACTTATAGCAAAAAAGAATTAATAATTTAAATACAGAAATAATACCTAAGTACTTTACTTCAAAATTTAGTTGAAATTTACTTCACTATCTAAGTAGATAGCTTACATGTCTTTTGTAATAAAAATATTTAAGTTATCACAAAGAACTGAAATTAAAACTTTGTTTACAAGATTTTTAACTAATTAGAATACAGAATACATTCCATTTCGGAATAGTATTTCGGGTTTATTTGTTGTTTATATCACCTATCTATTACTTCTGAGCGATTTATTAAATCGCGATTCGCGACGAGTGACCTTGCAAGTTGCGTGCGTTAGAACTCGCATAGTAGCAAAAATATGTTCATTCGATCAGTCAGAATAGGTACCTTACGTATTTTACATACCATTTCGCAACGTAATAATTAATTAATTTATGCTCTTTATTGCACACAACATATTAAAACAACAAACCACCCTTAATTTATAAATTTAAGTACAATTAGGTGACCTCATCGCTAAACAGTAATCCTTTCCAGGCAAACCTTGGTAACGTAGTACTACATATTATTTACTTGGTGGATCTAGAAGTGTGCATAAATAGTATATCAACGAGCATATATTAATACATATTATAAGCTAAATAAGTGCCTACTTACATGTGTTTTTAATATGGTGCAATATCACTATATATTATTTTTCTGTGCGGATATTATTGCCTGTTCCCATATTCCACTTAATTAAATGTGGAATCTAATCACCATTGAAGATTAGCGTGAAATTGGAGAGGTTAGTGATTCTTATTCATACCTACCTATATTGTAATACAAATTTTTCTTGAATATTGAGTTGTTCTTGAAACAGAAACAGAAACTTTTTTATTCAATGTAGATTATAACAATACTTATTGAAAGTCACTTTTTTCCTTTTACCACTGGTTCGCAAAAAAAAACCTCTGTCCTGGGAAGAACCAGCAAGAAACCCAGCGGGACTATTTTTTCCAATAATAGCTTACAATAATGACAATAAACAACACAAGACAAATTAGAAATAGCTTGGTAGCGATCACCCTTCCCAGGGGTTATTATCATCCATAAATTCCTTAATATTATAATAACCCTTTTTATACAAACTTAGTTAGTAACATTTTTGAACTTCGTGTATGACAAATTTTGTATATTTTCTGGGATTTTGTTGTAAAAGCGTATACATCGCCCCAAGAATGAAATACTGACTCGGTGGAGTCGAGTAACTGGTACTACTAGCTTGTGTCTGTTCCTAGTATTTACAGAATGAATATCACTTATTTTCGCAAAACTACTTTTATTTTTGTGTACGTACATTACATTTCATAAATGTATTGAGAGACCAGAGTTAATATATTAATTTCCTTAAATTTTTGTCTCAGTGACTCTTTTGGTTTTAAATTATATATTGCTCTAATGGCCCTCTTCTGTAAAATAAATATAATTTCAGTGTCAGTCGCGTGTCCCCATAGCAAAATACCACACGACATAATGCTATGGAAATAACTAAAGTAAACTATTCTAGCTGTTTCAACACTGGTAATAGTTCTAATCTTTTTCACAGCATATGCTGCAGAACTAAGTCTGCTAGCTAGTTTTGATATATGGGGGAGCCATTGAAGCTTTGCGTCCAGTGGGATTCCAAGAAAATTGGTGGTATCAACAAGACTCAGTTGCCCCCCATTTAAAATTACATTAGTATTGACATGTTTAACATTAGGAGTTACGAATTTCATACATTTAGTTTTAGTTCCATTCAAATGCAAATTATTAACATTAAACCAATTGACTAACTTAGCTATAGCATTATTTACTTCGTCGTAATTTAATAACTGTCGTTTTAATTTGAAAATTAATGAAGTAACATCAGCAAATAATACTATATCATGGTTATCCCCTACTATGTAAGGTAAGTCATTAAAATATACTAGAAATCGAAAAGGGCCGAGAATTGAGCCCTGAGGCACGCCCATTTGTACAATCGACCTGGAAGAACTCATACTATTAATGACAACTTTTTGCGTTCTGTCAATTAAATATGAAATAATTAATTTAAGAGCATCGCTTCTTACACCGTAGTGTTGAAGTTTGCTGATTAATGTTTCATGGTGAACACAATCGAAGGCTTTGGATATGTCACAGAATACACCCAAAGCATCCTGTGAATTCTCCCATGCATCAAATATATAATATATTTTTAATATATATTATATAATCAGCTCAACACCAGCATCAGTTGTCGAGCGACCCCGTGTGAAACCAAATTAATTTTTATGAAGTAAATTATTTACATTAAAAAATTTTTACATTTGATCAAGAATATTTTTTTCAAAAATTTTACTAAGTGTTGGCAGTACAGAAATAGGTCTAAAATTAGCGGGGTCCAATGTACTACCAGATTTAAATAAAGGTATTACTTTACTATGCTTCATTAAATCAGGAAACACACCAGATTCAATACTAGTATTAAAAATAATAGATAGTTGAGGTGCGATCGCATCTATTATAGACGCAATAACTTTAACAGAAATCCCCCACAGATCGGCGGTTCTCTTAATATTAATAGTCTTAAAATATTTTAACATCTTTTGATGACACTTTATGAAATGTAAAATTCTATGTACACACATTTACATTTTGTTTAAGTAATGATTCGGCGACGGCAGGAGAAGAATTCAGTGACTTAGTGGTTAAGATCGGAATATCACTAAAATTCATGGTATTCACTGCGATTGCGCCTGGCGAATGGTGATGAAGCAGTCATAGATGAAAGCGGGCTAACATTGCTGTTTTTTAATTATTAAACCGTGTACTTAAATAAAAATAAACACAAATAGTTTTAAAGAAATTATAAACTTCCAAATTGTCGTTGTCAGAAATCGAACCCGGGAGTTCCCGGATTCCAACACAGAGCTTCAATGCGTCAAATCCTTTTCAATTTGATGACAGAATTTATAATTATATACGGTACGGTATTTTAGAGACGGCAAAAAAAAAACAATATATTTTAATCAAAACAATTGTAAATTAAATAAATTATTAATGTTATACATACTGTATTCTTTATTCCTTCTTGACAGCTGTAAGTAACCACGGAAAAACAGCCGTGATGTAAAAAGAGGAAAAGATGCAAAGTAATACGGACACTCGCGCGCAGCGATAAAGGTTTATTTAGCTTGCGTGCGAAAATTATCTTACTAATAATAATTATGTAGGCTATTAAACGTCGGCAAGCAGTCAACATCAAAAGCGTGAAACTTCTGTACGTAGTACTATTATTTATTCTGTGGCAAGAGTGACAGAGGCCTGACCACATGAATAAAGAAACCGACCAGCCGACCACTACAACAAACGGCTCGCTGCGACTATACCCACACATAGCGCAGCGATGTGTGCGTGAGCACTCACCGATAAGTTCACGACGCCCCGTCGGGGTACAAACCGGTTTGCGCCGGCTCAATCGGAGTATCCATGAAAGATTGATTTCTATGTTATAAATGGAAGAACAATATTTCGAGATTTTATAAATCAACAATTTATTTTGATTCTTTTTTAATATTAAAGCTAAGTTTAGATTATTGTTTATTATATAGTAAGACATTATAGATTTATATAAGTAATTAAATAGGATTCTGTATAAATTATTACCTAACAGTTGTATAGTATGTACCTATAACAATTTAAAAGAAAATAATACACTTACGACACTGGCGTTGGTAGTTATGCTTGTGGTATCGTTGTTGGTGGTGGGTAGTGGAACATCACCAACACCGTCGCAACCAATATAACTACCGCGACCAGCATCACCACCACTATCACAGGCATTGAGACGACCACCTGATTTTTTGTACTCATGAATACCTTGTCTTACGAAAATGATAATGATAGAAATATATAATATGAAGCTTCTGTGAGGATACCTATTTCCTTAAAATTCTCTCGAAAGGATTCGTGCGGCTTTTAATTATAAATTGCACGCATTTTCTCAATATTTGCCGCTTACCCTACAGCTAGATTCCATAAGACATAATACGACGAAAATGAGCAAAATATACAATTTTTGCAGTTTCACTTTAAGTTACAATAAATAGACATGTTGTTATATTAATTTAAGTTACAATGAAACGACATGTTGTTTTATACTATATTGTTATTTTTCCTTAAATTTTTCACATTCATCAGGTGACCACCAAAATAGGTACACATTTTCGAAGTTGTTAGGAAGCATCATCTGGTCCCTACTCTGTGGCCTGACGTCATATTGGCTTGGCGTCCCTTCGGACTATGAGAGTGAGGGAATAGAGTATAGAGAGTACACCTGTGCTTGCGCATACACTTGGAGTCCCGGGGTCTCGGACACTATAATCCTGCCCTGCGCAGATGGCTAGTCACCGTTGTCACTGGCCGCCGTTTATCGAAATTCAGTCTGGAGGACATTACTATTATTAAATGCTTATACGGACTACTTCCTGTGAGTATATTTAACAGTGTATTCTGATCTACCTCCAATGTTAGAACATAAGTGCTTATATCAGTCATGGGTAGATGAGAACGAAAGTGCATTATTTTTACTTACAACAGAAAGTAATAAATAAAAACATAAATCTTAGTGATGAATCGTTCATAGTAGAAATAATGCATTAAATTTATATCTTACAAAATAAGTTACTAATCGCATTTGATATAAAACTAGTAAGCGTACGGAACGGAAAGCAGAAGTTGCTTGTCGTTCTGCAAGCTTTAAAAGAAACAACTTAATTTTTATTTTCCTGTAGCAACTTTATTTTCCTGAAGTAAAAAGTATTCCTTCTACTTATACGAGACAAGTTCTATGTAGATTCCAAATATTCATCATCCCTTCAACAGTTTTTGCGTGATTGTGGCACAAACCATCACACTAACGTCTATACCATCTTCTGCAAATATTTATGGATACATTTAAAACAGACGCTTCTGTATTCGTTGAAGGAAAAATATTCTACCTGAGACCACAATACTTCTACAAAAAGAAAAATGGCATAATATTCAGTGGCAGTCGTAGTATTACGAGAAAACACGCACTTTTGAAGATTCTATACCTATATATAGCTGTCCTGAGTATAGGAAAATAATTTTGTATTCAAATAAAATATAAGGCATTAGTCACGAAGTATTACTTCTAACGCGCGTACATTAAATACAAGTAACTTTATTGTAGTTAATTAGCCGACTTCAAAAAAGTAGGTTTACAATTCGACTGTATACTTATATATCTACGTCAATTTTGAACAGATTCCGATATGATTGTAGCACGCATGGTTCGTATCGCCGAGGGACGCTCTCTAACAGATTATCAGCGCAAAATAGCATCTCAATGCGGATGTGTTATGTTGGTTAGTGTAGAACACAGAATATCCTTTTTATTGGTAAACGAGGCATTCCATTTTAGGAATGACAACGCATTCCAAAATTTCGATTCTTAATAGAATATAGTAGTAGATTGTAGATATCTCTGGCCTACTTGATGATAAGTGGATACTTACCATCAGTTGCACTGTGTACTTATTTGTCACCCTTATTCTATTAAAAAAACAACTTTATGTATACATTTGGAGAAAAAAAAATCCTCGCCAAAGGTAGCAAAATAAGGGATAAAGTTTTTAGTGCAACTAGTATTAAGACGAGATTTAGATTATTATGTTCTTTAGTCGATGCAAAAGTATAAAAAATTACTTTTATTAAAAAGTAAAAGCCAACTCAAAGCTGAGGAGAATAAAACAACTTCACATTCTGAAGGCGGGGCTTTTTGTTTTAATACAATAGGGGTGACAAAAAACCACACAGTCCACCTGATCGTAAGTGGATGCTGTAGCACATAAACATCTACATTTGTCCTCGATTAATAATCAAAATGCAAATTCTTCATCATCCCTGAAGACTAAGATGGAATTCTTCCGGTTCCCTAATTCCCTATACTCACCATACGAATCACAGCTGTATTTTTCGCTTGTATTCTGTGAGGGTGTGGTACTTCCCCGGTCAAGCCGACCCATTTGTGCTACAGCCATAATATAGATGTAGTGGCTCTACCACGAGTAAAATTATTCTGATAACATCGTATCGTATAAGCTTATTCTAACATGCACTATGTTTCGGCTAAGCGCCAACTTCTGAATACAAATATCTTTTTTTTTTTGTTTAGTTCTTTGAAGGCAGCCTTTACTTTTTTTTTGTTAAACACAATCGCTTGTAACGGTTACCAATATCAAATGACTGAACTAGCTTCGTTACAATGTCGACCTCATAAAACGTTACATAACAAGTGCGTCACAAACTCCAAGTCCAAGCCATATAATACACCTTAAGCATGAATAGGCATGCCAACGGCCTCGGTTTATGTCCGGGCCGTCCTAGATTACAGTTTAGCTTCCTTATTCAACGCTCAAAATGTTTTTTCTTCAGCTTCACACAAAGACCAAGCAAACAAGCAACTACGTATTATTGCACGACCTTAAGAATGTCACCGTTACTAAAAATAAATTAGAAAACAATGTAACCTTTTACAACAGAAATAGGTTCAATGGAAGCATTGTTTCAACTTACACTAACAATGAATTAAAAATAAAACATATTTGGGATGGTTATTGAGCGGGAAAAATTCTGCTGCAATGCCCCTGTGAAGCGACTCACGCACATCTCATTGTCGATATATTTTTAATTTCTACTAAGACAAACAAGCCCTCGCGTGCAAAAATTCTTCTACCTAATCTTATTCAAATGCAATTGAAAAAAATTACCTAAAATTTAGGTATTTAATTCATGAATGATATAATAAATACACGGTGTTTAATTTATTTTTGCATCTGTACATTGTGCGGTTTTAGTGAGCACAGATTATAATAGTTATACTAATTTCAAATCCTTAGATCTAGTCTCAAATGTGGATATCTACAACAGAAGTGTTCTAAATCAATCATTTAAAATTCAGTTTAAAAAAAAATTAAAAACTTGCTGACGGCATATAATAATAAATATGACAAATGTTTGAATTCAAAATTGAAGTTAGCCGACGCTGACGCGCCTTGATGATTGATGGTGTAGTTTTTTTGACTTTCAAAAAGTGCTTGTCAAAGGTCAATTTTGAATAAAACTATTTTGAATTAAACTTTTACATTGATGAATTAGGACAGATAAGTTACTAAACATCAGCTAGTAAACTATTAATGTCGATCATATAAGTTAAAGCACGTTCACGAATGGAAGTCGACAGCTCAAAGAAGAAGCAAACGTCTGTGCGCTACGATACCGATTAAAATTTTTATGCGGTACAATTTTAAAGGTTTCTGTTACTGGCTGAAAAGGTATTATATTTTTACACAAGGATAATATGATTTACATTTGGGCTGGTGATGCAAAATAACACCAAGCAACGGAATTATAGAAGAGGCTTGCTAAAAGCCTTATTAGTTACTTCGATTCCGCTGAAACCAATCTTGTCAGCCTCAAGCACGATGCAGAGAGCCAGCTTCTATATGATATATAAAATATATTAAGGAGAATGTGCGCAGGAATTAATTAATTGAATTCCCCACTGCCCTTTTCACCATTGGACAATTAGACGGTTGGCGGATCTCTAAACCATTGTAGTCGATATTCCACGCATTTGAACTAAAAAGTTTGCCTCATCTTTTAAATGTGTATATTAAAGGAGAAGAAATATTTGCCAGCTTCTGTCTTTCCTCCGATTACATTCCGGGTGTCGTCAAAGGAAGTGTAAATAGGTTTTATTTAGGCTAAGACAGTGCGAGTCTCTAGAGCTTCATCACCACTTACCCCAGATGAGATTCTAATCACGGACTGACTATAAGCAAAAAAAATATATGTACAATTAGGTTTTTAGTTACCACCAAGCAGCAGTGCACGCACTGCTGTGTTCCAATCACAGCCTTTAAAAAAAATTAAAATAAAAAATTATTTTCCAAACAGGTCGATAGAGTAAAAGAGAAAAATACTATTTTATTAATAAGTATTTGCATTCTCATATTTCGATAACTGCTCACAATAAGCTTAAAATACTTATGCTAGAAATGGTTCGCAATAGTAGTTAAATGGCATTCAATACAGCAGACGATTTATTAATAATTAAATACATTCTAATTAATATTTAATTCTATTTAATAAGTAATGTATATTTAACATAGCTTCGGAAATGAACGTCGTATATTTAAAACAGTCTTTAACGCTCACCAATTTCATTAAACTCAAAGTCATTCATTTAACATTAATAGTGGATCGGGTTTAAATAAAGCGTTATAATTCATCTTGAGATTAGAAAGCTTCGTTATTGAGGCCAGGAAATTTGGCAAGAAATAGAGACATGAAACAGCACTCTTAGACAGTAAGCTTCATTTATCGTCATTATTTTATATTACGAGTAAAGATAAAAAACGTGCTTTTTTCTTTCACTTGTACGAGCAATGTAATAAAAAAAGGAAAGTCTAGATAATTAAATAAATGAGAAACCATAATTACTATACCTACTTATGTTTACGGGAAATTATAAAACGTATTGAATAAAACTATTTATACGGATTTTATCGCATGTAATTTACTTGTTTTTAATTCACGAAGTTTCGGATGCTGTAAAACATCCGTATAAATTGTTTATTCAACGTGTAGTGTTCGCGTAAATTTAAGAAATTCTAAGAATTAGGTTAGGGGGACGGGTCAAGTCGTAGGGTATATTTTTGAACAGGTTGCTAAAATATGCCACAGGAGGTGACCTGTCCTCTCAAGGATTTGCATCGACCTTCCGCACATTCTGTACAATGGTTAAAACGATAAAAAGCGGATGTTATTAAAATGCAGAAGTCTTCATATATCATTCAATAAATAGTTTTGATTACGATAAAGATGATAAAATACTTATAACATTACTGTATTTTTAATTCATAAAGAACAAAAACATTTATAATTTATCTTATTATATTAATTTCATATCAGTCAGTAAAATTATCTCTCATCGATATAATACCGAACCAACTTAAGCAAATCTTACAATAATATTTTATGAAGTGAGTCCTTTGTATGGAACTTACGTGGTGATATTAAAGTTATTTCAGTGTATAGAAAATGATAATTATGGTTCAAAAAAAAAAAACAGAAAATTTCGTTCACCTAAAAGAGAATATATAGGATAGCAAATTAAAGCACTGACTTAGTTTAACAATAACCTATTTACTTTTGTCTCGAAGACACCTAAGTTGTAAACGGATGGAAAGAGCTTTTAAATTATTTCACTATTTCGCTAATCATAAAGAATGATAAAGCAAACATTATTGTTAAAAGCGGGCTAAAGTCCACCAAGTTGGTTTGAGGATAGCAGAAGGGAGGAGTGAGGAAAACAATCGTATGATTTCTGACCATACTTTTTAAATTCATTCTGTAAAATACTAATAGTCTTTCACTCCGCGTCAATATATTATGTCAATAATACAAAATATCTACTAATTTTTCTTTTTAATTTTTAGATGCAAGTTTAGCGCACAGGTTCTTCCCTCGTCGCCGAGCATGTTGTGGTAAATCTGCGTAAAAGTTATAATTAAAAATTACACAACGTTCCGTTGGGACAGGTCCCTCTCGCCAAGCGCTTAGCCTCGGAGATATACCGCCTCTTATTTCTAAAAGTAATTCGGAACCATATTGAATATTATAAATAAATATATAATTAAACTTTATATAAAAATCTCATCTTAAGTGTTCGATAAGTATTCATAATATCCTGATTTTTAACAACCATTCCGGAAAATTGACGGCCGAAGGTCATGATTTAGATAATTATATTATTTTCGTTTATTTAGTTATTTGAAATCTCTTTTAACATTTTAAAAAGTATTATTATTGAATGTAAAGTTATTTTCACATTCAATATGCCTATTTATAAACCTTAGGGTTTATTTTTAAGTCAACACAGTTTTCATTTAACGGAATTGTAATTGTTGCCATATTTTATATCATTTAAGAGCTATATTTATAATTATATATACATAAACTACCAGCTCCGTGCGATAGTTGACTTTAAAGTTATTTTGTTCAATACAATGTTTTAGAGGCAATTTTTTTTATTGTGCCAGCATCATAACGACGCCCTCCTACTAAAAGTTAGTACTGTTATTAATTCTCGGCCTAACAATTTATATTTTGATATAATATTGTTTTATGTGTAGCAAAAAAATTATTTCTTTTTCATTCAATTTAAAAATAATAAAGCGAAATACATGCTAATAAATAAAGCAAAAAAAAGAGCTAACTTGTACAAAAGTTGCAATATGATAACTACCTCGACTGTCGCAATATGGTTATAATAAAGATATTAATATTTAATCTGCAACAATCCGCCTATTAAATACAATTATGTGTCTTACCTTGATTGAAGAGCACCTCCCGCCCTCCCTCAATTGCGTGCACTAATCCCGTCACCACTAATCCCAGCACCACTAGTCCCAACACCACTACTCCCGGCACCACCACTCCCAACACCACTATTCCAGGAAAGACACACCTTCGACGATAATACTGTATCGTGTGTATTCGCAATTGAGGGAGGGCGGGTGGTGCTCTTCAATCTAGGTAAGACACATCATTGTATTTAATAGACGGATTGTTGCAGTTTAAATATTAATATCTTTATTATAATGGATTTCCGCAAAGTAACGCCTGATTCTATCAATTACCAATATGGTTGTTTTGATGTGTTTATCCGTGCCTGCATGTGCAATTGTATTCATATACGTGCGATCATACGGCATGTACGTTTTTCCTTTGCAACCTACTGGCCGTTACAGCTTGACGGTCTCACCAGGTCGTTACTCCATCTAGTGAGAGGCCGCCCTACACTTCGACTACCGGCACAAGGCTGTCACTCGAGAACTCTTATTTTCCATTGGTTGTCTCTTCTTCGATGTATAAGGCCAGCTCATTGCGACTTTGGCATACTGGTGCGTTGGGCTCTGTCGGATACACTGGTTCTACGGCAGCTATCTTTGTTATTACGAATTCTATAACATAACATGCAACATTAAGCTTCCTAACATGGTCAGTTGTGATTGAGAAGTACCACGTCCTAGATATTCTATAGAAAATTTATTTTAGAAAATAATTGATAATTCATTTTTATTTATCGTAAAAAATTCTTTATCTCGGAGAAAGATATACAAAACGAGCTGAGAAAAAGAGCTTTAACGTCATCCATGTAAAAAGACAGAAGTGGGAAGTTGTATGGGCCTATTAATCTAACCTCCAGTCAAAACGACGGTTGAGCTAGCTACCTGCTCTATCCGTCGGGTCGAGAACAAAAAGTAACATTGTGTTTTTATAGCAGCATAAAACCGCTTTTTATATATTTCCTGTTTCGATTGTGCGGTTCTTGTATAGAACCGTTACTATTATATTCCTTTTTTGAAGCGTAAGGAAATTCAAGTGATAAATACTACGCCAAATTGTGGTGAATCTAGCTAACAATTACTGTGGTTGGATAAAAAATAAATTCTGAAGTTTTTACTTTATTTGTATTTGAATTATCAACTGTAAATTTGTAAATGGCACTTATTAATTGTTAATTATTATATTATGATAGCGTTTTTAATAATAGTAGCTTTTACGTCACCATTGTCTTACGGTACTTAGTATCACAATTTTTTTGTACATAAGTAAACCGTGTGAGAGTTATACTCTATGTAAGCTTAAGGAAGAAGCTGAATGGCGGATTCGAACCCAATACTATTTTTATTGGCCCTAGGCTACTATCGCTTTAAAACAAATAAAAATTAAAACGGGTACCGGATGACTGGTGTAAAGCAGTTATAGTACCAATATATAAAGGAAAAGGGTCACAGCAGGACTGCAAAAACTACCGTGGTATCAGCTTGCTTAGTATTGTGGGTAAACTGTATGCTAAGGTGTTAATTGAAAGAGTTATGAAAGAAACTGATGGAAAAATTTGGGATGTGCAAGCGGGTTTTAGAAAGGGAATGGGGTGTACAGATCAAGTCTTTTCCATGCGCATGATTGCGGAGAAGTTTTTGGCCAAATACCAGAAAGTTTTTTGTGCGTTCATGGACTTGGAAAAGGCTTATGACATAGTGGACAGGAATGTGTTATGGCAAACACTGAACTCGTATGGGTTGAGCGTTGGTTTGATACAGGCATTAAGGTCTCTTTATAGGGACTCTAGTGCTTGTGTCAGGATCAATGGGGTCTACTCGGACTGGTTTGGCATCCAAAAAGGTGTCAGACAGGGCTGTGTAGCTTCCCCTTGGCTGTTCAACCTATTTATGGACAGGTGTTTGCAAACTTTGAAAGATGAAGAATGTGGGTTAAGAATGGGCGAGTTAACCGTCAAATGCCTTTTGTATGCCGATGATCAAGTCATATTTGCGTCATCGGCGGCTGAGTTAAAAATGATGGTTACATTAATGAACTGGGAATTAAAAGAAAGGGGAATGAAAGTGAACGCAAGTAAAACGAAAGTGATGGTTTTTGAAAGAGAAGAAAGCAAAACGGTATGTGAAATACGAGGGTGGATTGAAAAGTACTCGGCCTAACCAAGAAAATAAACACATACTAAATCAGTTATATTTTTATTTTTCTACATAATCACCATCAAGTTCAATACACTTTTGCCACCTCCCCTTCCAAGTATTTAGACCGTTGAAAAAAAAATGATTCTTCCTTAGAGTCAAAATATGCGTCTACAGCTGGTTTGACCTCGTTGTTTGTCGAAAATCTTTGACCTCCCAAGTGCTTTTTTAGGTTAGGGAACAGAAAGAAGTCTGATAGTGCCAGATCAGGTGAATACGGCGGATGCGGTAACAGTTCAAAGCCACAGTTGTGAATTTCAGCCATTGACTGTACTGACGTGTGAACACGGGCGTTATCTTGATGTAACAGGACTTTTCTTCTGAGCATTCCTCGACGTTTTTCTTTTATTTCCTCTCGTAAACGACGTAGTAAGGTGCAGTAGTAATCAGAGTTTATAGTCTGACCCCTTTCAAGATAATCAATCATAATCACACCTTTCGAGTCCCAGAATACTGAAGCCATCACCTTATTTGCCGACAAAATCGACTTAGCCTTTTTAGGGGGTGGTGAACCAGTTCTTCTCCACTGTTTTGATTGTTGTTTTGTTTCCGGTGTACAGTAATGAACCCATGTTTCGTCCATAGTAACAAAACGATTCAAAAAATCATCTGCATCGGCTTCAAATAACTCCAAACAGTCGCGTGAAATAGTCAATCGCGTCCTTTTTTTGTTCAACTGAAAGCAGTCGCGGAACCCACCTCGCAGACACCTTGTGGAAACCCAACTCGTTGACAATGATGTTTTGAGTTCATTCATAAGAGATGCCTATAATCTCGGCTATCTCTCTAATTTTTAATCTGTGGTCTCCCATTATTAAATCAAGTATTTTTTAATATTTTCGTCAGTAGTTGACGTCGAAGGCCTTCCAGAGCGGGGTTCATCTTTCACACTCTCTCTACCACGCTTAAATTCTGCTATCCATTTTTTGACGGACGAATATGACAGAGCACAATCGCCTAATGTACTGACCATGTCATCATGGATGGCTTTTGATGATAGCCCCTTCTTATGGAGGTACTTAATGACGGCACGCTGCTCGATTTGCTCCATTCGCGGAAATTATGTCAGATTACTTTTTTAATAAATTTATAAAATCACAACTAATTATCGCACACGTTTCGAACTTCACACAATGAACTAGTCTGAACTGAACTAAATAATGTGGGTAAATTTGATTTTTAGAATTGAATGGATCTGTGTTAGGCCGAGTACTTTTCAATCCACCTAGGTAAGAATAGAAGGAGAGTTAATGGAGTAAGTGGATGAATTTGTGTATTTGGGATGTGTATTTAGTAGGGATGGTAGATATGATAGGGATATAGAACGACGAGTAAATGCAGGGAATAGAGTGAATGGGGGACTACACTCTATTATTAAGAACCAGAATGTGTCAAAAAAGGCACGTATGGTAATTCATAATGCTGTGTTAGTCCCTACTTTAATGTATGGTAGTAAAAGCTGGGTGTGGCAGAAGAAGCACGAAATTTGAATAAATGCTGTAAAAATGCGGTCTTTAAGGAATATGCTAAGGTTGAATCTGAATGACAGGGTGAGAAATTGCGTGATAAGAGATAAATGTGGTATGCAAGATGATGTTGTGACCAGGATTAAGAAAGGAATGCTTCGGTGGTTTGGTCATGTAGAAAGAATGAATGATTAAAGAGTGACAAAGCAAATTTATATGGCAGATGTGAACGGCCGAGTCGGGAAGGGACGCCCTAGAAAAAAGTTTATCGACCAAATTGGCGATATTTTGTAAATGGGCCACGTTAGAAGTACCCTTAACCGACGAGCATGTATGCATAGATATATGGATGTAAAGGAGGCGAAAGAGGTATGTCAGGATCGTGCCAAATGGAAGTCCGTAGTCTCTGCCTACCCCTCTGGGTGACAGGCGTGAGTGTTTATATATTTATATATATACTAACAAATATAATATTATAGATTTTGATTTGACGGCTCCGTAGCACAGTGGCTTAGTAATGAGTTACAGCTATAAGTGCCGCGGGTTCGAATCCCGCTCGTAACAAGTATTTGTATGGCCTACAAGTAATTGTTCCGGATCTGGATGTTTGTCTTAGTGAAATTTATGTTTTTAAACTGCCCCCACGATAATGGAGAAAAACCTAGTGTGGAAGTTACGTTTTTTTTTTTAAATAAAAAGAAATGAAACAGATGCCCAAAACGAGAAGACCGAGACAACCAGTATCTATTTACCACTGTGTTCTGGTTAGAAGGATAAGACATTCAGTATAGTTATTAATTACACAGGTGTTATTAATTACATCTACATCATACAAAATTAGATCTTTGTTCTCGCACTGAAAACAATGCATCTGTGGCCCTTATTTTATTTAAGATGCTTGCAGGTCCCGACGTGGTATGCCATGGCCAGGCCATGCTGCAGGTTACTATTGTTGTAGCACGAATGGGTCGGCTCGACCGGGGAAAGATCGCTCTCACAGAATACCAGCGCAAAATAGCAGCAGCGAACCGGAGACCCCTTTTACTGGAAACAAATCATTCCATCTTAACCCTCAGGAGTGACACCGTATCTGCATTTTGATTCTTTATTGAGGATAGAAAGATGTTTATGGGCAACCATTTACTATCAAGTGTCAGTTTTAAAAAAAGGTGTCCATGAGCTACTGTAGCCCCGTTTTACTGGAATCGAGGCATTTCATCTTAGTCCTCAGGAGTGACAACGCAACTGCATTTTGATTCGTAATCGAAGATTGATGTAGATATCTATGGGTCACAGCAACCACTTACCATCAGGTGGACTGTGTGCTCGTCTGTCAGTCCATACTATAAAAAGTCCCCTTAGTAACGGATGTATTGTTAGCTCTTTAGTAACTTTGATTATACCATAAATATTTAAAAATGAAAAGTTTGAAGTCAGCAACGGACAGAGTCAGATTCATCTTTCAGTAAATTTAAGGGGGCCATAATCACCACACGATATGCAATTCGCTATTCGTTCTGACAAATTGATATGACACTTATCAACTGATATGACATTTAGTAATATTGAGTCAAACAACGATGCCACTATATTTTGTACGCCTCGAACACTAATATTGTCATTCTGAAATTATAACAGTAAATTGAGAACCTTGGTCTTTTTTAAGTCACTTAAAATTGTTTTTATTGAAGGCGTATTGTTTAAACGTATTAAATACCTATAATCACTCATTATATGAAAAAATATTAAGACAACGAAATCCTCGTTGCTTTGACCTCTGAAATTTTTCTAGCGTGTACTATGTAGAATACAGGTGTGAAAATTATACACTTACAATCAAATGGGCTGTTAACTCTTGTCACTTTAATATTATAGGAAAAAATACTAAAAACCAAAAATTCTAAGGATTTGCTTTAGAAACCAAAAAAACTTACTTTTCTTAAAAATTACAAGCTGACTTCAAGCAACTAAAATTAATTTAGAAAAATTTGACATTCTGAAGTCTTGCCAAGACAGTGTATAGAAAAATCCAGCCCTGATTTCATTATGTGAAATTATTCTAAACTCTTTTTAGTTGCTTTTAGTCGGTTTTTACTTTTTATTTTGTATTGTAAGTTATTTATTAACCTTTTGAGGAGACTACGGAATATCAAAATCTCAATATCGTCTAAATAGTTACAATAAAACATCATCAGTAGTGTTATTTTGTCTGAACGTCTATATGGGACAACCCCTGAAATATAACCTATTTCATAAAAATAATCATCATAAACAGGAATTACAATTGACGAAGATATCGATATATAATCTACATACAAAAAAACCATTTCAATATTTAAAACCTCATCCCTTTTTGAAGTCAGCTAAAACCCATAGACATTTATTAACTAATACATTACAATTTCGTGTGGGTGATAACTTGCATATCACTATCCGAACTAAATCCTCGTTAATTCTATTACATACGCTATTATATTATATCACGGTTTTATCACGACCTTTCCAGTGTAGCCCTTCTCGTGACATAATGTTGTCTTGTCTCCAACCCTTTCATTATGTGAGAAGCTATATGACCTTTGTGGAGGCGTTCACAATTTGACCCCATAAATATCGTAAGTTGCTTTTTGTCCGTACAGTAAGACGACCGGTATTCCTTTAATATATTATTATTCTGAACAGTGGGTAATTACAAGCCTATTCATACAAAGGACACCAAAGTGAGAGAAGTAATTCTCATGGATACAATATCTTATGTGAGATAATGTTACTGGTCATAAATATAATATTTATTTATAATATATGTACTTATATGCTTTCGAGATAACAAAATAAATATTATCAGCCTCTGTACAGTCAACGGCTGACCAAAGATCATAAGGTCATGCTACACAAACAATTAAAAAGGACAATCGACGACTTGCGAATTAACATCGTTTTTGCTTTTAATCCATGTCTTAAAGGAATTTGGACATTATCAAAAAATCTGATGACACTCAAAGGGCAAAATTTAGTGATGAATAAAATCTTCGTCTCACGATAAGTACTAAATCGCCACCGTCGTCAGTTCACTGGACATACATAATGTTCTCCTAAACGAAATCCGGTCATGGAGGCCAGTCTTAAGGGGAAATATAATGTCAAATGGCTTAGCAAGATCCTTCGTTATGTCGAAAATATTGCAGCATTAATTTTGAAATAAATATATCGTAAAGTTGAGGATTAATGTTAGTGATTATGTTAGGCGAAAACACGATTTCGTAAAATTTTCTCGATAGAAAAAAAAATCCAAAGTTACCTCCAAAATAAACAATAAACCGCTGTTATTCATAAAATACTTTAAATAAGATCATGAAACTTTGCATACTAACTGAACTAACTATAAAGCAGTGCTTATGTTATTTACTTTTTTTAAATACCATTATTTTCACTGTAAAAAAGAAATTACCTAAACTATCGGCGTCTTGAGCTTGATTCCCGTCGTTCCGTTAGTATCGCTTAGGCTTTTGAAGGGAGAAATTGTGTCGCTTAAGATCAGAATATACATTACGCAACAGTACGACGTAAAATTAAAATGGGAAATAACCGTGATAAAAATAAGAAGCGGCTGGCTTGGCTTTAAGAAACAGGCATAAATATGATAAACCTAATGAAATAAGTGTCTAACGACCTTTCCACTTACAGTATTAGTGATTACAAATATTTCGGTACATAGCATACGACGCGCGGGGAAGTGGGGGCGAAATTAGAATTTGAGCTGACTTACTCTAACCTCTTAACGGTGACTATTAGATAGCTACCTGTGCACAAGTTTTTGCGCAAGCACAGACGCTCCCTTAGTAAGATGGGACGGCAATTCGTCACGACCGGAGAAAGATAAGGTGTAATGGTTTTACGAACAGAACTTTCCGAGGCACGGGTGTGCAATGTTGCCAACTTCCTTGATCCAGGCTGCTACTGAGACTTTTGTACAGAAAAATACAATAACTTATTTCGATACAAATGATATAAAGTCACGCTTACAACCACTACACTAACGAGGCAGTCAATATGTACATATATTTACAATAATATGTACCTTAGATTATGTGAAAACAGTCAGTTACATAATATCACTAGATTATTAGGCAAGAGGTATTTAATAACAAACCATGTATGTTATAAGGTGTATATATGTGGTAGATTATTGCTGCAGCTGTATTGTAGCGGCACCATGAATGGAATAGCATGATGTCTTGTCTGGCAAAGGACAACGCTCTTACAGAATACCAGCGATAAGTAAGAGCGTATTTTGAGCGACTAAAAAACAAGGGAGGCTAATAATTCGACTGTTTAGTTGTTTACTCTGCTTTTGCCCTTCTAATAAAAGTTACAGTTATTTAAAAAAAAATTGATTCTAAATCGATGATAGATGTAGATGCCTGTGAGCCATTTATTATCAGGTCACCTGCCTGTGTGCTCGTTTGTTACCGCTAATTGTGTAGAAATACTCAAGAAGATCAAGAACACTGTGCCATATTATACATATAAATCTGTGACATTGCATTGTTTTAAGTACTGGAATCCTGACGGTACGTTATATATTAATCGCAAATGGACAGAGGACACTTCGGCATGTGCTCCGAACCTTTATGAGAATTTCACGCAGTCATTTATAATTCTCACATAGTAAGATTGGAATCTATATTCATTCTATCACAATATACTATTAACAAACATTTTACGTTTTAGTAATGTAAATTTGATGGTATTGTTTATGAAACTGATCACTAGGAAGATAAGTGGTCGTCAAGGTAACAAACAACAAAATACAAAATGAAGGTTCGTTAGCGCAGTTCGGAACGCAAGTTCGAAGTTCGAACGGTACAACTACTTTATGGCATATAAAGAGTTGCTTTTTGCTATGCGATACATGTTATATTCGTAGTGAAGTTTTTCTGACTTCAAAAAAGACGGAAGTTCTAAATTCGACTATATTTTCTTGTACCTTTGCTTATTATATGACGCAAACCCATTTCATTTTTTTTAGTGCTTATATAAAACCTTTATACTAGATGTAGGAAAATAACATAACTGTAGGCATGTGATTTGATTCCTGAGATTGAAAGTAATATGGATAATGAAATAATTAATTTCACATTAATTTCAGGTTATTTATTTTATATTGAATGCTCATGGTATTCGCTGGGATCTTTTACGAAAAACGACCTCGAACAGATACAGCACTGGCATAAGCTAAGCAAAAATTGGCAAGAAATTGGGAATGTGAAATAACTTTCGAACAAAATACACTTAATTTCTCGTCCTTCCATTCTTTTGAGCTGTCAAAACTGTACATTAAGCGCAAAATTACCTAAATAAGACATATAGTTAAATTCAATTGTGAATTCTGAATTTATACGTGATTACGTATTAAGATTATAATAATTTATTTGACTCTCAATTTGACAGATTACACTTATGTATTGTATCTATTTTAAATTACAAAATTATATACATATATAGTAATTATATAGCCGTGGTATCTCAGGGGCTAAACGTTCGCTGTAAATTTCACAGTACGCTGTAAATTTCACAGTACGCGAGCAACCCGGTTTCGATCCCCGCCGGCACCAATGACGTGCTCGGCGGTGAAGGAAAACATTGTGAGTAAACTTGCATGTATGAGAAATAAAAACAATTCGACATTTGAAGTAGCATCATGCATTGGGACAGCGCGGTTGACAATTCCTTGCCCTAAAGCCCTCTCAGAAGTGAGGGGAGGCCTGTAAGAGAATGTGTAATTTGAGCTTTAAAATTAATTAGGTATGTTTGTCAAACGTCATTATTTCAATCTTTGGGTACGACCGATTCTATATGAGATTCCCTAGCTAAAGATAAAACGACGATACAAAATCTCGGTCATAAAATATATATTATCAATCAAACTTCCTGTAGATTCTGGGCGATATTTAAATAAAAGATAAATATAGCATTAGTATAAAAACTCGAACAAAACGCAGAAAAACATTATAATTATAAATGATTAATCTGATATAGTAATATAAGTAATATCATGTTACTCAAAATGTTTATTTATAGAATACAATCAATAAATCGACTCGTTGAAAATCTGTCATTTAAAAATATATTCCTAAGATAACTTTCTCCGTCTATCATAACATTCTCGTTAATCGATTTCACTGTTACGTATCTTCATTTTCTGGATTGTTGGATGTTCTAATTTATTTATTTTTTAGAAAATGTAATCTTTCAACAAACTATTTCACATTGTTAACACCCGGTCCCCTATAGGTACCTAAACCGTTCTTCTTTGTGCGTTAGGTGTCTCAAATATCAGTCTCAAATACCCGAGCCTGTAAGGTCTTTGTTATCTAAGTAGCCAACATAAGTAGTATGAAACTTTGAAAGAACTCTTTTCCCATTTCTCATTGAAGTAAGTCTTGAATAATGAGGCGTTATTTTTCTAATACAACCATGTCATTACCAGGTAATACGTAATAACACAGTGACTTTCAAATCTCCAAATTTAACTTAACGCGAACAAACAATTGCAGTTAAATTAACCTTTTCAATCTGACCTTACAATCCAGAATATAAGCACTACGCTTTAGATTGTTCGGTGTACGGGCAAAGAGCAACATTTGGTTTTACTGTGCTATAAAACCTCTTTTTCATATCCTTCCGGCCGTTTTTCTACAAGCGGCTTCGCGTATTTCGGCCGAGGAGGGCACGAAAATGATAATTGCGTCGCACTAAAACATTAACATGAATTATTCGTGTAGTGCTGTTTTCAAGAACATTAAAAAATATGTACTTACTCCTTATATTTCTTAATTCAAATACTTTCAATTACTACAACATATCCCTACGTATTATATTATAACAGGATTGATGATGTGTCAACATCAGAATGATTCAGATCAACAAAAGATCTTTGACTATTAAATAATAAGCATCAGATCTAATATGACAATGTGTCAAACACTAAGAAGGTACCTAATTATGAGAGATGCGCCGAGTAGCACTTCTGCCGAGTAACGAGTACCGAGGTTTACTCGGTTCAATTTTTTTCAACCGAGTACTTTGCCGAGTAACTCGGTTCAATCAAATTCCTGTTTCGGGCGCGTAAACAAGTACAAACAATAGTGCGCGATGATTCTAAAAGCCCCATTGCTTTAGAATTAGATAGCTATTTAAAATAAAATTTGTTGGTAAAAGACAAGAGTTTTTTCGAGTGGTGAGGAGGGCAACAAACAAGGTATCCAGAGCTAGCACGTTTAGCACAAGTATTTCTATGTGCACGTGTAAGCACCGTGTACAGCGATCGATTTTGATCGACCTTAGATCGGGTTTGGCACAAAGCGCTTCTTTCGAAGCTTCCCGAGAAATTGTGCGATTGGATCACCAGCTTTCTTGCAGATCGGAGCATCAAGGTCGTTGTAGACGGTGCAAGCTCCGATTACAGGCCTATTAATGCTGGTGTTCCACAAGGCTGCGTGCTAACGCCAACGCTGTTTCTTCTGCATATCAGTGATATGTTGCAAACCCGTAACATTCATTGCTATGCAGATGACAGCACTGGTGATGCTCTTTACACCGGCCGTGCCAATATTTCTCAAGAAAACGTCTCCGAGTACCGGGACAAACTTGTGTCTGAAATCGAGTCTTTGCTGAACAGAGTCTCGGATTGGGGGCGACTAAATCTAGTCCAGTTTAACCCCCAGAAGGCACAAGTTTACGCGTTAACCGCAAAAAAGAACCCCTTTGTCGTATCTCCTCAGTTTCAAGGCTTTTCCCTTGTTGCCTCAGCCAGTATCGGAATCCTCGGCGTCAACATATCGAGTGACGTGCAGTATCGTGGTCACTTGGAAGAGAAGGCCTAATTGGCCTCTAAAAAGTCTGGCGTGCTCAGCAGAGCGAGACAGTATTTCATGCCGGCACACCGCCTGCAACTTTACAAGGCGCAGGTTCGGCCGCACATGGAACTCCCATCTCTGGCTCTCCCTACCAGCTCCTTCCACTTGAACGCATCTAGCGCAGAGCGGCTCGAATCGTCAACGACCGGTGCTTTCCGATCGGCTCGATTCAATGGGGCTGCGAAGAGATGTTGCATCTCTTTGCATTCTCTTTCGCATATACCATTAGGAGTACTCTGAGGAATTGTCTTAATCCCAGCCGCCAAATTTCGTGAACGCACTACAAACGTCCCGATACCATCCACACCATCTGGATACCTGGCGGTCCACCACTGTATGTTTCACAAGGAGTTTTCTTCCGCGTACGACCTCTCTGTGGAATAGTTTTAGTTTGAGTTTTAGTTAGTACCACCGGCGATTTTTCACACTGTTGTTTTAATTATATCGATCAACCAAAATATATTGCTTTACTTATAACCGAGTATACTCGATATTAAAACCGAGTTATTCGGCCGGGTACATGTATTAAAAAACCGGCCGAGTAGGTAACGAGTATTAACAGAGTACTCGGCCCATCTCTAGTAATTATCCAGATCAACAAAAGATCTTAGACTGTTCAAATAAGCATCAAACAATATTCAATGACATGTATTCAAAAAATTTTGAGTACAGCTAGATTTAGTAATAAGTACTTTATACCAGCCCACAACAGTTCGTAGCTTAACATTGACCTCCTCCATTCTAGGATTCGCTAAAATACTTGGCAAATGGGTTGAATCTTTATTTTTATATGTTGTATCTTTATAGAATTAAGGGTTACAAACAATCATACGATCCACCAAATAGTACGAAGATACCTATCTTAGATTAAGGATCAAAATGCAGATAAGTTGCCACCCCGAAGGAGTGTTAGTTAAAGGCCCTGTAACCAGTGAGGTCTTCCGTTCCGTTCACTTTCTGTAAGAAATAGCAACATAATACTGTACATATTTGGAGGAGAGCGGAAATAACATAATCTTATATTTATAGCAGATGTAAAATACCTCGAAAAGCAACTACGTGCGAGACTTAGAACTGCTATCATTAATTCGCTTGACAAGAGTGGCAACAAATCTTCCCTGTTAAGGAATAGTCCCTTGAAGTTTTCTTCCTCGCACAACTTCCTTGTGGAATCGACTGCCAACACAGATATTTTCTGACCGATACGACTTAGGGATCTTCAAGAAAAGAGCCTACTCTTTTTCAAAAGGCCGGCAACGCATCTGCAATCCCCCTGGTGTTGCAGTTGTTCATGAGCGGCGGTGATCACTTACCATCAGGTGAGCCGTATACTCGTTTGCCTGTCTCCTATAAAAAAAAACATTAATTGACTGTGTACGAGATATGAGGAGACGGATTTACTTTAATTTAATTATTAACATACAAATATTTTTATATCCTATAAAGAGTTGTTTTTCGCTATGCCCCAAGGCTGAATGTTCTTCATATGCAATTTATGTATATAAAAAAACTTTACAATACAGATTATATTTATAGTGCAGTTTTTCTGACTTCAAAAAAGAAGGAAGTTCTTAATTCGACTATAATATGTCTTGTACCTATGTTATTACATAAACCCATTTGAATTATATATTGCTTATTGAAAACCTTTATAACAGATGTAAGTGAATAATATAAACAGTAGGTATATGATTTAATTTCCGAGATTGAAAGTATTATAGAATAATGGAATAATTTTGCATTAAGTTCCATGTTATTTATTTTAAATTTAAAACTAATGGTATTCTTTTGGATACTGTACGTTAAACGACCTCGAACAGACAAAGCACTGGCAATAGCGAAGAAAAAAATGGCAAGAAATAGAGAATGCGAAATAACTTTTGAACACAATACACTTCATTTCTCGTCCTACCCATTCTTTTAAACTGTCCAAACTGTACACACTCGTATATACTATACATTTAGCACAAAATTAGAAAGCGTAAAATGTATCATTTCTTCCAAAATTTATTTGAACAATTAGACTACTTCTATTTCTGCTACAAACTATAGACTACTTCAATTTAATTGAGAATTCTGCATATAAACGTGATTATTGAAATATGGGTACAGATACACTCGTATCAGCGGATTTTGTTGACCATGACAAATGCAGAATGAGATGAAAATGTTACTTTCATCTCCTTCAGAAACTTCTATTTATTGTTACTTATTACCTAAGACTGGACACTTTTTAATTTAAAGAATATAGACAAGTAAAGAATTCCAAAAAAATCGGACTATTACAACAACTACAGAAGGCGGATTTACTTTAACTAAATCGTTACCATACAGGATACTTACAACTAATTACAATGAGTTAAAACTCAATTTGATCGATTTCATAAGTGAGTCGGCTGCAAGCTGCAACACATTCTTAGGACATTTTATTGACATAGACGTGACACATTAAATATGGCAAACCCATTTGCAGTAAAATGTTTTTTATTATGACAACAATAAAGAGGAGATTCGTTTTTATAGTTGAACGTCAGTTTTAAACCGCTAGCACATAAAAACTATTTCAAAGTCAATGATCTTTATACATATGTATTACTTGAACAGTTTAAGTGTTTTGAATACATAGCTGCGGAGTGTTTTCAACTAACACAATTTTAAACCCTATTTGGTATGATTTTTTTTGATTAGCAATATTGATTTGAGCATCATACCTGTAGTAACAGAAGAAACTATACGTATGATAAAATATGTATGTTAATACTACTTTTGTTCTAGAGCTATACTACAATGTACTCATCAACTTGGTTAAGTCACGAATGGATCGGTATGACCCGGAAAATACCACGCACTCAAAAAATACCAAGGTAAAATACCATCTTCATTGTTGAGTGACGGTAATGCGAAACCCTTAATAATGATACAGAAAAATTTCAACGTGAAGTCGTGAAGGCCTCTCAGGGGTGACGACGCATTCTGAATTTTAATCTTTAATCGAGGATAGATATAGGTGTTTCTATGTCGCAGCATCCATTCATCAGATAAGATGTAAAGTAAAAAAAAATCGAGGGCATGGTGTGTCCGTCAATGAAATGATGAAAATATCTGAAAAGGTTTATTAAATAAGTTTTCTTTTTTCTAATTTTTATAAAACTGAAGTATAACGGTATACATAATAAAAAACTGAAGTAATGGTTCATATATAGAAGGCTACAGATGCTTATCACTCCAAAAACTAAGATTGAATGCCTTACAACCTGCAATGTGCTGCAATTATTCCTCTCTCTATACCCTTCAGAAGGAAATAAAGCAATATAAGTTCTGCTTCTTGGTGGCAAGTATTGGGTATATCATAGGAGTACCTATCCATACGGAGTCATTGGCAGAAAAGGAGTCTTATCACCTAGCTGATTCACACTAGTTATAAACTACACTTATAAGCTACAGTTATAAAATTATAAAGGGTGTGCATTAGCGATTTATGAACGTATACAATTACACAGTTCCTATCTGTTCCAAGAAAGAGGTAAATGCTAGAATTTAATTTACTTGAGTACAACAGTACGTGCATATACGGTTAATCAATTCCGAGGCGGATTTTTGATGAAGGACGCTTCAATCATGTTTTCAGGTACTAATAGGTGATTTCGTACATTTTTGTCAGAACCAGTCACGCTGATGTCACGATCGACAATTAAATATTAAAAAAATACGTTCGTACGTACCTACGTCAAGAATTCGGTCTGTTTTTAAACGTTTATTTTGTTTACATTTGTCGAATTTCTTAATTTAAATGAAAATTGTCCCAAATAATTGTTGCTCTGTACACAATACACATCCTGGCCGATTTATTTAATTCTTCACAAATCTTTATCCGAAAATTGCTATAAAGTCTGAATCTTCTTCTTTATCAATTACCATGTCCCTATCATGTCATCATCATCAAGCTTCTCCCATTAATGGGAGGATTTCGCCTAATCGCCACGCTTGGCAGATCTATGACGATCGCAATACCGACGTCTCGCACCTTTGAAACTGCTCACCGTCTCCGTCCCCGTCCTGGGCATTTTGTGATTATCGTCAGCAAAGTAGTTATTTCGGCATCTTTGAAAGACTAGATGAGATATATCTGGCATTTCCCATAGCCACCACTTACGACACTCGTGTGTAAAAATGGAGTGATATGGATTCTAAATAATAAAAAATAAAAAAGCTCAAAAAGAAGTATTCTTTTTCATCGTGCCACAAGACTAAACCTATTTAATAGTAAGGAATTTCTTAGGGAGCCTTTTGTTCAGCAGTGGACTTGTGAAGAGCTGTAAAGATAAATATGGTAATGAGATACGATAGAAGGCAGGTTAGGACAGACCCGAAAACCAACAATTTATGCTTCGGCATACTAAAGGCTGTAGCCGGGATTTAAAGAACTGTTTGATTTTAAAATAAAACCTTTAGCAAAAATTTTACCAATGCCCTCAACACCACTAATGTTACCATTCGCCATTCCAAATAAGCTAAGTACTTATACCTACTAGGAGTAATTCAAAACAGTAGTCTGATAGAGGACTCGAACCTAGATTAGCTTACTGTAACTGAACTATTTAAGTCAACTTGTACTTGACATTGTTAGTTACTGATAATATCATAATAATTCGGCAACTTTTCACCAAGCTTTTATAAAATTTTCTTTCATTAATTTTTCTTGATATCAAAAGCCAACAGAACCTTTGAAGACGCGTAAAACCATCCAACTGCTCATTTAAAGTTCCTACCTAATCCTGTTTGCTTTCAATTTAGGCACCAATTACAATACGTCGGTTTTGTCGAGAGCATTTAAGTAATGAAACTCACAAAAAGTCACAGTACCTATGTAATGTATTGGTTTTAGTAATAGAAAAGTATTTATAAATATTATTCACATCATTTTTTAAATTTTTAAGCTCTTCGCATTAAGATTGGTATACTAATGAACTCATCAGTAAAGATCACAAAAATAAAATATAAATATGTTTTTATTAAAGAAGAAATAAGTAAGAGAGATATAAGAAATATTTTTGTTGCTTAGTTATAAAAAAAAACCTTATTACCATTTCACATTACGAATTGGTTATTTACTTACTTATCTAAATCTCTCTAAATAAATGTACTGCAAAATATAAATAAATGATGAAACAAAGAAATATTATTGCAACGAATGAGAGATTAATTGAGATCTTAAGACAGATAAAAGATATATTAAAAAAGATTAGTTTCTTTATATATATATATGTAGCTGAATCCATTTACCTTAATCAGAAAATAAGGCCAATCAGTAATAATCACTTGGATGGTTGCTCTACTGACGTAAACCAACTTAATCAACTCTGCAAATTATATATATGGCGTAAAACCACGAATGTTTTTTTTTTATTATTGTCTAAGACCGAAAATTCGAGTTACGTAACTTGATTTTTTTCGTTTCACTATTATTTTTTTTTCTACATGGTTATAATTTCTTTGGAGGCAGTTTTAAAGTTTGTTGCTTAAATTTTAAGTCTTAGCTGTAAAGCACACATTTTAATTCGTAAAGGATATCTTTTCGCATTCCTAAAAATATTATGTTATAATCTTTCAATATACCGCTCATAGCTTCGTTTTCCTTTATGGCTTCTTACTGTCTCCCATTTTTAAGTTATTTGCGACTGTTTAAGGAGAAAGTTTAAGAAGCAAATTTTCTATTAAATTCAAAACTTATAAAGACACATACATACTAGGTGACAGCGTAGTGTGCCGTAGCATCTACGTACCCAGAGGGGTTGGCAGATGCTACGGATTTCCCTTTGGCACGATTCCGATAAACCTGACACACATCCATATATGATGTGAAGGAGGCGAGAGACCTATGCATACATGCTTATCTATTAAAGGTACTCTTAATTTGGCCCATCTTTCATATATCGCCAATTTGTTCAATAAACTTCCCTTGCTGACTCTGTTATTATTTGTGGTAGAGCCACATTGCAGCTTTATTATGGTTGTAGCACGAATGGGTCGACGATACCGGGGTTGAACCACGCTCTCACACCAGCATGAAATAGCAGCTTAATGTTGCTGTGTTTCGTATGGTGAGTGTGGGGAACCGGAGACTCTTTTTACTGGAAACGTGGCATTCCATCTTAGCTCCCATGGGTAACAACGCATCTGCATATTGATCAATGATAAATGTCTATATGCCACATAGATAATTTCTATGGGCCACAGAATCCAGTTACCATCAGGAGAACCGTGTGACCATTTTTCCAACCTTCACTACCAACACCCAGTTTTCAACCACCATACATTAAGTTGGTATTGTAAATTTTCATTTTGTTTTTTGTGACACATTCTTACATCCTACAATAGAATGAAGATATCTTGGCATTAAACACACATCCTAAATACACAAAAATAACTTTCAATACGTTGGTATGTTTTCTGCATACAAGTAATCAATGTTAAGGTGATATTATGTTATCCAGTATCCCATACTGTCCTCTAAGTGTCGTTAGAGGCGACAGAGGGCAACCATGGGATAGAAAGCAGCATCTTCCTAATCACAGCTATAAAATTAAAAACTGCAGTTACTAACCTGTCTGCCAGCATGGCAATCATGGCATAATTCCCCTTATGAGGCAATCCATAGGGAGGCCTATGTTCCGCTGACTCCAAAGACTATAATGGCTGACTCTGACGCAAGGTAATGAATGTATGAATGAATGAAAGTTTATATAGAAATGATAGGAGCTTTTTAAAATATTACTTTAATAAAATATTATTTTAATATATTCATAAACAGAAATTGTATACACATATCTTAAGTTATTATAAAAATGATGATAAATGTAATGTATGCACATACGTATGAAAGTAATGTTTTTATATTTAATTTCACCACATATCATATTGTTCGTTAATTAAAATTAATAATAACTCACAGAGTTATTTGCTTGTATTTTCCTGGACAGCACCCCCTTACTCAGTTAAACTATAAAAGATTTGTTTTTAAAAAAAAATTTAAACAAATATTTTGAACATTTAAAACCACTTTTGAACATTTCCAAGCGATGTTTATAATTTATTGGAATTATTATCTTTATCTATTTTGGCTACTTTATAAATTATAATTGATAAAATAAATTATAATATAGAAGACCAAAATCTAATAAAAATTTTACAACTCAATAAATCACATCACTGACAAGTATTCCATACATTATGTATAAATATAAGGGTTGATTGGTATTGTTATCTTACTGTATGGAATTGACGACAGATTAGGTTTTATATATCATGAGCTAAGTTAGCATAAAATGTGTAACAATCCTTAAGCCACTCGTAAAATAAATAGCGGAAAATTAGTAATTAATGCCGGAATTAGTGTTGGTAGTTGAAGCTGATTGCTTGTTCATTGTGTGACGTTTTACATATCTTGGAGTATATACGTTTAGAGCCAATAAAAGAATCCAAGTCGGCAAAGCTTTAAACGTGGACTTTTATTTCTTTTTGCAATTATGATTTTATAATTTTAGACTCTTTGAATATATATTATACCCAGTTACATCGTTCAATAATATTCAAAACTAAAGAACAGAAGAAGCACGAAAGTAAAATAAATGCTGTAGAAATGCGTTCTTTAAGGAGTATGCTAGGGTTGAATCTGAATGACAGGGTGAGAAATTGCGTGATAAGAGATAAATGTGGTATGCAAGATGATGTTGTGACCAGGATTAAGAAAGGAATGCTTCGGTGGTTTGGTCACGTAGAAAGAATGAATGAGGAAAGAGTGACAAAGCAAATTTATATGACAGATGTGAACGGCAGAGTCGGGAAGGGACGCCCTAGAAAAAAGTTTATCGACCAAATTGGCGATATTTTGAAAATGGGCCACGTTAAAAGTACCCTTAACCGACGAGCATGTATGCGTAGATATATGGATGTAAAGGAGGCGAGAGAGGTATGTCAGGATCGTGTCAAATGGAAGTCCGTAGTCTCTGCCTACCCCTTTGGGTGACAGGCGTGAGTGTTTATGTATGTCAAAATTAAAAAAAAACTATTGTAAAATCTTAAAAATAATACAAAGATCATTTTACATATATAAAGTTTAGCGACGAAAAGTTATAAACAATCCTCCATACACAAACTTAAATTTGATTGAAATATTTTATTTGGATTAAACAAGGTATTTGAATACCTACCGATAAATAATTTCCGAGCCTGGTCAAATGTTTTTAAACTAAACAACGATAAATGTTGTCATTATCTAATTATAGAACTTCATTTGCGTTAAAACGTTAAAACGGTCACTATAAATGTTTAATATTACTTAACACTATCACTACAGCGAAGTCACTACATAGAAATACAAAAAACAATATACTTATATATAAGTCATCATTATCGCAAGTCCGTTGCCTAACATAAGTTTCCCCAATAGATTGTGTACAACCATTGCCTGTTGCCAGATTTTCTTAGTCAAAACGTTTGGTTAAAACGCGAACCTTCTTCACTGCTGGCCACAATGAGGAAGCTCAGTCACTCATATGAGAAAACTTAAAGGGATACGCTCGGTCTACGTAAACTGAGACAGGTAGCCCCCTATGTATTAGTAAGCTAAGGTGGCAATGGGTCGGCTAAATATTAATAGTGGTAATATTATATTGTTTGCAGTACCCTACTACGTTTAAAACTAAACGATTAGCATCAACTAGCATTTTTTGATAGCTTAACGTTACAAAGTGGTTATGATGTTTTTAAATGTTTGTTATAACTGACGGTTTACTTTAAAAAGTAAAGTGTTTATGAACAAAAAATCCCTCAAGTACCACAAATTAGTACATATAGCGGGCTTAATGCAAAGGGCAGGGATGGCGAACCAATGGCCATCGATGGCACGCGTGTCATTGGTTCAAACAATATTTTGGGCACGCCACCGATCACAAAGTTCATAACATAACATAACATAAACACTCACGCCTATCACCCAGAGGGCTAGGCAGAGACTACAAACTTCCATTTGGCACGATCCTGACACACCTCTCTCGCCTCCCTCACATTCATATACCTTCGCATACATGCTCGTCGGTTAAGGGTACTCCTAATTTGGCCCGTTTTCAATAAATCGCAAATTTGGTCGATAAATTTTCGCCTAGGAAGTCCCTTTCCCTTTTCCGACTCTGCCATTCACTTCTGCAACATAAATTTTCTTTGTCACTATTTCCTCATTCATTCTTTCCACATGACCAAACCACTGAAGCACTCCTTTCTTAAACCTAGTCACAACATCATCTTGCAAACCACACTCTTCTCTTATCACACAATTTCTCACCCTGTCATTCAAATTCAGCCATAACATACTCCTTAACGACCGCATTTCTACTGCGTTCATTCTACTCTCGTGCTTCTTCTGCCACACCCAACTTTCACGTACGTTAAAGTAGGGACCAATACAGCATTGTGAATTGCCATACGTGCCTTTTCCGACACATTTTAACTCTTCACAATAGAGTGTAGGGCCCCATTTACTCTATTTCCCGCATTCACTCGTCGTTCTATATCTTTATCACATCTCCCATCCCTGCTAAATACGCAACCCAAATATATAAACTCATCTACTTGCTCGATCAAACAAAGTTAAATATAAAGTTATATTAGGAACGAATACGAGTGGTCCTTGTTACATCGTGAATTACTATTATTAATGAGACATAGTTCGTTTCATCATCATCATTACATCCCTTCACAAGTCCACGTCTCCCATAAGAAATGCATAGATCGTTTACGCAAATCTGCAACAACAGAAGTCACACTAATGTTACTATAATTTGAATTGGGCGTATAACTGATTTACTATTATTTTTCTAATATTCACGATGTCAATTTTTTACGGCACGTCTATTACCTAATTAAACATTTCTTTAGAAAAATGGCACGTTGACACATAAAGGTTCGTTACCGACGTTTTCTAACCTAATAAACATAGTAAGAATATATATATAATATATATATATATATATATATATATATATATATATATATATATATATATATATATATATATATATATATATATATATAGGTAGTTATCCATATACTACACACTACACTACACAGTATACCTACCATCAGGTAGACTGTGTTGTGTGTACCTATTCGATACCACATCAAAGGCTCTCAAGTAGGAGTTACATCTGACATAGGTATATCTATCTAATAATAAGTAGCCAGCGTAGCAACTAACATAATAAATAATATTACATTGTGTGTATGATTTCCTTTATTTACGCGAACATTAAACATTGATTATTACCTACTAGTTTTTTTACAGATTTTATCGCGTTTATTTAACTTTATTTGGTATATTATATTCCCTGTTGTATACTCTTATGAAGTCAATATATATATAAATAGTAAATACACAAGATATGGCATTAAAACGTGTATTATACGTAATTTTTACGTATTGTTTTTATGTGTGTGTATAAGCTTATAAGACAAACGTGCAAAATTTTTAACATGAGCCATCGTACACTACAAAAATCCATCGTTCAATAAAATCCCTTATACCTACTAAGTTTCACACAATATTCTAATGAACACGTGTTCCAAATGTGAACCTTGTCCGATCACCTACTATTTATTTTTGCTGCACATTTTAAAGACCATTGCTGAGCCTTTCCATTATTAAATAAATCAAAGCAAAATCAACAAAATTGTTTTATTTTTAAGCTAGTTCTAGGGCCGTTTTTTATTTCCATGTTGGAACTCACAATTTCAACTCAAGAGTATGTAGGTACCTATGTACAAATACTTATAACTTTTTTATTTTTATTAGGGGAGTATAGTAAAATATAATTTAAGTACATTGAAGCGCATAAATATATTTTTAACTTATATCAAGGATTTATATTAAAAATTCCTTTACTAAGTAATTATATCTATTATTCTTGATCCGGATTTTGATAAGATATTATCTTTAAATGACTTCATAATTTTAACACTGACAGATACAAATTTGTCTTCGATAGACAACAAATTACGTTGACAAAATTATTTCTACTTTGAATAAAAGAAAAAATAGGGGTCACTATGCAATAAATAACCTACAAAGTACAAACACTCACTTGGCAAAACAAAACGCCGGAACTTGAAAATCCACCTATGACGTGATTTCAACTAAAAACTTTGAAAAAAAAAACTAGACTAAATCACTTTAATCATCACGAAAAGCCAGCACAAAACATCGTCAATATTTCACACACACTACACAAAACATCAGAAAAAGTTTTAGATTTTTTTTCTGTAATCGTAATGGCGGTAAAATATACGACACCTTCGACTGCTAACAACCGACTCTAGCAACGACCGGTCGCAGACTGAGAGGGCTGAGAGCTGAACGGAACTGATTGAATGAAGATGGACTGAACTACGATTTGTGGGAATCGGAAAGCCAAGACGTTTCGGAATGGAACGTCTATGTAGTATGTACTATATTCGGTTCTCGATCATAATGTGTGACGAACAGAGGCACATTAATCTTTAGTAGCCAGACTTCATAGTAAACAAAGATAACATTAAACTTATACATATCATAACTTGAGAACATTTTTTATAGTTTATAGTGGCAATATGATTGACGAGGTATATCACATTCGTACTTCAGAAGTAGACCAATAAAAATACACGTATCGTATTGATAGCTTCCGATGTTTAATGCTGCTTCTATAACATAGGCTTGAGATTATAGGTACCTACCTTATCTTAACAACGTCTTATAATCAATGTTGTAGTATGTACATAGTATCATAATAAGATTTATTTCGTTGCTAGTATTGTTTCTGGTTACAATAGCTGGTTTTCTGGTCTTCTCATAATTAAATTCGCATATTTATTTGACGTTTACGGCATGATTACGTCTACGGTAGTAGAGAATTTAATCACGTGGTTCTAAAGAATTTGCGTGTGGAGATCTTTTGTGGGTAGGGTAAAACACCCGATAGTCAGCCCTGTGCCAGTACTCAGCCTTTACAGACATTATTTCCTTATATATATAGTGCTGATATTTGTCTACACCTTTAAAATAACGTTTAATTGAATCCATGTGTCCTTATTGGCTAATATGCACACCTACGAACCAGTAGCTCATCAGGTTGGTGAGCTATACTTGTTAATTTACACTGCTGTCAAAGACACGACTAGACGCATCGCTTTTGCAATTTTTTTCTTATGGAAACGCGCTCGAGTATTCGTTAAGTTTTTGGGTTGTATTTGCTGTAATTTATGGTAGATTGTTGTACTGTTTTACACTAAAATGATTATTCTGTCATAAAGTTAACTATTAAATGCATTTTATTTGTTTGATATGTTGTAATTTAGGTGGCCGACTACCGGGTTTCGAATTTTTAGGGTAGATCCAGTACTCAGCCTTAAGTGGCTGACTACTGGTTTTTTCATGATTTTCTTATATGTGGTTGAGATTGCCGAAGCGAATTGTCCCAATTTTGCCCATTACTTTCGGTTTAACTCTTATGAGACGAAAAGTGTATTTTACCAGTAGTCGGCCGCGTACGAATGTAATTGCATATCGGGGGCCGACCAATGGGTCTACAAATCCAGTACTCAGCCGTTAGTCTTGTTGCATAAAATAGTACCTTAAAGCCTTTTAGTTTGGGTTGAATTTATGCACGGTTATTTTAGCGTAAATATCATTTGTTTTAGAATTCCATAATGTCAAAAAGACTAATCCACCAATACAAAGAAGAGCAATTAATACAAGCTATGACTACGAAAAATAGTAAAATAGGAAGAAAAATACATGTACAATAAACAGAATAAGATGCAACAACTGTGAATAGGAATTGACTAGCGATACAGAAATTAATGACTTAAAAAAATATTGGATGTGACAATTGCCTTGCATGGTATCATTTGAACTGTACTGAATTCGCTGGGGAAATATATGAAAATATATATAATAAAGAATTTTTATGTCAAATATGCAAGAATAAGTGAGAGGCTGACTACAGGGTAAGACATGGCTGACTTGTGGAGAAATGAGGCTGACTACTGGTGAAAAGTGCCATAATTTGTTTACTACTGATTTTTTATAGAATTCTACTATAAATATATTTTTTTGTTAATTTCTTTAGTAAATTTAATAAACAACTTTTCTAAAAATAATGATTGTTTTTGTTCATAGTGTTCAATATTTAAAATACAATTGAATCAAATTTTAGTCCTCACTAAAAGGCTGACTACTGGGTGTTTTACCCTACGCATTGGTAGGTATGGCGGTTTTAGAATTTCGTGATTCTATGCCGAGAAATATGGAGCACATTTCGTTATTAAAATACATAAGTCTATCATTTATTTTAATGATTCTGGGTATTGGAGGTCTCAACTCAATAAGATTTAACCTTGATAGGTACTGAACCGAAGGAAATTACTTTATTTTACAAAAACGCTTTCGCCTGACGAAATAATGCGTGTTAGTTGCCGCTATGCTCAGAAGCATCAGTGAGGTTGTGCGATACGCAACAGGTGACATGTTTAAAAAAATCGACTTTTGCACCAAACATGGGGCACCGCAAGCTACTGCATTCTTTGGGTCATCATCCTAACAGCCTTGATTTGACGGTATGTGACTACTTTTTTTCCTATAAATAACTACCTACTAGTTTTCCGCTCTGTTCTTATGCGTATAAGCTCTAGTTAATCTCCTAGACATCAAACCACGAAATTTTCTATCACTAGACCTGCCAGTAAAGTACTTTAAATTGAAATTAACAATTTCAACATTACTTCGCTTGATTACTATAGATACACATAGCCCATGAGCTGCCACGCTTTTATTGTTATTTGGCCGTTATAACTGTAGTTTAAATTTTTGACCTCAAATTTTTGAATATTTATATTTAACTGATCTATAAGACTTAGATTCAAGATTCAAAGAATGTGAATAGTCGTCAATAATTAAACAATATATAAAATACAAAATAAAATAAATCCTTTTTAAACATCATGTTCCTTAATTTTTTAAGTTTTAGACATATGAAACAGGACACTGAAAAATAAGAAGTGACGTTTTATAAATTATTTTGACCAAACAACAAGTTTGACCTACTCTACACCTTCAAAAAACACAAAATATCGGTTTACCTAATAATGATGTCACTGTTAATCTGATATTGCAAGTCGGATGGAGGAGATTAAAAATTCAATTAACTATTCTCCTCTAGTATTTATATGATTAGTGATTTAAGAAATCCTGAGTACCTAATTTACACCGAAAATTGAATTCGGAAATTAAAACCGTAAACGAAATCATCTTTATAAGCAATAAATCTAGTAAGGATCATAAATAAAATCTACGTCAAATTAAAAGAATCGAATAAATATGCCAGTAATATTTAATTTACTTTTATTCGCGTTCTCTTAGTGAATACTTTGAAACTTGTTTAAGCACAAATAATTTTAATTAAAACTTGCTAATTAAATGTTTTGTGGACTGCCCACGAGCTTTTGATTTTAAATTAGCAATAAAGACTATGAAAATAGCTGTAAGATATAATTTTTTAATGTAACGAAAGCAATCTTGAAAGCGTGTCCTAAAAGAAAATGACTATAAAAATATTTTTATTTTACCTTTGCGTTACACTCAAAATGAAGTAAAATGAAAAAAATATGTAATAAAAATATCATACATTCTTTGTATTCTGTACATAGTGCTAACGCGTAAAACTTTATAAAATAGTTACCTTTCTAAATATGAAGAGAATGATATAAACTTTGAAGTTACTATCGTAATCTTGTTACAAAAGCCTGAACAAAGTAGCTCTGTAGAGCCAGCACTTAGGATTATAGCCTGAAATGTCTATTTATCAGAACAATTTGAGGCAATAACCGTTAGAAATCACCGAAGCGCAAACCATCATCGCTGAAGCGCACGAGCTTTGCGAGCAAAAACTCAGTAACTGCATTGTGCACTGCATGTATGCACGTGCGCTATACGAGGTTTGATGGTTATGTTTATTATAAATGAATCGTTGTTCTTCTTTGTTATGAAATTAATACGTAGAAAAATCTCGAAAAAAGGAAGGCTTTATTTTTTTAGATTTTTCTAAATCCAAATTTTGAACTTGTGTATCATTTAAAAAGTAAAAAAAAAAACATGTTGAGTCTCAGACTCTATTATCAAAGAATAGTTTTACATTAATTTGTAGGAATTAACCATCATATTAGATTTTTCAAATTAACATAATTTGAATTTCCTACTTTAGAAAAATCTCAAAACTGGTCAGTTTACGACGTTTTCGTTGTCTATTTTATCAGCTCCTAAACTTCCACTGCTGGACATAAACCTGTTCCGTTATACGTAGACTTAAATTGATCCACTTGGCAGACGCAATGGCGGTCGCAGTACCAGACGTCTCGCACCATTGACGATCCTCCCCGTCGCCAGTCTAGGTTTTACGTCGGACGTAAACGAGTTGATTGTAACTATACCGAGTCATTTATGATAAATTGATAATGTAATAAAATATTTTAATTTTTATTTCTAAGTATAAGTTTCATTTTTATTTGTAAGTGTTTATCTGATCACAAGAAAGTATGGCGCTATTTTTACAAATATTTTCTGAAATTTTTCTACGTGGTAGAGCCATGCTGCAGCTATATTAATTGTATAGTTGTAGCACGAATGGGTCGGCTCGACCGGGGAAGGACCACGCTCTCACAGAATACCAGCGTCAAATAGCAGCTTAATGCTGCAGTGTTTCGTATGGTGAGTGTAGAGAACCGGAGACTGATTTTACTGGAAAAGAGGCATTCCATCTTAGTCCTCAAGGCTGACAACGCATCTTCATTTTGATTCGCAAGCGAGGATAGATGTAGATGTCTATGGGCCAGAGGTGGATCATCAGGTGGACTGTGTGCTCGCTTTTTTTTGTAGAGATTTGTATGTTTGATTTGTAGAAATTTCTGTAGAGATTTTTTTTATAGGAAAAGGGTGTCACCCTTTTCCTATAAAAAAATCTCTACAGAAATTTTTTTACTACTCTATAAAAGATTTTCGGTTATAAAAGTGACGGTCTCATAAATTACTATATTTTATTTGAAATCGTGGTGCTCCTGAGATGCAGTAGACACTTATCACCAGATGGATGGTAAATTTGTTCGGCGTAATTTTTAAAAAAAAAATATCTGTTATAAGATTGTGAATAAAAGATGTTATTCCAAACTAAAACTAAAAAAAAAATAACATAACATTTGGGGGAGCACAGTTATACAATCAACTTCCTAAACATGTGAAAGAAGCGACTTCAATCAATATTTTCAAAAGAAGATTATTTGAATATATTTATAATGATGAACTATGCATTAAAATTATACTTGGACCACCGCCTTATAGTTGATAGGAACACAATGAACTCGCTTCTTGGTTAACGATCGACCGGTATAATTTTTATTTATTTTTTTACTACCCACACGCACTAGAATTATAACATAGATGTTATTGTTCTCATGTAAGTGACTTATTGTCTTAATGAGAAATAAAGTTCTTTAAACCGAAACTGAAACAGACACTTAATAAGAATTTATTTCAAAATTGCAAGACAATGTTTTTGTAGCAGCAGGAGTAAGAGATAAGCGAATAAAAAGTTCGCCTGGCCAATTTCAATAACGAAATTTACTTCCAAACACTGTTGGTGTTTAAAATATCAACAGGTGCAATCTAGCCCTGCAAATTTATTAAAATTATGTTTATGTAATGAAGCTGTACGGAGGATGAGAGGATGAAAAATGAGAAACTTTATAACTCGTGTTATCACACCATCATAACGTTCCTAACGTGCGATGTAAACCTTTCTCCATATAACCTTTATTCATATAAAACATTGATGGACATATAAATCGCTGAGATTCTAGCCTAACTTGGGTACAAGTCCACAAAAACACTTTCTAGTTACTTAGAACATCAGAGCATTATTTTATACCTACGACAAGGGACAGTAGGGATATGCTTATAGGCTGTAGCTTTACTGAACTTCTCACTATAAAATAATAAATTTGCTGATTAACTGCCGAACAACGGACTGTTCAAGCCATTGAGTCCAAGACATGCACAAATATGCTTTTTATTTTGTAAATAAAATATGAAAAAAATTTAGAAAATTATTAAAAGGTGTAACAACGTACACACAATAAACGTGTAACAAAATAATGATAAATGTAATAAAATAATAATGTAAAATAATGCACACGTGACACCTAGAGGAGTAGGCGGAAACTACGGACTTCTATTTAGCACGATCATGACACACTTCTCTCGTCTTTTTACCTATAGATACATGTTCGTCGGTTATTACTGCTACAGCCTATCACAAGTTCACTGCTGAAGATAGTCCTCTCTCATAGGTTACAACCAAGTTTGGTCCTGAGTCCCCTGCATCCATCGAATGCCAGTGTGTTTTATCGGGTCGCCATTGTATCTAGTGGGTGATCGCCCACTAGTGGTTGTCTGTTCTTTGAGCTATATGGCCAGCCTACTGTCACTTCAGCTTAATGATCTAAAGAGCTATGTCATTTACTCTTTCTGGTGATTTAAGATTAACCCTAATTTAGCCTATCTTCAGCCAAATCAGTAGTTAAACTTCCATCTAGGGCGTACCTTGCCGAATCTATCGCTTACTTTTCTGGAACATAAATATGTTTTTCACTCTTTTTTTTTTAAATATTCTATTTACATGACTAGACCACCGAAACATTATTTTCTTAATTCTGGCCACAACATCTTGCAAACTGCGTTTAGCCGTTACATTACTTCTCATCCTGTCATTCAGATCCACTCCTTACATAGTCCTTGACCGCAATCCACAGCATTAATTCCACTCACCCTTACACAAGCTTGAATACCATACATTTTTGTTAGGGCTAACACAGTACTGTGAATTGCCATACAAGCATTCTAATTCCCCGTAATAGATTAGAGAGTTCCATTTAGTCTATGTCCTGTGTTACACTAGTCCTTATCCTTATCACGTCTACCATCATTGCGTAGCACACATCCTGAGTACAGAAACTTATCCACGCGTTAAACCAACTCTCCGTCTATTCTTATTTCACATATCGTTTTTCTTCTCTTTGCAAACCATCATTTTAATTTAACTTGGCTTGGTAAGCGCAGTTTTTAAATCTATGAATCTTAATAATAAAACTTACAGCCAGAAAACAAATAAAGCCGACCTAACAGCCGTTGATGTAAAATATTGTAGTACTTGTCATTTTCGTTTAAAGACACTGTACATAAGCTTTTTCAAGTATGCACCATTAGGCAAGAATTTCTTAATACGATATGATAATTTTTCCAACTACTCTAATGTTGTATACGTACGAAAGGAGAATAGAACTTTTTGGCATGAAGCTAATAGGTTGTTATAAACTTTATAAAATTGGCAATAATTTAGTAAAATAAAATACAAACAAACTACTCATTTTACAATCTAAACCTAGGAAAAATATTAAAATAAGAAATTATTTACAAAATCGCTTAAATATCTTCGCTTTAAAATAATCAATTTTGTGTTATTCGGATCCAAAAAAATAAATAAATAATAAAGCTTCTAAGGTTCAATTTTAATTATATTAGGTACTTATAATTGGCTTGGAATCAAAACATATTACTTGCTTAAGGAAAAATATTGATAAACATTTTTTATATCAATAAATCGATTTATTTTCAACGTAATGAATCGACTATTGCAATTATCATTTCTGAGCGCAATACATAGTAAACGATTTTTTTTGCTGTCCGTTAGTCTCGCATAAACTCGAAAATGGCTCGACCGATTTTGATAAATATTTTGTATGTATTTGAATGGGTCCTCGGACGGTTTAAAAACTTAGTTGGATCCGGTAGGTGGTGCCGTTGTCGAAATCCAAAAATCACCTGTGCAAAGCGGGAGCGGATTGCTGGTCTTGATTAAAGTTGATGTGTTCGAAAACAGCATACATTATCTAAGATAAAGTAGCTTCTATGTCAATCGGTCCGATTGGTTGAGTTCTTCATATTAATCTAAAAAGTTTTTAAATTAATCGATCTCAGATCGACTTCCCTGCTGTTCACCTCATTTGTTACTCACTAGTTGTTGTTCCGTTTTTCGACTTTAGTTAATCTTTTCTTTCACACAGCTTTTCTTTGGTTATTACATGTATCGACTCTGTTTTTATGGATCCTTCTTTCTTTATTATACACCCTGCAGTTGTATGCTTAGGTTGGGATTATATTATATTATATAATTTTATTAATTAAATCATCCCAAGAAGATGGTAAGATATTTTTTGATTTCAATAGCCTCGCGAATCATCCTTGGAAGGAATCGGTGTTCTTTAAATCAAATCTGATGTAGTGACGGGGGCGATCCTGTACGTGTTCACAGACTGCAGACTTCCCGGAGCGTCGATTCTTCACATCAGCTATATGTTCTTTAACGCGGGTTTTTATTGATCTTTTAGTTTGTCCTATGTAGGAGAGACCACATTCACAATGAAGCTTGTACAGTCCTGCATCTTGCAGAGGGACATTACACTTGACCGATGGTAAAAACTGACCAATCTTCTTCAGCGGCTTGAAGTATGTTTTGATGGAAGCGCGCTTCAAGATGTAGCCAATCTTGTCAGTGACTCCTCTAACATATGGCAGTACAGCAGGTACACGCTCGACTGTGGCCGGCTTCACTCGTTCACTGTGACGTAGGCGCGGGACTCGAAGCTTGTTGTCATGCAAAACTTGCTTGACATGGTGGAGCTCTGCAGCCAGGTGTTTACTGTCACAGATCCCTCGTGCTCTGTGAAACAAAGATTTACCCACGGTAGCTAACTGTGAAGGATGGTGGTGAGAATCACCGTTTAAATATCTATCTGTATGGGTCTTTTTTCTATACACAGTATGGCTCAAGGTGTTATCAGGATTCCGAATTACTAACACATCTAGAAAAGCTAAGGAATTGTTTGCCTCTAACTCCATTGTGAACCGAATTTTAGAATTTATAGAGTTAAGATGGTCTAAAAATGCAGTTACTTTATCTAAAGGTATAATTGTGAAAGTGTCGTCTACGTACCGCTTGTAGAACCTTGGATTTATGGGAGAACTAAGCAGGGCTTTCTCCTCAAAGTCTTCCATGAATATGTCGGCGAGAATGGGAGATACAGGTGAGCCCATCGCCACACCATCTACTTGCTTGTAGAACTCCTCCTTCCACAATAGGTAGCCAGATGTAAGGCAGTGTCTGAGTAATACTGCATATTCTACGGGCATGTTGTTTTCTTCCAGCTTTCTAGTTACAATTGAGATGCAGTCTTCAACAGGTAAGCATGTAAACAATGACTGCACATCAAAACTGACCATAGTTTCATTGTCTGCCAGATGTAGGTCTTTAATCTCGCTGACAAAATGGTAGGAATCCTTTATGTGTGGTCTTGTATGTCCCCTGAGTGGTGAGAGTATTTTCGCTAAGTGTTGCTACCATCTGCTTGGGATCCTATAATAAATAAAATTAAATCCCAACCCAAGCATACAACTACAAGACTTCAAGATGCCATAAGTTCATACTGCATAGATCGGAACAAAAGTTAAATTTTAATCTATGGTAACCGCGGTTAACTATGACATATGGACATTGAACATCTCAGTCCTGCCCGTGACCATGAGTGCTGTAAAGCGTTCGAAACGTCGGGTATTTAAAAAGTTAAAATATACGCGATAAATTCCGTAAAAACTAGTATTATTTCAATGTGTAGTGTTCGCGTAAATATAAGAAATCATTATGCTTTGAGGTTCCTAAAAGAACTGTGTCCGCGACTGGTCTTCGCTGCTGGTGACAAGAAGGCTGGTTTTTATCTCGCTGAAAGGCTAAGTATAGACATTCAGCATAGCCATTCATGTTTTAACGTATTTACAATAATAATTATAATTGAACAGAAACACTAAAATATCTGTGATATAATTGTAAAATAAAAAAAAAATCATTCATTCAGAGAGTCGTATTCCTATTCACGTTATATTTTAGAATAGGCGTTAGTGAAACAATACCGTTGACGAAATTTCTATTCTCCGTTATTGTGTTTGTTTACCCAGTTTCCATGAAAAATAAGTAACATTTACACATACTCGTAACACAAGTTGTAACTCTGCGTGAAATAATGTATCATTGTTTTTAAGAAAGATACATCAAAAAGAAAAGGAGGAAAACTCTAAGGAAAGGAATGTCCAACTGAAATAAAAATACAATCACATAAAAATACTATGCCCCTTTTTTACATATTGTTACGTACAAAGTGAGTGAAAATGTCAATTACGATGAGATATACATGTAATTTCCACACACAGCAAAAGAACAACCCAGCCCCCCCCCCCACCCCGCCCCCCAAATTACCCTGTACACAATCACTAGGCTTCTTCGCAACAGTCCTTTAATTATAACGTTATTACCTGTAGGTCTTTACAAATTTTTGTTCACTATCGTATTCCCGAAACAATTAATGGCTCGGTCACACCACACGCTATTAACACGCAGTATATTAAAATGCCCGCCTCTTTGGTATAGTGGTTGTAAACACAGTTACTGATCATGTGGTTCTAGGTTCGAATCCCGGGTCGGATCAAAATCAGTTATTGTGAAGTAGTTCTTAGTTTTTCTGTGAAGTAGTTCTTAGTAGCAACTCGTAATCAGAAATTTGGTATTGTTCCATTCCCGTCATTTGGTAAACACGCAACGCCGTAGGTGCTACACCTAATCTCTCCGGTCACATCGGACTATAAAATGATGGAATATGAGAGTGAGGGAATAGAAAACTACCGCTAGTCGCCGTTGACTAAGAATACAAGGAATAGTGCCTTTATATATTTAGAGAGAAAAGGGTTGATCATTATAGGTCAATCCAGTTCATTAAAACATTCCCCTATTTCAATTTGAAATTTGAAAAATTGCTTTGTACCTCTAAATAATAAGAAATCTGGGAATGGTCTAGATAAAATGTACTATGGAAGTGAACCCTAAATATCACAAGATGATTGTAGGAAGGTACATTAATTTATCTTCATTGCCAGTTCATTTTTAATGGCACCCGAATAAGAATTTTAGAAACTGTCAAGAATCTGGGCATCATCATGGATTGCAAATTTACATGGAATGCACATATCACAGAAATAAGCAGGAAAATCAATTTTACTTTTCAATCCTTAAAATTCCTTAAAAGTTTCTTGCCTTCGTTGATAAAGATTTCTATTTAGAAAGAACTAAAATGTGTGTAAAAAGTGGTGTGTGGAAGAATAAATGACTGAATATAGAAGCAATTATGTAAAAAATATTTAAATTTATCAGTTCTTGAAAGTCGGCTTTTACTTTTTAGTAAATGCTTTTTTTAATAACTTTGTGTGCTCTACATACATTGTGCACCTTGATTAATGCAAATACTTGTGCAACAACGAAGTTGGCTTTTACATTTTGTTACGGACGGCGAAGGGAGCCACCGCCCTTCACCCCGCACACCTCACACCACATTGACACGTCTCCCGCACCTTGCAATGAAAAACCTAGCGACGGGCCGCGCAACCAATCAAAGTGTGGTCTCCTCGCGAGTTCATGTAGGAATTCGGCACCCACGCATCTCCGGAATCAGGAATAAAACTGGCCCTCAGCTAGCATTCTGCCTGCGCCCCTCTTTCACCCAAGGAGAGTCGCTTCCGACACGGCTGTATGATCTTAACAGGTTAAAGCCAGTCTCACAGGTGGTGTTTAGTGGGTAAGGCACTGTGGTTTCTCGGTGAGTCCCACATAACCACGCAACCAGCTACGTCGTATGCTTTCAGCATTCACCATCTCCCTCCCCAGCTTCCCAGAGGGTAGCCCGCTTGCGCTGCCGCTTCCACGTGGTCGTGCAAGTTGACCGCGCTTCTGTCCTTGTTCGGTAGTGCCCTCTGGCTCGCGCTTCTCCGTTCTCCCGCTCACACCGTGGCCGAGCTGTCGTTGTCGGTGAGTCACTTGCTTTTTGAACCGTTCATGCCCGGCAGGGAGATCTGAGAGGTTTGCTGCTAGCAAATTTTATTATTTTTGTTGTTTGTTTCATTCGTTTTGTTATTTGTTACTGTTACTATTTTTGTTTGTTGTTGTTTCTTGGAAAGACGTCCCCTGTTCTTTTCAGAATAAGCCCTAGTACTTTTCAGAACAATGACTATATTTTTCTTGGAATATAACGTCAATCCCCTTTCCACCCCGGCCAACCCAGCATGTCTATCATAGACATTAGCCAAATTCGGGCCCTTTTCACCCAGCTTCTCCAGGCCCAAGGCTTAGTCATCGACATCGACCAGGCCTTTCTGGCCAAAGCAGTTACTTCCCGTGCCCGTCAGCCGCGACGGAGGGCAGGGTCTTCCTGCCCACCGTCGCGGCTTCTTAGCGGTCCCTAAGGCTGCTCCGTAAACTGACTCGCCCGCGTCCCTCGACTCCGCCGACATAGAGTGCTCAGACATCTCGTCCGCTACATCATCCTCACGGAAGAAGTCCGCCCTTTCCAACATCTCATCCGGTAGCTGCTCCACGGACTCCGATTCCAATGGAATGGTTATCAACACGACCCCATTCACGACGGTGAAGTCCAAGCGCGGCCCGAAGCTACCGCAACTTTCAGCTTACTCCCCTCCTCGGCAGCCTCTGCCGCCGCCCGTGCACCCGCAACCCCCACCGCTGCACACATCCCCGCAGCCTCTACCGCCGCAACCCCCGCCGCCACCTCCACCCCCGCAGCCCCTGCCGCTGCCTCCTCAAAGTCAGACATACCCCGTTCTTCTAAGCCAGCATCTTGCTGCGCTGTCACCCTAGCCAAAAAACAGGTCCCGCCCCCTGTCTTCCTCAGAGACAAGGCGCAGTTCGCTAGACTCTCCAAAAACTGCTACGACGCAGATATCAAATACGAGCAAGCCACCAAGCTCGGTGAAGCCATCAAAATTATCCCGCAATCCATCGAAGATTTTCGTAGCGTCACTAGGCTCTTCAAGTCCGAGCATGTGTACCACACATACGCTCTTCCGGAAGAACGTAAGGTCAGGACAGTCCTCCGCGGAGTTTCCTTAGAACTCGCCAAGGAGGACATCCTGGAGGACCTTAAGTCCCAGGGTTTCCCCATCGAGGCTGTGCACAAGATGTACAACAGTAAGGGTAAGAGGTTCCCTCTTGCTCTGCTCATTCTTACTAACGTGCCGAAGTCAAAGGCCATATTCCGGCAGGTACGCACCGTATGAGGCTTGTTGAGAGTTAAGGTCGAACTCCCCACAGGCGCGGTTATCCAGCACAGTACCACTGCTGTCAACTTTACAGACACGTGGCGGCCAACTGCTCAGCTCCTTCCAGGTGCATTAAGTGCCTCGATCCACATAGCTAGAAAGAGTGCCCTCGGCCCTAAAACGCCGAATTCCCACCCGCATGTGTCCTGTGTGCACAGACTGGCCACCCGGCTAATTTCAGGGGCTGCCCTCACGCTCCTCACCCTCATCCTACCAAAACTGCCAGACCAGCTGCACCACCAGTCATCATCATTCATCATCATTACAGCCCTTCACAAGTCCACTGCTGAACATAGGCCTCCCCCAAGTAATGCCACAAAGCACGGTCCTGAGCCACCTGCATCCATCGACTTCCTGCATGTCTTACCAGGTCGTCACTCCATCTAGGTGGGGGTCGCCCTACACTACGCCTACCGGTACGAGGCTGCCACTCGAGAACCTTTCTTCCCCATCGGTTATCGGTTCTTCGAGCTATATGGCCGGCCCATTGCCACTTCAGCTTACTAATCCGTTGGGCTATGTCGATCACTCTGGTTTTACTGCGGATATCCTCATTTCTGAGTCTATCACGCAGAGAAACTCCAAGCATAGCCCTCTCCATAGCTCGCTGAGCGACCTTAAGCGTCCTCATACGGCCAGCAGTGAAGGACCACGTCTCAGATCCGTAAGTCATCACTGGCAACACGCACTGGTTGTACAATCTAGTTTTTAGAGATTGAGGTATACCTGACGAAAAGATATGTCGTAATTTCCCGAACGCTGCCCAGCCGAGTTGAATCCGTCGATTGACCTCTCGGTCGAAGTTGGACTTACCTAGTCGGACTATTTGTCCCAGGTAAACGTACTCGTCAACAACTTCGAGCATAGTGCTCCCAACAACTACCGGCATAGGTGTGACATGGACATTAAACATGATCTTTGTTTTGTCCATGTTCATCTTAAGACCTATCCGTTGGGAGGCACTATTGAGGTCATTGAGCATAATGCTTAAGTCCTCCAGCGATTCTGCCATAATGACTATATCGTCGGCAAATCGAAGGTGAGTGATGTACTCGCCATTGATGTTAATACCGTATCCTTTCCAGTCCAGTAGCTTGAAAACGTCTTCCAACGCAGCGGTGAAGAGTTTCGGGGATATAACATCACCCTGTCTTACACCTCTCTGCAGTTGGATAGGTTTCGAACTCTGGTTCTGTACTCGGATAGCCATCGTAGCCCTACTGTACAAACACTTCAGCACTTCGATGTACCGACAGTCAACTTGGCACCGCTGAAGGGACTGTAGCACCGCCCAAATTTCGACGGAATCAAAGGCTTTCTCATAGTCCACATATGCCAGGCAAAGTGGCAGATTGTACTCTTCGGTCTTCTGTACAATCTGCCGCAGGGTATGTATGTGGTCTATGGTACTGAAGCCTTTTCGGAAACCGGCTTGTTCGGGAGGCTGGAAGTCGTCGAGTCTGCGTGCGAGACGATTCGTAATGACTCTCGAAAATAACATGTAGACGCGGCTCAGAAGGGAAATCGGTCTGTAGTTCTTCAAGAGAGCGTTGTCGCCTTTCTTAAAGAACAAAACCACCGCGCTTCTGCTCCACGCCTCCGGAGTAGTGCCACCATGAAGGACGGAATTGAAGAGCTTCCGAAGGACTTCAAGTACCGGTTTTCCACCCGCTTTCAGAAGCTCCGCTGTAATTCCATCCTCGCCCGGGGCCTTGCCGTTTTTAAGGTGGTGGAGAGCCATTGTAATCTCGCTCAGACTGACGTCCGGGATATCATCGGAATAGTGTCGGATAACACTTGCTCTTGGATCGTTACTCACACTTACGTGTGGCTCCAACGATGATGTGTACAGCTGCCCATAGAACCTCTCAATCTCACTCAAAATCTCGGGTGTCCCGGAAACGATGTTGCGACACTCAGTCTTCAGCTTTGACAGTTGGCTCTTTCTGGCAGACAGATCTCTGGCAAAGACTTTGGAGCCCTGGTTCCGCTCGATCGCTTCTTTAATACGAGAAGTATTAAAGTTGCGTAAGTCTCGCCGCATGCATTTGGAGATCTGTCTGTTCAGTTGCCTGTATGCTGTCAAATCTGTTGACGATTGCAGCCTCATCTCCCGTCTAACAGCCATGAGATTAAGAGTGTGATCGGAGAGTTTTTGTGTTCCTCTGCGGCGGGTCTTGCAGAACTTAGCTCCGACCGCATGGACAGTTTCCACGTGCTTGTCGTTCATATCATCCACTGCATTGCAATCTTCTAGGCACTGGAAGCGGTTACGTAACTCGAGCTGAAAGGGTTCGGGATTCTGGATTAGAGCACGAGGGGGACGGAGCGTTGACTTCATTAGACGAGACCTCTCCAACTTAACGTTTAGGTTCAGTGTGCCTCTAACCATTCGGTGATCGCTGCCAGTTTTCACCCTTGCGATCACTGAGACATCACTGAACAGTTGGCGTCTGGTCGTCATAATGAAGTCAATCTCATTTTTTGTCGAACCGTCGGGGCTCGACCAGGTCCACTTCCTGTGGGGCCGCTTCTGGAAGAAAGAGTTCATCATAAAGAGTCCCTCTTTCTCCATAAAGTCGGCCAGCTGCTGGCCCCTTCGGTTCCGTTGCCCTACTCCAAATTTCCCTACCTTCAGCTCACCGCTTTCTCTTGTGCCTAGTTTTGCGTTGAAGTCTCCCATCAACACCGTGTAGTGGGTTTTGGAGGAATGTATGGCTCTGGAAATATCCTCATACATTTCCTCCACCTCCTCATCGGGATGTGCCGAGGTTGGTGCGTAAACCTGAATGACCTTCAGCGAATACCGTTTGGTGATTCTGAGTATCAGGTACGCGACCCTCGTCGACACACTCCCAATCTTTACAACGTTGTTGACGAGAGACTTGTGGACGATAAATCCGACACCTCTTTGGGACAGATGGTCGCCCTCCCGGTGATAGAACAAGTTGCCGGACTCGAGGATTGCCGTGTCCTCCCCCTCTCTTCGGACCTCGGATAATCCAATAATATGCCAGCGCAACTTGTCTACCTCTTCTTCCAGCTCTAGTATCTTCTCGTCAGTCCTCAGTGTGCGTGCGTTATATGTTGCCAGGTCGAGTCGTCGTAGGTGGCAACCGAACCTCCACCGGAGATTCTTAGCACCCCCTGCCCCGCCGTTACCATGGTCGCCACCGTAGCCAGGAATAGCGGGGCCGCCGGGGACTGGGGGCCGTCTGTTTGTGTATTTATTCATTGGGGGTATTTGCCATAGTTGCCACGCTTGGCGAGCGGGTTGGCAACCGCAGTTTTTATTACGTCACTGTTGTTATCAGGAAGATGCTGCTGCCCATCTCCTGCCTGTCTCCCTCTGTCGCCTTTTACGACACCCACGGGAAGATATGGGGTAGTGGATATTCTCAACCGCCACTACACGGCACCCACCAGTCAATGACCAATCATTCCCGGCTCTCCCAAGCAGAATGACTCCTCAGGGCTTGTCTCATCCCCCTCAGGGCATCTAGCGGGGTCCTAGGGGTCCCCTCAGGCCCTCTCAGGGCCCTCCTCGCCCCCTTCTGGACCTTTCTCAGCCCTCACCGGCCTCGCTCATCCCTTGGGACCCCAAAAAGGCTGACCTATCGCGGATTCTCACCGCCCTACCCCAGGCACAGTCCTCTCTGGCTGATAATCTGAATAGTTTACTCTACTATTCGGAGCATCGACATAGGGGAGATTGCCATCCTAGCACGCAAACTGCGCGCTACTTAGTCCCTTCGAGACCGTCTCTTTGGTCTTGCTGAGCATCAAAACCTCTTGTGTTCTTTGTAATAAAAACAACGTAATTTTAGAGCCCCTGCTCCCGCCATATCACATGGTCGTATCAAGCCAAAAGGTTTGTCGGTTGTATCTTTTAATATCCGCGGTTTACGTAATAACCTCCCTGAGCTTATGCTCTTGCTTCGAGGTCGCGGAGCTGACCTGTTCCTCCTCCAGGAGACCCAACTCCACGCTAAGGTCCTCAAAGGGCTCTCTATCAACAAGTACACTCTTCTACGTGATGACAGACCGGACCGCAAAGGTGGAGCCACTGCTATTTACTACAAGAAGTCACTTCATTGCTCCCACAACCCCAATTCCCTGGCTTACCAATATGGAAGCCACGATATGTAGGATAGCCCTGACTCATCCTGATCATAGCCTATAACTATATCCCTAGTGGAACCCTCCTACCGCTAGTAGGAGAAGTTTCCCTTAACCTTAGAGCAATCGAGACTCTCGATGATCTGAGATTCCACCACCGTCCTGTATCCCTCATCCTTGGCCATCAGCCACCCCCTCCGACTCCCTCTTTCAAAACCTACACCAACTGGAAGGGCTTCAGGGAGTCCTTAGCCTCAGCTGTGGACTCTCCCATCACCCTCTCTTCCGACGTCCTCGATAGCACGGGGAAAATAGACACCGCGATCGATAATCTCACCACCCTTATAAAATCCTCCCTTAAGGAGAATAAAAGGGTTGTCCCAGTTGCTAATAATAGTGTTCTCCTAAATACTCGTATTAGCAACATCATTAAAGCCAAGAGAGCTGTTCTACGAAGAGCTGCATACTATCCCACCCACGAATATAGACGTACGGCCCACCGTCTCCAACGTAAAGTCCGTTCACGCCTCTCCGAATATAGAGACCTTGAGAAGAGCAATGTCATGGAGAGTATCTCCCCTTCTCATACAGCGTACTACCAGATGGCAGAGTTCTCCGGATAGACGCTATCATTCATACTCCCCCTCTCTCTCGTCCCGACGGCACTATTGCCTTCGAGGACGATCGAAAAGGATGATTGCTTTGCAGACAGCGTCGCCACGCAATGCTCTCCTACCTCACAACCCACGGAACCCTTCCACATCCAGGCAGTCGAGGAGGATCACTGTTCAAAGATTCATAAGTGTGTTCAAAGATAATATTTCATCAATCTTCGAAGGCTGAAGCCCAAAAGGACACCGGCGCGGATGGCGTCTGCAACCAAGCCCTTAAATATTTTCCGGAGCAGGTGATCGCCTTATTGGCCATAATCTTCAACGCCTGCTTCGATTTCAACTACTTTCCCACCTCTCGGAAAAAGGCAACTGTCATTGGCATTCCCAAGCCAGGCAAGTCCTACCACCTCCTCTCCAGTCACTTTCCCATCAGCCTCCTCAAGGCCAGGGGCAAACTTTTTGAACGTGTTATCCTCACTCGTATGAGATGCCATCTGTTTCCCACAGACGGCGTTCCTCTTGTCATCTCTTGTCATGCTCCCAACAAGTCTACCGTATAGTGAAATATATCCTCAGCGGTTTTTAGCCTCGCTGTCCAGCGACCATCGCGGTCTTTTTCGACATTGCTAAGGCATTTGATAGTCTGGCATAAAGGCCTTATCTACAAATTGTACAAAGACCATCGCGGTCTTTTTCGACACTGCTAAGGAATTTAATAGTCTGGCACGAAGGCCTTATCTACAAATTGTATGACTTCAACATCCCTGACTGTCTTTTCCGTCTCGTGGCCTCCTACTTGAAGGATCGCACCATTCGTTTCAGACACGAAGGCAAGCTACCCTTTCATCGTCATATCAAAGCCGGTGTCCCTCAAGATTCTGTGCTTGGCCCCCTCTTATACATATTATTCATTACCTACATACCCATCCCGTCGAATGGTGTCAAACTAGCCCTCTTTGCAGATGACACAGCCCTTTACTCTCAAGGCAACTCACTGCTACAGATCCGGAACAAGATCCAAAAATCAGTTAGAGACTTAGAAGCTTGGTTCCTGAAATGGCGTATCGACATGAACCCGGAGAAGACCTCCGCCGTGTGCTTCGAACATATGACATCGCCCCATTGACATTCTGCAAATCCGGATGTTAGGAACCCTTGTCTCCTGGCAAATGACCGCCAAATATTAAGGCGTCACCCTTGAAACGAGTCTCACTTTCAAGCACCATGCCAATAAAGTAACTCGCTCCGCCCGATTTTACAAGGGTAGGCACAACAGCATGCTGGGCCGATATAGTAAAATGGCCCTCGACAAAAAGTAAACTTGTATAAGGTCTGTATACGACCTGTCATGACAAACGCAGCTCCCATTTTTGCTCATGCTAAACCTAGTATCTTAAATGAACTTCAAATACATAGTTCAAAATCTCTTCTGTCGTCAGGCTACGAACGCACCCTGTGTCGTCCGTATCGCTGACATTCACCGAGACTTAGCTCCCCACAATTCAACAATTCTTAAAATAACTCCCTGAGAAATTCTTCGAAGCCTCAGAGACCCACTCAAATCACCTCATTCGTGAGGTATCTGCCTATAATCCGCCTTAGTTAGGCACACTTCTCACGCTTCCGATACGGGTGAACGAACTTAACAGGTTAAAGCTAGTCTCACGGTGGTGTTTAGTGTAGTTCATCACCTCCCTCCTCCGCTTCCCAGAGGGCAGCTCTTATTTGCTTCGGGGCGCAAAAAAACTGGCATTCTGCATTCGCGGCCGAATAGCGCTCCAGGAACATCAAGAAAGAAGACCCCTCAATCTCCCTATTAGGATATAGTAGTAGATAGATATATAGAATTAGACATTAGGACTAAATTAGATTGAATACATCCGCTTTTAAATTGTGAATAAATTTGTATTAGTTTCCATTAGTTTGAAAGAAATCACCCCGATTCGTAGGAAACAGAGATACAGAAATATTTAATTAAGAAAAGATACGCTGAGTATATTGCGCAATTACAGGAAGAAACTGATAGGGAAAGTCTCGATGCAATTGATGTCGCTGAAAATAGGAGCCGTGTCGATCAGTGGTTAGATATCATGGAGGCTGTGCATGGGGAGTTGCCCCACTGCCCGTCTCCGCCCGCGCCCCGCGTCGATCTAATGCAAGCTTCAATGGAAAAGGGGACCGATTACGTCGCTGCACTACCCGTATATAATAAAGATGCTCAGGGGAGGACGATCGTGAAAAATTAACAGCCGCGTCACGGTAACCACATAGCACAGAGGGATATCGGAGCCACCGTAGAATCAAGACAGAGAAATCACCATTTAATGGTAACGTTGGCGACGCACTCTATCGCCAGTACTAGGTTGCCATCGCCACATTGTTGCGAGGAACATAGATTATCTTCGTCATAACATCGCAATGTACAAAGGTCACGGTTGCCGTATAACCGCAATACATTCCCGAATCGTCGTGTATTGCCGGACCGGATTAATAAGGATAGAGATAAGTCGCTCATCCCGCGAGGGAAAGATATCAAACGGAATCAAACGGCTTGCGGAAGCGATGAAGAGCATGGTGAGGTTTAGGCCCGCCGTCGCGAAGCAAACACAGGACTTGTCTATTTTTAACGGTATCTTCTGGTCTACCTAACTCATAGATGGGCGGAGGCAGTAGAGTCCAAAGGGGGAGGCATTGGCCGATTGCGAAGGCCTTCGATCGGTTTGGCACAAAGCGATTCTTTCGAAGCTCCCTTCCTATGGGCTTCCCGAGAAATTGTGCAATAGGATCACCAGCTTTCTTGCAGATCGGAGCATCAAGGTCGTTGTAGACGGTGCAAGCTCCGATTACAAGCCTATTAATGCTGGTGTTCCACAAGGCTGCGTGCTGTCGCCAACGCTGTTTCTTCTGCATATCAATGATATGTTGCAAACCCGTAACATTCATTGCTATGCAGATGACAGCACTGGTGATGCTACACCGGCCGTGCCAATATTTCTCGGAAAAATGTCTCCGAGTACCGGGACAAACTTGTGTCTGAAGTCGAGTCTTTGCTGAACAGAGTCTCGGATTGGGGGCGACTGAATCTAGTCCACTTTAACCCTCAGAAGACACAAGTTTGCGCGCTAACCGCTAAAAAGAACCCATTTATCATATCTCCTCAGTTTAAAGGTACTCCCCTTATTGCCTCAGCCAGTATCAGAATCCTCGGCGTCGTCATATCAAGTGACGTGCAGTTTCGTGGTCACTTGGAAGAGAAGGCCAAATTGGCTTCTAAAAAGCTTGGCGTGCTCAGCAGAGCGGGACGATGTTTCATGCCGGCACACCGCCTGCAACTTTACAAGGCACGGGTTCGGCCGCACATGGAATGCTGTTCCCATCTCTGGGCTGAAGCTCCCCAGTACCAGCTCCTTTCACTTGACCGCATCCAGCGCAGAGCGGCTCGAATCGTCGACGACCGAGTGCTTTCCGATCGGCTCGATTCACTGGCGCTGCGAAGAGATGTTGCATCTCTTCGCATTTTCTTTCGCATATACTATGGGGAGTGCTCTGAGGAATTGTTCGGATTAATCCCAGCCGCCAAATTTCGTGAACGCACTACTAACGTCCCGATACCATCCACACCATCTGAATACCTGGCGGTCCACCACTGTATGTTTCACAAGGAGTTTTCTTCCGCGTACGACCTCTCTGTGGAATAGTTTTAGTTTGAGTTTTAGTTAGCACCACCGGCGATTTTTCGGGACCGATACGACCTGGGGACCTTCAAAAAAAAAGCTTACTCCTTTCTAAAGGGCCGGCAACACACCTGCAATTCCCCTGGTGTTGCGGTTGCTCATGGACGGCGGTAGTCACTTAACATTAGGTGAGCCACATGCTCGTTTGCCCCCTCTTCTAGAAAAAAAAGAATACGGATTCACAGATACGGAAATATGTCAAGGTTAAGAATTTGTTAACGTGGTGAGGCTAGGAAAGCAGTCTACGCGCTGTTATTTACCGCGCGGGACCCAACGGATATTATGCGGACATTAGAGCAGTGTTTTGGTCGCTCGGAAGTTTTCATGGTCACTTGGAAGAGAAGGCCAAATTGGCTTCTAAAAAGCTTGGCGTGCTCAGCAGAGCGGGACAGTATTTCATGGCGGCACACCGCCTGCAACTTTACAAGGCGCAGGTTCGGCCGCACATGGAATACTGTTCCCATCTCTGGGCTGGGGCTCCCCAGTACCAGCTCCTTCCACTTGACCGTATCCAGCGCAGAGCGGCTCGAATCGTCGACGGCCGAGTGCTTTCCGATCGGCTCGATTCACTGGCACTGCGAAGAGATGTTGCATCTCTTTGCATTTTTTTTCACATATACCATGGAGAGTGCTCTGAGGAATTGTTCGGATTAATCCCAGCCGCCAAATTTCGTGAACGCACTACGCGGCAAACGTCCCGATACCATCCACACCATCTGGATGCTTGGCGGTCCACCACTGTACGTTTCAAGAGGAGTTTTCTTCCGCGTACAACCTCTCTGTGGAATAGTTTACCACCAGCGATTTTTCTGGACCGATACGACCTGGGGACCTTCAAGAAAAGAGCTTACTCCTTTCTAAAGGGCCGGCAACGCACCTGCAATTCCCCTGGTGTTGCGGTTGATCATGGGCGGCGGTAGTCACTTAACATCAGGTGAGCCGCATGCTCGTTTGCGTTTTTTTTATAGAAGAGGGGCTTCTATAAAAAAAAAGTTATAATTAATCATGCGTTAGAAGATTTAAGACGCCTTCCACGCCCGGGACAAACCCCTCAGGAGTTGAATGCGTTCGCAATCAACCTTCAAAATATATTGAAATAATACTAATTTTTACGGAATTTATCGCGTGTATTTAACTTTTTTACCCGACGTTTCGAGAGCTTTACAGCACCCATGGTCACGGGAAGGACTGAGATGTTCAACGTCCAGCTGTCATAGTTAACCGCGGTTACCATAGATTAAAATTTAACTTTTGTTCTGATCTACACAGTATGAACTTATGGTATCATGGAGTCTTGCAGTTGTAAGCTTGGGTTGGGATTTAATTTTATTTATTATAGGATCCCAAGCAGGTGGTAGCACCAAGCCATCTTCTCTATTGAAATTAGGATGTTTTTTGATTTCAATAGCCTCGCGAATCATCCTTGGAAGGAATCGGTGTTCTTTAGCGAGGATTTGTGGTCTATCAAATCTGATGTAGTGACGGGGGCGATCCTGTACATGTTCACAGACTGCAGACTTCCCGGAGCGTCGATTCTTCACATCAGCTATATGTTCTTTGACGCGGGTTTTAATTGATCTTTTAGTTTGTCCTATGTAGGAGAGACCACATTCACAATCAAGCTTGTACACTCCTGCATCTTGCAGAGGGACGTTACACTTGACTGATGGTAAAAACTGACCAATCTTCTTCGGCGGCTTGAAGTATGTTTTGATGGAAGCGCGCTTCAAGATGTAGCCAATCTTGTCAGTGACTCCTCTAACATATGGCAGTACAGCAGGTACACGCTCGACTGTGGCCGGCTTCACTCGTTCTCTGTGACGTAGGCGCGGGACCCGAAGCTTGTTGTCATGCAAAACTTGCTTGACATGTTGGAGCTCGGCAGCCAGGTGTTTACTGTCACAGATCCCTCGTGCTCTCTGAAACAAAGATTTACCCACGGTAGCTAACTGTGAAGGATGGTGGTGAGAATCACCGTTTAAATATCTATCTGTATGGGTCTTTTTTCTATACACAGTATGGCTCAAGGTGTTATCAGGATTCCGAATTACTAACACATCTAGAAAAGCTAAGGAATTGTTTGCCTCTAACTCCATTGTGAACTGAATTTTAGTATTTATAGAGTTAAGATGGTCTAAAAATGCAGTTACTTTATCTAAAGGTAGAATTGTGAAAGTGTCGTCTACTTACCGCTTGTAGAATCTTGGATTTATGGGAGAAGTAAGCAGGGCTTTCTCCTCAAAGTCTTCCATGAATATGTCGGCGACAATGGGAGATACAGGTGAGCCTATCGCCACACCATCTACTTGCTTGTAGAACTCCTCCTTCCACAATAGGTAGCCAGATGTAAGGCAGTGTCTGAGTAATACTGCATATTCTACGGGCATGTTGTTTTCTTCCAGCCTTCTAGTTACAATTGAGATGCAGTCTTCAACAGGTAAGCATGTAAACAATGACTGCACATCAAAACTGACCATAGTTTCATTGTCTGCCAGACGTAGGTCTTTAATCTCGCTGACAAAATGGTAGGAATCCTTTATGTGTGCTCTTGTATGTACCCTGAGCGGTGAGAGTATTTTCGCTAAGTGTTGAGCCAATCTGTAAGTTGGTGAATCGATTTGGCTCACTATGGTATATTATATCACTATACTCAAAATATAGTTTGTATTATGAAGAATGACGACTGTAAAAGTACTTACAGAATCCCATGCCAGTATAGAAGTCACTAGTAAGTTAATTCCTCACTTACGGTCACGATGGTGCGACCATGCGGAGCACTACGGTAGTGCTGAGGAACCGGACATCGGACATGATGAAGGAAGCTGACAGAGCACAGCATTGAGTCATGCTTACACGTCCGCCGCACCGCTTAGGGAAGTGCCCGTAGCAAGCGTATCCGAAAACGGTTATAGTTACACGCCCCGCGGCGTACAACCCCCTCCCCCCCTTGAACGTTTTCCGCCTTGCCGTGGCTTGGTCATCCACGGTGAACAACGAGGAACCCACATGGCTGACCCGAGATGAAGGGCCGGCCCGAGGTGGCCACTCCGAGTGGGCTTGTCGAGCCCACTTCGGATATGTGCTGGTGAGTTGCGGCGAAAGGGGTGTCATCTCCCCCTACCTCTGCAGCCGAGGTGGAGTCACGGAGGAAGAGGAACGTTGGTATGGCGATGCGCCACTCGCACTATCCTCCGTGACTAAAAAGGGACCGCACCGTTGATGCAGTGTTAGTGGGGCTGCGGGGTGAGAGAAGAGTTGGCATTGCGAGGCGCCGCTATCCTTACCCTCCGCAGCCGAATCTTGGTCGGCGGAGGAGCCATAGACCAGATCCGCCGCTGGGGTCACGAAGGCTAGTGCTCTTTAGTGCTCATTTTTATTTGGTTCATCAACAAATCTTACTACTAACTAAAACATATGTTTAATTCTAAGACCGTAATATAAACTAAGTGCACATTCAATGAAAGGTAAACACCGCATGCTTTGTGCTCACAGTATTTCCTACACGCCTTTACCTGATAGCTAAAATATACAATAGAAAATAAAAGAAAATTATTAAATTTATACAAAAAAATTGGAGCTACAAAGAAATATGATTATTTGTTAAATGTTGTGCCGAAAAACGTTAAAAGAGTCGTGGTAAATGTTATTGTATTTAAGGTTCACTTTGCACTGACTATAGATTTTTGTAAATAAAATAACGTCTTGCTCTGAGGAGTGTTTAATGCAAACTGATTCTATACAAAGTACTCTGTGAGTAATTCATTACAAACATATTTTACAGGACACATAGAAAATGTATCATTATTATAAGTATTTAAAAATCTGCAAAGTCCTTTTTCCTGGCCTCATGGACTTCGCGCATCGAACACGGGGCGTTCGTTGCGCAGGTATTGTTGGGAGCCGTGGAGGAAGGCGGGCCATGTGTTCTGGTGCGCCTTACTTGAGGAGGAGAAAGGGGAGGAGTAGTCCTCTTTTGAGGAGGCGCCGCCATGGGGCGGGCGGCGCTGGTGGGGCCGCGGATGTGTTAAAATTGTTCCTGTGCACGACATGCACACACAACAACGAACAAGCACGAATGCACGAAGTTGGAACACCATGGGGTTTTAGTCGGTGCGAGTCTGACACAACCCGTCCTTGTCCCCGCGAGGCGGATATGCGTAGGCATTTCCCCATGTTAAAAAAAAGGCTTCGCGATGTAAGAACGTTCACCGTCCGAGAAGACAGTGATAGTTATAAAAAGTGTCTGTGTTGTCTTATTGAAATTTGGCGCAGATGGACTCTGATAGCCGGTAGAAATGGGTAAAGGAAGAGAGTGTGTTCTTTAAGCAGCAAGCATTGGGAGGCAAGTCCTAGAGATGCGGCGTCGGTGGATGCCCCATCCCTCACCACGCGTTGCTCCACGCCAAGAAGAACCAGACCCCGGAAACATCTGCAGTCCCTGATGAAACAGTGGTTCGTTGCGTCCAACACGGTTAATAGTGAGAAAGTTGTTAAAAGTTAGTCCTATAATATTGTGCGGACCGCAAGATAGCGAGATTGAAACCTACGGACTCCTCAGCGAAGGGTCCACGGTCTAGCTTATCGATGAGGAATTAGCTAGTGAGTTAGGTGCGGAGGGGCCGACGAAGCCTTTGAACAAACGACGCTATCGAGAGGCTAATAGCCACGAAGTAAAAATAAGTATACGTGGTAAGACGAAAAACGTGACGTGCGTAATTAGCGCCCGTACGATTAATACCTAGGCTGCACTAAAAGTATCGGGAATGGAATATTTCCACTGTTCCTGTCATATTAAAATCTTTTTAATTGAAAACTCCTTGGTTTTAAAAATCGAATACCATTTATTTATTTAAAAAAAGATTCTCGGTCTTGTCACAAGGTTTTGTCGAACTTGTTTAATCGTTGAGAAAATGGAATTGACTCGAGAAAATTCAAGAGCGATGATTTATTATGACTTTCGAAGTGGTTTAACACAAAAACAGTGTGTTGACCGGAAGATTTCTGCATTTGGTGATGAAGCCCCATCCAAAACCACAATTTATCGCTGGTTTGCTGAATTTCAACGTGGACGTGTCAAGCTCAGTGATGATCCCCGTCATGATCGTCCAAAAACTGCAGTCACCAAAGAAAACGTTGATGCTGTGCGTAAGCTGATTGAGGAAGATCGACATGTGACATATCGCGAAATTCAGGCAACTTTAGACATTGGCTTGAGTCAAATACAAATAATCTTGCATGAACAATTAGGTGTAAAAAAGTTGTTTTCCCGATGGATACCGTATTCGCTCTGTGAAGAGCAAAAAGCGGCTCACGTTACTTGGTGCATCAGAACTCTCGAAACATTCTACGCAGGATCCTCAAATGCTGTATACAACATTGTATAAGGTGATGAATTCTGGATATACGCGTACGAACCCGAAACAAAAAACCAGTCACGAGTTTGGGTGTTCGCAAATGAGTTAAAGTCAACAAAAATTGTTCGTTCACAGAGTGTTGCAAAAAAATGGTTGCCACGTTTGCTCCAAAACCGGCCATGTTATGACTATTCCTCTTGAGGGACAAAGAACGGTTAATGCAAAATGGTATGCTAGCATTTGTTTGCCACAGGTCGTTTCTGAACTCCGTAAAGAGAACTGCAACCGCCGCATCATCCTCCATCACGACAATGCGAGTTCTCACACTGCACACAGAACAAAAGAGTTTTTAGAGCAAGAAAACATAGAATTATTAGACCATGCGCCGTACAGCCCTAATCTAAGCCCTAATGATTTCTATACTTTCCCTTAAACAAAGAATAAATTGCGTGGACAGAGATTTTCATCACCTGAAGAAGCTGGCCTACAAAACGGCCATTTTGGAGACCCCAACTTCCGAATGGAATGGTTGCCTCAATGATTGGTTCCATCGTATGGAAAAATATGTCAAATTTCGCGGAGAATACTTTGAAAAGCAATAAATACATTTTTAAATAGTAATGTTGTATCACTTCCTTGATTACCGAAATTTTCAGTGCCGCCTCGTAATTTAAGTGTAGGTTCGCAGTCCGTCGGTAGAGATTGTTTACGGTTGAAACATTTACGTTGCTTACCGAGCGGAATTTATTATCATAATGCGAAGCCTAAAATGTTAATCGGATCTGACAATTGACATTTAATAGTATTGTAAGAGCGTAAGAGTAGAATCGTATGCCGCTATATTTAGCAATCAAATTACTGCAGATCACCAAAAACTATATTTATTAAACGTACGTACAAGTTAGACCAAAGTACAAAAAAGACATTCATTGCATTCGGAACATTGCTTATGTAGCCAGAAATATATAATAATAATTAAAATTTCATCATGCTGTGTTTGTCTTGAACTACGCTTCGATTGTTGTATTAATAAAGAACCCAGTGCCTGCGCAGGCGGTCATTGAAATCTGCCCGCGCGTCATCGATGAGAACAATAAGTACACATCATGCTGTGTTTGTCTTAAACTACGTTCCGATTGCCGTATTCATAAACAAACCGATGTACCATCTGACTGCGGCCGGCGGTTCGAGAGAAGAGAGAAGGTGACGTGACACCACGACTGGCAGTTACAGGAGACCTGCCTCCCGAGATGTTAAAAGCGTTCGCGCGACCATTCACGTTTACCGGGTTAGATTATTTTGGGCCGTTAACTGTAACGAGAGGGCAACGGCATGAGAAGAGATGGTTGAGTTATTCACCTGTCTAACGATGTGCGCGGTACACGTTGGATTAGGCGATCATAGCATGGATCATGGGTAATATACACGGACAACGATACCAATTTTCACGGAGCAGAAACCGATTTACGACGTGCCATGGAGGAGTGGGCACCGCTACTGAAGGAGCTACCACTGACACATCGCACTGAGTGGAAGTTCATCGCACCGGTGCGCCTTGTCGGGGAGGCGCACGGGAACGGCTCGTACGGTCCATCAAGACGGTGCTAGAAGCAACCCTTCATTAGAAGATCCCCAAGGAAGAAATACTTACAACGTTGTAAGCTGAGGCGGAGAATACAGTGAATTCCAGTCCTCTTACTCATGTGCCAGTCGGAATCCACGACGAAGAGGCCCTAACCCCCCACCTTTTTCTCCTGTTGGGACCTTATAACGTTCCAGTCACCGCGATGTGCTCATCAGCGATTTGTTGGACCTGAAGGGCTGAGCAGGGACTGGCAGACGAGTATTGGCGACGCTGGGTGCGCGAGTAACTCCCTGGTAGTCCGAGGAAAATCAAGGAACGCCCAGCAATCTCAGATTAAAGAAGATGGCCTCGTGATCATAGCAGACGGCAATCTCCCTAGAAAAGTATGACCAAGAGGAGTCGTCACGTAGACCTTTCCAGAACCGGACGGGATAGTCAGTCACGTCGAGATCAGAACGCGAGGCGGCCTGCTGAGGAGGCTGGTCAGGAAGATCGCCGTCCTCCCAAGAGAAGTAGATGGCTTTTGCTGTTATACCAATGGTGAGTTGATTAATTATTTTTTCGTATATCTCTGAATATTTTTTCATATTTTTGTTTTTATTTCACTTGGGTACAGACTGAATATTATTTTAAACTTAAAATACTAAAACAATTACGTTTGAACGTAAAGACGCAATGACATTGCGACAAATTCTACACTTTCGTGTGTTGTTGGCGTAAGAAAAATCTATTATCCCTCTATTCTCTTGGGATAAAAGGAAGTAGTTTTTGATTTCAGTGCAAAAAGAGCTATCTATACAGTGTAAATTACGGTCTTGAACTTTATCGCTATTATTTTCATGATATTTTATTCACTTTGTACTATTCAAGAAAAAATGTTACTACTTCCTTTGGAACGTAAAATCTCATACACGTTCTAAGAAATTTATTCCTGACGTAGAGTGTTATTCGGTGTAGATTGAGAACGTACATATTATTATATTGCTAATAAAAGCAAATAGTAGTTTTACATAATAAAAGAGAATAATATTCTTAGACCTAGAAAGAAAAAAGACGGTGCGTATATTTACCGCGATTATTATAAACTTTTTGACATCAACTCACGCACACATCTTTATTTTTTTATCAGCCCGTGAAAGTTCACTGCATGCATCTAGCGGTGAACTTTCACCGTATGTTTTTTATATATACAATAAGTATGCACACATATGTATGAATGCATAGTTATTGTTTATATAAAAAAGGTGTACCGCCAAAATATACACATTAAATAACGGATTGTACTGCATGTTGGCAGACTTTAAAAGTCCTTGAACTTCAAATATTTTTTATTGTCTAGACATGCAGGTTTTCCTTTCGATATTTTATTTCATTGCTGTATACGTTCTAGGTTGTAGGTTGTAAAAAGTTCATGCGGGACGATCCCTGCTGATTTCTCTCGGTTCTCATCGGATGGCCAGGCGTCTCCCCGCGCCATGAGTCGAGCGTTGAATTATTTTAATTTTTCAATATCTCTTGAACTCCAAATGAGATACTACAGGCAGCTAAGTTCATAAAAATACCTTGATGAATCAATAACTTTCAATCGTAAGTATTAATACGCCATATCTAATACTAACTCTCATAAATAGTTTTTTATTTTCAATATTTTGTATTATAGTGGCTTATGTATAAGAAATAGACCTATGGTATCGCGGACTTGTCGCGGGTTGTAGGTTAGGAGCAGTTAATACTAAAATTAATATAGAAGTTTAATTTATTTCACACAGTTGGTAATAGCCACATCCAGCTTTGGAAAAATTTTAATACTGTGTATACCGCTCGGTAGCGTAGAGGTTAGACTACATATTGCAGCGCAGGGCGGCGCGGCTTTGATTTTGTCTCTGATTACTGATGATGTTAGTAGATGTTAGATGTTAGTGCTGTTAGCTTTTTGGCTCTTTCAGGTTCATCGAGCTCAGCGCTTGCGATCTTAATAGGCTGCAAGCTAAATAAAAGTGGGTGAGGATTATTTATTTTAGTGCAACGTAACGTTTTTTACCTATGTATTAGATGTAAAATTAAACGCGATAAAATCCGTGAAAATAGTTTTATTCAACTTTTTCTTCTCTATAATCCTTCATAGAAGTAAAAGAAGGCCTGTGTAAAATAATTGTGATTCAGAATATACAATAGTTCATTTATATTTTCTATTACAGAAATGAAGCTATTTTCATTCCACTACATTAATCAATTGATACAAGTCACTGCAAGCAACAGCTTCTACAAATTAGCTCTGAAAGCCATCTCATGTAAAAAGTCACTTGAGTATACTGAGATCGTCAGGTTTGATTTAGCTAAATTGCTTTGGTATTATGCGGGAGTACTGCGTCTGCATTGTATTTTATCTCTAACACTTAAGTGTCATTCCGAATTCCCACGTCTAATAAGAAGTTAACTTAATATTCAATCTTATCGAACAACAGTATTTTTGGTAAATTTATATTCTACAAGCTAACACGCTAGGCAAAAGTGAATGTATTTTTGTTAAGCTAAGCCAAAACGCCTTACTATTTCAGTATAAAAGATTTCAGATTCGGCTGCATCACTTCTTACGAAGTATACGAGCACTGGATTATAATAGTTAATAAAATCAAATTAATGTGTATTTATAATTATGTGTAATAGGTAAAAAATATTTTTCTGAATTTAATTTCATTCCAATACGTATATATGTACAGCTGTGTATGGTGGAGCCATGCTGCAGCTATATTGGTATGCAGCCTATTGGAAAGGCCACACTCTCACAGAATACAGACGTAAAATTAGCAGCTTAATGCAGCTGTGTTTTGTACGGTAAGTGTAGAGAACCGGAGACCCCTATTATTGAAAACAAGGCATTTAATCTTAGTCTTCACGGGTAACAATGTATCTGCATTTTAATACGTAGTCGAGGATAGATGTAGATGTCTATGGGCCACAGAAAATACTTACTATCAGGTAGACTGTTATAAAAAAATTAAACAGACACTTAAAACTTGAATTTGCATTTAACATTTTTATTGGTATTAGACTACAGGCTACTACAGGCATTGAACTCGGTTTGCTAAAGCTGTATAAAATTCTAATGCGAGCTTTTATCGTCACAGTTGCCACGGCTCTTTATAAAAAATACATTATTATATTTGTTGTAATTTTTTATGTTTTAAATAAAATCTTTTTTCAGGTATATTAACGTTTCTATATAACTCCGTCAATATTCTAGAAATTTAATTGCTTGACTTACTAGGACGGGAGATAACCAAATAATGTTCTTTTAATAAAAGCAGAACCTTAAACATTAATAGATTTTAATTGAATAATGCAATAGCTGTAAGACTGTGAGAACGCTGGGAATAAAATCACTAAATTTATGAGTCTAAGTAATAAGCTTATAAAGTACTTAACGTTGTTTTAGGATGATAACAAATTATTACGTCTGACTGCTGTCTCTCCAGGGATTTGCTTCTGGCATTGAAAGTAAGTTGTGAACTTTGTCTTAATTTTTAAAAAGGCCTTACGGTAACGGTTGACCTTAAAGTCGATGTATATATGTGGCCATAATAGTTTTTTATTATAGTCTCTATATCCCTATATTTGCTTTATGTATTCACAACTATTGATCAAAATACTGACTATAATTAATAATAACTTATACTTAACTTAGGTAATTAACTTAGGTACTTTATTTAACATTAGCTAATTTTACATGTAATGGCACTCGAAACGGTTATTGTATTGGTGATATGCATTAATAAGTTGATGTAAGCTAAAGTCAAATGTATTTAAAGTAACTGTGTTGCCAGATGTATAAAAAGAAAATTTAAGGGCAAGTTTATTTATTTATTTATTTAAAATTTATTGAAACTTACATTAGTACTGGATCAAAAGGCGGACTTAATGCTTAATAAGGGCAGTGATAGAAATGGCGGTTATAAAGAAATTAAATATATGTACAATGAATTTTTGAAAGGCTCCCGAAAACGAAGACAGACGATAGTACTAAGGAAACCTTTGATGATGTGACAGAAAAAAAAACGATCCTGGAGAAAAAAAACTACATTTTCAAATACTTAACCTTATAAATATATATATACTTAGTTAGGTCATAAGTTCTGTCAAAAACTTTTTATAAAATTAATTATACACTTTTTGATAATTGTACGCAAATTATATATGAAATGAAAGGTAATTTAATTGAAAATACAATTTTATTTAAATTATTCAAAATTCCCTCCCCTATTTTGAATACATGACCTTAATCGACGCGGCCAATCATCAATCGCAACACGCGCCACACTTATATCTATTTCTGCAGCTGCTTTAGCCAAAGATGCTTGGAGAGATTCCAAATTCTGATGAAGCTTAGCGCAGACTTTCTCCTCCAAATGTTGCCATATCTTATAATCCAATGGGCTTAAATCTGGACTAGAAGAGGGCTAGTATTCATGTCCGATAAAGTCAATTCTATGGGCGGTCAACCAGTTTTGTGTGCTTCGTGCCCTACGAGCTGATGCAGAGTCCTGTTGGAATATCCAATGTCTGTTTTTGAACATTGTTTGGTTTGGTTGCAATGGTTGTTATGGCGGTATTTTGGTACACCTCGGCACTGGTTTTTACACCTCTTTCACAGAAAAACACCTCAGTTAATCCTGAATATGAGACTCCAAGCCAAACCATGAGTGATGAAGGATAATGTGCTCGTTAAACCCTCAGAATACGCGTGCTGGCTTTTCACTGCTGTGGGCGTATATCATATGATTTTGTTTATTATAACTTTCTTTTTCATCGGAAAACAAAATTTCGCAGTATTTTTTTTCGCAGTATTAACAAAGCGCGGGTACTCTGGATAGACTCCAGTCTAAGTTTTTTAAACACTCGTTGAAAAATTGTCCGGTGTTCCTACAATAAGCTCGTAGTCCTAGGTATTCATTGATCACTCTTTTGACCGTGTTTCTGCTTAGATCCATCTGTAGAGCTAACATTTTTTGTTTACCTTCACTTCTTTGATGCTCGCGGGTGTCCTAATTGCACGAAGTTGGCCGGTCTGACGATATTCGAAACTTAAATCTTCAGTGAATCGTTTGATTCTGCGACAAACAAATCGTAGGGTTATTTTAAATTTTTGTAGAATATTGAAAATCTCTTTTGGCGCGTTACTACAGCGGTGCAACGCGATAACCGCTACTCAATCTTCTTTCTTCGACCACTCCATATCTGAAATTAAATGAAAATGAATGTCTTTTTGATTTTCGGCAAGCGCAAAAGCTATATTTTTAAAACTGGTGAATTTCATCTGTCCTTTTTTGCAGGTAGGTTGTCTTAAGTTTTCAGGCATTTGTTTCAGGCAGCTTAATGGTTTAGTGGCAGGCAGGAAGTTCCATTTATCTTGATATCAAAGCCATTTATTGTGAACATTTTCGTTTTTGAATAAGTGCTAAGAAAGTCGCAAATGCACATTTTTTTGCGTAGGCTTAACTAAAAATAAAACTAAACAATGTGTCTAGCAACTACTGCCAAAAAGAACCAAATAAATTTTAGATTTTCGCTGGAGCTAGAGAATCCACTACCATATATTATACCGTAAGTGTCTTATGAGGCGACAGGAGGAAATAAATCAGGAGATATGCAGCAGCATCTTCCTGATAAAAACTCAGAATAATAAAAAATCTTTACCGGTGTTTTCGCCGCTCCTTTTTTTACTTCTTCCTTTTTTAGGGAATGGATCATTCCATCTTAGTCTTCAGGTATAAAATGTAAGCATATTCGTCACCCACACTTCAAAAGAGCTTTCGCAAAAATTAAAACAATCAGAAAAACATTATCACTTATTTGTTGTCACTATTCTGTTATTGACATTTTATTAAGATAAAAATAATTTGTACTGGAACAAAAAAGAAGTTTTCTTCCTAGCACAACTTCCTTGTGGAATCGACTACTACTAGAGATTTTTTCGAACCGATACGACTTAGGGACCTTCAAGAAAAGAGCCTAGTCCTTTTTGAAAGACCGGCAACGAATCTGCTATTCCCCTTCGTATTGTCATCTGCACAGACTGCTTGGGTCCTGCCTGTCTCGGGCCTCGGGGTATGCCCCCATTACCCGGATTGTCCTCGCGGTCCACTGCTATGAACCAGTCCTGGGAGCCTTATTCAGGCGTTGTAAGTAGAAAAATCTGATTTAGTCCGTAATTGGTAAAAGTTTTTCGTAGTCGGTTAAGACTACGAAAAAAGGAGGTTATCCTGAGATGTCAGAGTTGGCCTATCTGCGTCATTGTGGGTTGTTACTCGACTCTCTAATCGATATAGAGAGGAGTTCTCTTGGATAGGGTCGCCCGTCCGGAGGGCGAGTGTGTAGCGGCGCTAGGTTGTTAAGATGTATGTGTGGCCCGTTATCTGCGCGGTCGAACAATCCGCGTGCCAACCGGGCCACAAATTCCTAGATGGTTTCAATTTTGAGGTCGGCCGCTATGACGTCATTCCGGACGTAGCGACCCGCACCGACGATGGTTCTTAACGTCAAATTTTGCTGGGCATGCAGTCGCCGTCTCAGAGGCTCGCTCGGAAGCGCGTACCCGGCCGGAGCAGCGTACGTGATGATGGGTCTAATGTACATCTTGAAGATCTTCCTATTCCCCTGGTGTTGTAGTTGTTCATGGGCGGCGGTAATCACTTACCATCAGGTGAGCCGCATGCGTGTTTGCCCCCTCTCCTATAAAAACAAACAACACTAAGCTCTTTTTCATAACTGTTACTCTATAGTTATACTTATTATTTCATAAGTAATTAGCTTTAAATCTATTTCTATTTACAAATTTACTTTCGTGACTACACCTTGCATGTTGATTTATTACGTACAACACGTTGCACCACACGACCACTATAAGCTTTGTTACCAGTGAATAATATGACTATATGGGAACCCGTAATTGTCCGTAATGTGGTAAATGAACACACCGTTCTGGTTATAAAAAGGATTAACATTAAATTTAGAATTTTTGGTTTAGAATAACAAGGGTACCTATGACACCGCACACTAAGTCACACAGTCAATTGAGCTACTTGTTAAGAACTGTCAATTTTTTTTACAGCAGTATTATAATAATACTAGCTGTGAGCGCGACTACGTACACGTAGAATCAGTACTTTCTATGTTATTGATCGTGATTTATTTGTATTTTTAATGGTGCCAAGGTCTAAAAATGACACTCTGACTCTGACATATGGATCAAAATATTCAATTAATCAGACAAACTAATGAGCCAACAAATAGAAGGATCCACAAACTAAACAATGGACGGACTTACAAACGAACCATAGAAAGGATTGGAAAAACTAAACGCTTTTTTATTGTATATAAACAACAAAAGGACCGCAATAACCTAATCCACAATTTACTCCCTGATTTCTCTAGCCAACACTTGGTTCCCTTACAACGGATAAGAGACTGTCTTCAATATGCAAGCCTCATCTCCCATTATTGACACTGTCGTATGAGTTACCATATTGCAATACTCATCTAAAATTAATTACCTAATTACATTATAATTAGGTATCCATATTATATCTCATCCTGCAAACAAATGATTAAAACCGTTTTGACATTTCAGTGATAGGTGTGATTGAGCCCAAAATCAGTTGGGTTTTCTGTCAAGAAATTTTCAGTAGCAGCATAGTGCGGTCAGAATTTTAGCGATGTTTCATTCCTATGTCAGAAAACACATAAAGCCGTTGGTTCTTCATTCGATCTATATATATTTGTGTTGGATTTCCGTTTCATGGGGCTATGAAAGTGAAAGAATAAAAAGTGCACCTGAGCTTTCGCACGCACTCGTGGTTCATAATCCTGACCTGGGTCATTGTGTCGTACAGAATACTATTACTATTTATCAAAAAATTCATACATAGTATCTCAATGTCCTGCGTAAATGGCTACTCTCCGTTGAAGCAGGTCGCCATGACCAACATTCGGCTTAAATGACACATGCACTTTATTGCTTAATCCACATGTGAAAGATAGCAAGTTAAAGGTAGCTCTATTGACCCAGCTTCAAGAAAACTCTCTCAGAAATATGAGGATGTCTATACTCAGCATTGGGCCATATATGCCTGTATGTGTTACTTTATAATTAATTGAAGGGGAAATATTACTTTCATTTTGCCCTTTAACAGATAAACTCCATATTCACAACGTATTTAACGCATCTATATAACATTAAAGTAAATAATGGTATAATAATCTATTTCAACAATTTATGAGTTATGAATAATATAACTACGAGCTATTATGAAAACACATCATAAAATTGGGAAAACAATCCGCTTTTTTGCATTGCCGTATATAATGGATAATGGTAAGAAAATTATATTTTGCAGAAGATGAACTAATAATTACCACAACAATGTCTAATAAGTTTTACGGACTCGCTGAGTCAGCCGTATAGGCTGAAGAATCTCCAAAGAAGCACCATTAAGCCTGATATATGGTTTCACTAATCCGGTTACTACCACTTACCTATCATACTCGTAGATAGTTGTTTCCTCACACTTAAACACAAATACATAGACACGCACGCATTCCATCGGATGGTTATTAGGTGCCAAAATTTTTCACTACAAGTAAAAAGGGATCACGGTTCTTTTTTGGGCAGCGGCATAATATAATTTTATTAAAAAAAAAAAAACGTTATACACACACTAACGTTTTTTAGTAACAGATGATTCAAATACTCAGCGCTAAAATTACCAATACCATTTTTTGTTTACTTGGATACAAACATTTTAAGAAGGTTTTCTCCCAGCAGTTGAATTTCGTAGGTTGATCAGTGGACAGAATATAAATAATCAAAATTTTATCCAACTAGCAAATTATCACAATTTTATTCAATATGAGTAAATGGTTTATAACGAGTATCTCTTGTAATTGTGAAACTAGCAAGCAGTTGATATTTCAAAGAGCTCTCCCTTGATTGTGTGTTACTATCGCGTCTCTTAACTCTTTCTATGAATATACATTACAGCATTGTGCGATTTATGCCTTAAAGCTTGAGGCAATTCCCTATATGTTATGCATTTATTAAACAAACTGCAGTAGTTGTAATACAGAATGTAAAGTTTGGTGCAGACGTTTAGAATTACTTTTAACTTAATAATAGTAATAATTTATTTTATCGATATTATTTTACTGCGTTTATTTTTTATTTTTAAATATATTTATATAAATATTTTTTTAGTATATTTATAAGTCCCAATCAGACGAGAATTTTACAAAATACACAAATTAAGATATTTTACATGTTTAGAGTTGATAAATTAAGTTTACGAGGAACTGATGCCTGAGCTAGGTGAAAATAATTTTAATAAAACTAATTTTACGGATTTTATAGCGTTTAATTTTTTATTAATAATTCTAAAAATTTGTTCACGTTTAATTTTGACTATTTAACGTTTCGTAAAATGCACCTTACAGCATCCATGATTACTGGGGCGGGAGGCAAGAAGGAGAGAGGCAACCTGATGCCATAGTTTAAAAAAAGTTTAGCCAATTAAATTTAAAATTATAAAGGATTAACACGTCTTAGTATTCACTGTTAATTCTTTATATTTGGAATTGACTGCAGGTGTATCTTTTCTCCTTTTTCTACAGTTTTCTCTACGTTAGTTGTTCCTCAGATCTTCATTAATCAACCTACATGGTATATGCATCGCATTTGATATTCAGAGAAAATCTTTTTTAATAATATTCAAACATATTTTATCCATTTTTTATCCATTTTTATCCATTCTTTATTTTTCATTTTTTTCGTTCAGTTTATTCTGTTTTCATACTATCACTTGAACACAAAAAACAATGCATATTTGAATTCAACACTAAAGTATGTATTTGATATTTTTCTTTCTTTTAAAAATTATAAATTCAAAATTTTTAAAATATCTAAATCTTACATCATAACTATATATTATAAAATGTTGATCAAAAATAAATTATTGAATAAAGCAGAACGAATACAAATCGTACACTGAGAACAAAGAAGACAATAATAATATTCTCAAATAGCAAGTTTAACAACCGTAGCTCTGAGAATAAAATATGGACTTGTATGTAACTACTTTGGCTACAGGATCTTATTTAGAACGTGCTCTCATTCTCTGTTTAAATTATTATATTTTGAGTAATAATTTTCAAACTTTCGGCATAAGCAAATATTATATTTAAAAAAAGATAAAGCTAAAGCTAATATTGTATATTTAAAAAAGAGAAAAACATTGCAGTCAAATTTACTTTTTGAATAAATTTACTTAATATATTTAAATGTTAAAAAATTTATTAATTGAAGAAAAATAAACAATAATAATTTTTATAAAGACACTCTTTCTGTCTCGATGGTTTATTTACAGCGTGCATGCATTGGAGAAAAATGAATAAATTTAAGTTTTGAACACATGCTGTCTTTGTAAATTTTGTAAAAAGTTTACTAATAAATTAGGTGGTTTTTATTCAAGTTCAGATATTTATGACTCGTATATGAGTCAGGCCGAGAAAATTCGAGCATACTCCGTAGCCGTAAGATTGTGAATGAACTTGTACTTGACCAAACCACCGAAGCATTCCTTCCATAATCGTCGTCACAACATCGTCTTGCAAGCCACACTCTTCTTTTATCATACAATTTCTCGACCTGTCCCTCAGATTCAGCCCTAACATACTCCTCAAAGACGCATTTCTACTCCGTTTATTCTACTTTCGTGCTTCTTCTGCCACACCCAACTTTCAATACCATACGTTAATGTAGGGACATACACAGCATTGTGAATTGCCGCACGTGCCTTTTTTGACACATTCTGACTTTCCACCATGGAGGGGAGAGCCCAATTTACTTTATTTCCTGCGTTCACTCGGCGTTCTATATCCTTATCGTATCTCCCACCCTGCTGAATACACATCCCAAATAAACATACTCATCTACTTGCTCGAGTAACTCCCCTTCTATTTTTATTTCACATATCGTTTTACATTCTTCTGTTTCAAAAACCATAACTTTCGTCTCACTTGCATTCACTTTCATTCCCTTTCTTTTAACGACCTGTTCATTAATGTAACCATCATTTGCAACTCAGTCGTCGACGATGCAAATATAACTTGATCATCGACGTACTAAGGCATTTGACGGTTAACTTAACCATTCTTAACCCGCATTCTTTTGCTTTTAAATTTTCCAAACAAGTGTCAACAATTAAACAGCTACATTTGTTTACCAAATAAACGAGACAAAAAGTTAAAATAGTTTTAAGTTTAACCTAATTCAACCGTGGCATCTAGTAATAAAGTTATAAATCTTACGAACATTAGTCACAAAAAAAAACAAAGCAATACAATACTCCTGTGACTTGGAAATGAAAAGACGTAAGTTAAATAACATTTAGTGTGAATTAAGGTATAACAAATAAAATAATTTTTCCCGTTATTGCCTTGCGAGCTACGTCATTTCGTTGTTTCTGTTTTCTTCTCGAATTTGGTCCAGGATGTATAAGGCCGGTTTTAGAGCGCGATCGACCGTCGGTGCGTACGTCGCTTGCGCGTGCCATTTGCCGCGCAGTGCTCGACTGACCGTACGCACGCATGTATTGCTAATTTGCTACGCACTGCGTACGAGGATCGTCAGTCAAGCGCGTCCGCATGCATACCGTCGGTCAGCCGACGCGCTATGGAAACATATTAACGCGTTCAGTACTACACCGATCGGTGGATCGACCGTACCGATGCGTGTATCATCGTTATGAAAATCGAACCTAAACTTCAATAATATTGTATGTTTTTATAGGTATTAAGTAGTGTCACTGATTTAAGTAATTTTTATCAAACATGACATATGTCGACACCGAACGCCTAATTACTGAAGTCCGTTTTCGTGAACTTCTGTGGGACAAAGGCCACGTATAACACGTGATGCCAGGACCGTGATGCCAAGTTAAAGGCCTGGAAAGAGGTTTGAGCTTTCTTTCCGAATTTCTATGGGTGTACGTGATATCTACGTCTTCTATTCTTTATACGTTTACGTACATAGTAAGCAGCAACTAAACGATTTGTAAACGCGTCAATTTCGTGCACGTGTTTGCGACTGTACCAATCCGGTCAGTTTCGTTGCTCAGGAGAGCACGGACCGCGGCAAACTGACGATCGATAATGCGTATCGTCAGGACTGATGGTACGCACCGACGGTCGGTCGAGCTCTAAAACTGGCCTAAGTTTAATAAAAATTACTTTTATGTTTTGGTCATTTATGTTGTTTATAATTTGTAGCTATTAAATATATATTATGTAGTATATTGATTGCATTTAATTAACTAATTCAATGGTTTTACTGCGGATATCCTCATTTCTGAGTCCATCACGCAGAGAAACTCCGAGCATAGCCCTCTCCATAGCTCGCTGAGCGACCTTGAGCGTCCTCATACGGCCAGCAGTGAAGGACCACGTCTCTGATCCGTAAGTCATCACTGGCAACACGCACTGGTTGTACACTTTAGTTTTCAGAGATTGAGGTATACCTGACGAGAAAATGTGTCGTAATTTCCCGAACGCTGCCCAGCCGAGTTGAATCCGTCGATTGACCTCTCGGTCGAAGTTGGACTTACCTAGTCGGACTATTTGTCCCAGGTAAACGTACTCGTCAACAACTTCGAGCATAGTGCTCCCAAACAACTACCGGCATAGGTGAGACATGGACATTAAACATGATCTTTATTTTGTCCATGTTCATCTTAAGACCTTAAGACCTATCCGTTGGGAGACACCATTGAGGTCATTGAGCATAGTGCTAAGGTCCTCCAGCGATTCTGCTATAAGGACTATATCGTCGGCAAATCGAAGGTGAGTGATGTACTCGCCATTGATGTTAATACCGTATCCTTTCCAGTCCAGTAGCTTGAAAACGTCTTTGTGGCATTACTTGGGGGAGGCCTATGTTCAGCAGTGGACTTGTGAAGGGCTGTAATGATGATGATGATGATGAACTAATTCAATATATAAATATCTATTTTACCCTACAATCCACATAAAAATCCCATGCGTCTGTCAAATCTCGAGCGGTCGCATTCGACCGCACCCACCCACAATATATTAAACCATTAAAAATTATATTTAGACTACTTTTCTATGAAGAACGCCTATATTTCTGGTATTATAAAGGAAAACTTAATATTTCTACATATGGTTTGTTTATTTAATATTTGGGCAGAGTTTTTATCTGCGCGTTGCCTGCCAAGGATTGACGCAACAAACAAAAACGCCGTGGGAAAGCTCCTTCGCCCAATCTGATGGAGGAGATATTGAACAGGCTATGCATGCTGGAGGGCCAGCCCTGTGCGTCAGTGGAGACGCAAGCCATTGCAATGACCAGCACTGGCCTTAGCCGCGCCATCGAGCTACCAAACACGATGCTATCGGCATCGGTGTTCGAGGCGCTTACACCGCCACGCGAGCTTGTATCTTCGCAAGTGGGGACGCCGCCACTGACTCCACTCACGAGCAACCTGCTATTAACGCAGTCTGAAGACGTGGTAACAAATGCCGTAGAGCGTATTTCGACAGCTATCGGCTGTACTCAGATCAGATCCAACCGATATTTTGTCTCTGATTTTGATCCGAATGTTCGATGTAGAAAAGATAGTCGAATGTGGTGTGGTGAGGTACAAAGATTCCGTATTTCGAGATACCATTAGGACGATAGAGAATGCCTTGCTCGTATCAGACATTATTTAAAAGGAGAATCTCGCACCTGAAATAGCCAATGGACAAGCAATATTCGCACGTGGTCCAATTTCAAATTAGAACAAAAAGCACTATGCCCACGTTCTGTCGATGTCGTGAACATTCGTTGTGATGTAATGCAGACAGGCGGATATTTCCATCCATTGTTTTTTTTCAATGTGGGTTTTGTTTGTTTTCTGTGGTTTTTTTCTTGTGTTCTTCACCATCCCTTGTTTGTTTAAATCATGTTTCAAAAATGATAGGGATCTATGTTTATTTTGATGCGTGTATTTATGATTTCTTATATTTACACGAACACTACACATTTAAATAAAACTAGTTCTACGAATTTTATCGCGTATATTAACTTTTTTTATATACCCAACGTTTTGAGCACTTTACAGTACCATGGGTGCTGTAATGTGCTTGAAACGTCGGGTATACAGTATGTAACAAAAAACCCGTTGGTCGTTTTAGGGGCGCATAAGTGTACACATAGGCATGGAAATTATGATAATGAAAGTTTTTTGGTTGCTTTCAATGGTGTTTTAGAGTTGATAATCAGATAATTTACTAAATTTAATATTTCTAAAAATTTTATTTGCTTCTGAACATACCGGCATGTGCCGACAAAGGCTGCCCCGCGTATTCTGGGGGGGCAAAATTCCGCTCAAGACTACAACTGCTCGGGGAAAACGGAGCAACAAGACCAAGGCGACCCCTGCCACGCTGTCCGTGAATTTCTGCAATATCAGGGGACTTCACTCTAACCTAAACGCCGTCCACTACCATCTCGAGACGGCGAGGCCGGCTCTGCTCTTTCTGACCGAGACGCAGGTGTCCTCTCCGGCTGATGTCTCGTATCTCTCCTACCCGGGGTACAAACTGGAACACTCCTTTGTGCCTCGGGCTGGAGTTTGCGTTTACGTCAGAGAGGACATCTGCTCTCGACGCCTCGGCATACTTGAAGGTTCGGACCTGTCCATCCTTTGGCTACGCGTAGACAGCGACGACCATCCGCGCGTCTGCGGGTGCCTCTATAGGTCCCATAGCGGTAATGCCGAAACAGACCGACTATTCGACCACGTCCAAATGGCTGCAGATTCGTTGCTACAGCAGATCCCCTCCGCAGAGATCGTGATCCTCGGCGACTTTAACGCCCATCACGCCGAATGGCTTGGTTCACGTTTAACCGATCATGCGGTGAGATCTGTTCATGATTTTGCCTTGGCATATGGTCTGACACAACTGGTTACTTCGCCTACGCGGATTCCAGATGTGGAGGATCATGCACCTTCCCTGTTGGACCTTCTGCTGACCTCTCACCCGGACGGATATCAGATTTCCGTCGACGCCCCTTTAGGCTCCTCGGACCATTGTCTGGTCCAGAGTGTGGTGCCACTCACGCTGAAATCGCGGTTGCATTCTGCAGGCTGCCGCCGTGTTTGGCACTATAGGTCAGCCGATTGGGATGGGATGCGGTCTTTCTTTGCATCCTACCCTTGGGGGCGGGTTTGCTTCTCGCCGGATGATCCAAACGTTGTTGCGGACTCTGTTGCTGATTTGGTACTTCAGGGTATGGAACTTTTTATTCCTTCCTCTGTGGTGCCCATTGGAGGCAAGTCTCAGCAATGGTTTGGTCGCTCCAGTAAAATAGCATCATGCTATAAGCAGGAGTGCTACCAAGCCTGGGCTGATGCATCAGCGTCCCGGGATGTAAACACCAGCGCTCTAAAAAAGAAGTATAATTCCGCCTCTAGGTCCTTCAAAAGAGTCATTGCCAAGGCAAAGTCAGAGCACATAGGCAGAATTGGCGAGAAACTAGTTCGCCTTCCTTCTGGAACCCGTGCATTCTGGTCTCTCGCCAAGGTTATCCAGGGGAATTTCTGTCAGCCATCTCTTCCATCTCTGCACAGGGAGGACGACTCAATGGCCCATACCGCAAAGGAGAAAGCCGATCTTCTAGGCTCTTTCTTTGCGTCTAACTCGACTCTCGATGACGGGGGAGTACTCTGCCGACCATCCCGCGGTGTGAGTGCTCCATGCCGGAAGTGCACTTCACACAGCGCTCGGTTCGCAAAGCACTCCTTTCCCTGGACAACCACAAGTCGAGTGGGCCTGACGGAATCCCCCCAATTGTGCTGAGGACGTGTGCTCCAGAGTTGGCACCGGTTTTAACGCGTCTTTTCTGGTACTCCTACTCCCTAGGCGTAGTCCCAAAATCATGGAAGACGGCTTACGTCCACCCGATCCCTAAAAAAGGCGACCGCTCTGACCCGTCCAACTACCGGCCAATCGCCATCACCTCCTTGTTCTCTAAAACAATGGAGTCCATTGTAAACTGCCAGCTCATGAGGTACCTTGAAGATCACCAGCTGATTAGTGACCGCCAATACGGTTTTCGCAGTGGTCGGTCAGCTGGTGATCTTCTGTTCTACCTAACTCACAGATGGGCGGAGGCAGTAGAGTTCAAGGGGGGAGGCATTGGCCGTTAGTTTGGACATTGCGAAGGCCTTCGATCGGGTTTGGCACAAAGCGCTTCTTTCGAAGCTCCCTTCCTATGGGCTTCCCGAGAAATTGTGCGATTGGATCACCAGCTTTCTTGCAGATCGGAGCATCAAGGTCGTTGTAGACGGTGCAAGTTCCGATTGCAAGCCTATTAATGCTGGTGTTCCACATGGCTATGTGCTATCGCCAACGCTGTTTCCTTCTGCATATCAATGACATGTTACGTACCCGTAACATTCATTGCTATGCAGATGACAGCACTGGTGATGCTCTTTACACCGGCCGAGCCAATATTTCTCGGGAAAACATCTCCGAGTGCCGGGACAAACTTGTGTCTGAAGTCGAGTCTCTGCTGGACAGAGTCTCGGATTGGGGGCGACTAAATCTAGTCCAGTTTAACCCCCAGAAGACACAAGTTTGCGCGTTAACCGCTAAAAGGAACCCCTTTGTCGTATCCTCTCAGTTTCAAGGCACTCCTCTTGTTGCCTCAGCCAGTATCGGAATCCTCGGCGTCGACATATCGAGTGACGTGCAGTTTCGTGGTCACTTGGAAGGGAAGGCCAAATTGGCCTCTAAAAAGCTTGGCGTGCTCAGCAGAGCGGGACAGTATTTCATGTCGGCACACCGCCTGCAACTTTACAAGGCGCAGGTTCGGCCGCACATGGAATACTGTTCCCATCTCTGGGCTGGGGCTCCCCCAGTACCAGCTTCTTCCACTTGACCGCATCCAGCGCAGAGCGGCTCGAATCGTCGACGACCGAGTGCTTTCCGATCGGTTCGATTCACTGGCGCTGCGAAGAGATGTTGCATCTCTTTGTGTATTTTATCGCATCTATCACGGGGACTGCTCTGAGGAATTGTTCGAATTAATCCCAGCCGCCAAATTTCGTGAACGCACTACACGTCAAACGTCCCGATACCATCCACACCATCTGGATGCTTGGCGGTCCACCACTGTACGTTTCACAAGGAGTTTTTTTCCACGCACAACCTCTCTGTGGAATAGTTTACCACCGGCGATTTTTCCGGACCGATACGACCTGGGGACCTTCAAGAAAAGAGCTTACTCCTTTCTAAAGGGCCGGCAACGCACCCGCAATTCTCCTGGTGTTGCGGTTGATCATGGGCGGCGGTAGTCACTTAACATCAGGTGAGCCACATGCTCGTTTGCCCCTTCTTCTATAAAAAAAAAGAATAGAAGAACTAAGCTTTCTAGAAAGCCCCACACTCGAACTTTCTGCACCTGGTCGGTCGGGGCCGGTATTTCCTGGAATATTCTGGATGTTTCAGTGGAAAAGGCCTATTAAAAGCCCTTGAAAGCCGCGATCGGGGTAGTATTTAATTGGCAATACGAGCGAAGCTTTCGGAGTGAAACAAAGTGAACTAAAGTGTTAAGTGTAAATGTGGTGTGTGTGGTGTTTAGAAATTAAAGTGTCAATTTTGGTAATTCAATCGGCAGTTTTTATTGTCACGAACCCTAAACTCGTAACAATTGGTGTCAGAAGCTGGATCAAATCATGCCGAGTTTACCGAAGTACGACACGGAGGGAGTACGTACCCGAAGTCAACGCCAGCAGGAGACGGACCAGAGAAGATTTGGTGGTGCAACGCCACAGACATCGGAGCAACTGCCAGCCACGGAGGCTGGCCCATCAGCAGCTCCTACACCTGCAGCACCTGACAGGTGCTCTCATGATGATGCTGCAGGAGCAGGCTCGCCGACAGGGGGAACAGGCCCGTTGGTTGAAAGAGCAGCAGGTGGAACAGGCTCGCCGGCAGGTGGAACAGGCCCGCCAACAGGCGGAACAGGCACGCTAATTGGAAGAGCAGCTGCGGGGTGGACAAGAGAAACAGGCCCGTCGGTTGGAAGAGCAGATGCTCCTCATGAAGGACCTTCACGTTACCTTCGGGAAGGAGATAAAGGAGGTGAAGGATTGGGTTGCTTAATATGAAACCTGCCTGTCGGAAGCTGAAACCCGAATCGACCAAGTGAACAATCGGGTTGACAACGTGATGGCTGACGTGAAGAAAACGCTGGACGGCCTCAAACTGGGGGATGGAATAACAGCTCCCGTAGTAGCTACAACACCTTCGCTACGTGGATTCAAAGTGCCACCGTTTGACGGGACTTCTTCCTGGTCAGCCTACAAAATCCAGTTCGAGGCTGTGAGTAAAAGTCAGGCCATGACTGTACTCACTCTAGGCCTGCGTGACCAAGTCTCAACAGTGTTGGAAGCTCTTGGTAAGAAAGTGACTTACGAGCAGCTCCTTGAGGCATTGGAGGCGAGATATGGCGACGCTCACCTTTCTTTTTTTTTTTTTAACATGGGGAAATGCCTACGCATACCCGCCTCGCGGGGGCAAGGACGGGTTATGTCGGACTCGCACCGACTAAAACCCCATGGTGTTCCACCTTCGTCGCATATTGGCAGGGCTACGGGAACGCTTTCGCACACATCCGCGGCCCCACCAGCGACTGCCGCCCCATGGCAGCACCTCATCGGGAGAGGAATATTCCTCCCCGTTCTCCTTCCCAAGTAAGGCGCACCAGAACACATGGCACGCCTTCCTCCACGGCCACCAATTACATCTGCGCAACAGACGCCCCCGCGTCCGATGCGCGAAGGCCATGGGGCCAGGAAAAACGAGCACTTAGAAGTACTAGCTTTCCCGACCCCAGCGGCGGATCTGGTCTATGGCTCCGCCGCCAACCAAGATTCGGCTGCGGAGGATAGGGAAAGCGGCGCCTCGCAATACCGACAATTCTCTCCCCCCGCAGCCCCATCACCACCGCATCAACGGTGCAGCCCCGTTTGAGTCGCGGAGGATAGGGCGAGTGGCGCATCGCCATACCAACACTCCTCTTCCTCCGCGACTCCACCTCGGCTGCAGCGGTAGGTGGGGAGGACACACCTCTCACCGCAGTCCACCAACACACATCCGAAGTGGGCTTCCCAAGCCCACTTGGAGTGGCCACCTCGGGCCGGCCCTCCACCTCGGACCAGCCATATGGGTTGCTCTTTGTGTCGCCGTAGTTGACCAAGCCACGGCTTCTAAGCCCCCCGCCACGACAAGGCGGGAACCCGTTCGGGGGGGGATGGCGACGCTCACCTGGAACACGTCTTTCGTTCGCAGCTTAAATATCGCGTGCAACGCAGCAACGAAAACCTGCAGCAGTGGGCCCTTAAAGGCGAAACGAAGATCTTTGGAGAAAATGGTTCGAAAAGCATACCAGTCTGTACTTATTGACGGGAACCTGGTGAAGACATTCATCGACGGCATCCGCGACCTTGAAATCAGAGCTGCTGTGAAGCTCGGGCACCTCGAGACGCTTAACGAGGCCTTGGCACATGCACTACATGTGGAAGCCGTACGGCAGCAGTTTCGCTCCTACCACGTCAGGGAGGTTGCGGCAGCTCCAGTCCGCGACCGCAATAAGAGATACAGCCCTAGGTGCTATGGCTGTGAGGAAAGGGGCCATCTTCGATCCAGCTGCCCTAAGCGAACTGTAGAAGGGGAAGGTGATCGATCTCGAGAGGGTAGTGTGGCTACCAGTTCCGCCCAGCAGCAGCAGGGAAACGAGTAAAAGCCAGGACTGCGGGGCGGGTGCTGGCTGATATCAAAAGAGCCCCAAGGATTTCAATCTCACCAACCCACGTTGGGAATAGCCTAATCATCAAGGCTCTCGCACGGTTGTCAATTCCCAACTTATAAGACAGTGCCTTGGGGACTCCGCATACAACCAAAAACGCATTAATTTGGTAACAGCCACCGGTCAGCACATACCAGTCTGAGTTGAAGCTAGGCAACATTATCTACCTGCATAATGTCATCGTGGCTGATATAATGGACGACTGCATCTTGGGCCTAGACTTTATGAGGAATAATTGTTGTGAGATCGACTTAAGCAAGGTGTTTTGAAATATGGACAGGAGGAACTTTTTGTGGAAAGGGCGTTACCAGGGAACGTGTACAGCATTAAGAAGATTGTTCTTCCGCCGAGATCGGAAACGATTGTGCCGGTTAGTCTTCCTCGGAACCCTAGGCACGCTGACCTTTGTGTACTCATGGAAAGGGTAAATAATGAAATTCCATGGAAAGTAGCTCGAACCTTGGTCAGAACCACTGACATCTCAGGAGTACGTATGCTGAACCTTTGTGACCAGGAACAGATTATAGAAAAAGGCACACTGGTTGGTACTTGTGAGGAAGTGGATTGGTTATGTCGGTGCCAATATCTATCGAGTGGGAAGCCAGCCAGGAAGAATGCACAAACGAGAGTAACCACACTTTTAGAAGACTGTCGCAACGTTCTCTCCCCGAACGAAATGGTCAAGGCGAAGAAGTTGTTACTCAAGTGCGCCGATGATTCTAGTCAAACGATGCTGTCATAGGGAAGAACGGCTTAGTTCAACACAAATTAAACACAAGAGAGGAAATTGCCTATCCGCCAGCGGCCAAGAAGATTGCCAGTGGTACGTGAAAAGGAAGTGAAAAGCATGATTAAGGGAATGGTGAATGATGGTGTTATTGGACCTTGTGTTCACCGGTGGTGCTGGTAAAGAATAAGTATGGCAGCATGCAGTTTTGTGTTGACTATCGCCGTCTGAACGACGTTACAAAGAAGGACAGCTATCCCTTGCCAAGAATTGATGACACGCTTGAAATGCTTATAGGAGTAAATTGGTTTAGCACGCTGGATCTAAAAAGTGGCTACTGGCAAGTTGAAATTGACCCTAAGGATAAGAAGAAAACCGCGTTTTTGACGGGAAACGGGTTTGTGGCAATTTAAAGTAATGCTATTTGGATTGTGCCATGCTCCAGCAACATTTGTCTACTTGAATGACTTCATCATCGTAGGCCGTACGTTTGAGGAACACCTTCAAAACCTGGAACGCGTGCTCATGAAGATTCAAAGTGCCAACCTAAAGAAGAGTTCGACGAAATGTTCACTAGTCAAACGGCAAGTTAACTTTTTGGAGTATATAGTATCGGAAGAAGGTATCCGCCCGGATCCCGAAAAAATCGCCGCTGTCAAGGATTGGCCAGTTCCAAAAGACAAGACTCAGGTTAGAGCCTTTTTGGGTTTATGCTCCTATTATCGGTGATTTGTGAAGAACTTTGCAGATATAGCCAAACCTCTGCAACAACTAACCGAGGAGACGCGACATTTCTGCTGAGACGAAAGTTGCGATATTGCATTCTAGGAGCTCAAGCACTTTGCAAAACACCTATATTGGGGTACCCTGATGCAGGCAAGGAATTTATAGTTGACACAGACGCAAGTGATACAGGACTTGGCGGTGTATTGTCTCAACGGAACGATGATCGAGAGATTGTGATAGCGTACTTCAACAAGTCATTGTCAAAACCGGAATGGAACTATTGTGACACAAGACGCGAATTGCTGGCTGTGGTAAAGTCGTTGCAGCATTTTAGTAAATATGTTCTGGGGTGGAAATTTCACTTACGAACTGACCATACTGCACTAAAATGGCTATTACAGTTCAAAAATCCCGAAGGACAAGTTGCGAGGTGAATCGAACTACTGCAGGAATACGACTTTGTGGTCGAATATCGCAGCGGGAAATCTCATGGCAACGCAGATGCATTGTCAAAAAGACCTTGTCCTGAAGATTGTAAGCATTACACTAGGCAAGATGGTAAGAAAGTTGTATCTGAAAGGATGCTTAGAACAGACCACCTCAGCAACGAGTGGAAGAACAGCTTACAGCATGCATAGCAGGAAGATCCGGACATCAAGCCGATTCTGGAATGGCTGAAGCCAGGGTTCCCAATCCCAAGTGTAGCGACGTCTCTGCGATGAGTTCGACCACTAAAAGCCATTGGGCCCAATGGGACAGCTTGCTGCTTCAAGATGGAGTTATGTGCCGTAGATGGGAAAATGGTCGGGGAGACAGCTGTCATTTGCAAATGGTTGTCCCTAAAGCTAAATTACCGGGTGTAGAACACCCGCTGTACCATAATGATTGTTCAGGAGGCCATCTGGGAGTTAAGCAAACACTATTGAAGATCCGAGAACGGTTTTACTGGGTCCACTGTCGAAACGATGTCGGCGACTGGTGTCGCAAATGTACAAGTTGTGCGCCTGTAAAGGGATCTCAGACTCGTAGTAGAGGTGCATAGAAATTGTACAATGTTGGTGCACCATGGGAGAGAATAGCCATTGACGTGGCGAGGCTGTTTCCGGAAAGTGAAAGTGGTAACAAGTATTTCATGGTTGTGATGAATTACTTCACTAAGTGGCCAGAAGTCTTCGCCACTCCAAATCAAGAAGCTTCAACAGTTGCAGATAAACTAGTTTATGAAATCTTCTGTCGTTTTGGAGTACTTTTAGAGATTTGCAGCGATTAAGGAAGGAATTTTGAGTCTCAAATATTCCAGGAAACTTGCCGAGTTATGGGTACTCACAAAACAAGAACGACTTCTTACTACCCGCAATCTGATGGAATGGTGGAACGATTTAATCAGACATTGGAGAGGTACCTAGCAAAAGTTGTAGACAATCGGCAACGAGACTGGGACAAGCACCGACAACCGTTTTTGTTGTCATATCGAAGCGCTGATCACGAAAGTACATCAGTGACACCAGCTTTTGCAATCTTAGGAAGAGAATTACGACTACCTGCAGACCTAATCACCGGGATACCGCGTGATGTCCCACGCAGTATAACCGATTATGCAAATGACTTGCGGAACAAAATGAATGACATTTATGAGCACGTCAGACAATCGGGCCAGCAAATGTCCGAAAAGATGAAAACCCGGTATGACCGCAAAATGAACAACAAAGGGTTCGACGAATGTTCACTAGTTTGGTTGTACAAACCAGTCCGCAGCAAAGGGAAATCTCCTAAGCTTCAAGCTAAATAGGACGGCCCATACCGGATTATGACCAAGATCAACGACGTAACCTACCGTATACAGAGGCAAGAGGTACTCCTAAGATCGTCCCTGTGGATCGACTGGCGCGTTACTATGGTGTCATATTACATGGTGGACATATTTTCTATATTACATTTATTACCAATATAATAAATATTTTATCTAATATTTATAACTTTAGATATTTTGGACAAAAAAGGAGTTCTAGGAAAGGTTTTTACGTTGCTTTATATATGAAGTTAAGATAAGAAAATACACATTTCAGGTGATACAGCGTGCAGGAATGTCTACGTTTGAAATGCCTAGGGCATCCAACAGTGGACAGTTACGGCTTGCAAAATAAAAGGAGATCTAACGAGAATTCAATAATTAGTCTTAAAAAGATTGAAACCTTTGCTTAAACAAGGGGAAACACCTACATAAAAAAATTAAATATTTAAAAATTACAGCGCTTACTATTCTTGAAATAGAAAACTAAGTACCACATATATTTTCTAAAATGTTAATACTCCAAAATGTATTACGCTATGACATTGAAAGATTAAGGTAGGGTAGCAAAATATTGTTACGAGCTTGAGGTTCGTGACAATAAAAATTGCCGATAAAATTACCTAAATTAACACTTTAATTTACTTTACACAAATTAAAACTAAAAACACTAATAATTAAACACACTAATTCTCTTAATTCCTATCCGAAGCTTCGCTTGTGTCGCCGAGTTCAACTCTGCCCTGATCGCATCTTGCAGCGCCTATTTATATAATTAGTAAAGAAGCGTCCCGAACATTCAAGTAAATGCGCGCCAGGCAACGAGTATTCGAGTGTAGATTTTCCAGAAACTTAGTTCTTCGGGTGGCGCTGTCGGTCGAGTGATTTGTGATGTCATTTTCTCAATGCTCCCCTCGCTCTCGTTCCTGACACTAGATGGCGCTAGTGTATCGTCAACTTGAGCGCGTAGCACTGCCCCCTCCTAAGACATGCTCGTCCCGAGCATTATCGGCCCCATAATAACGCGCCAAGCGATCCACATGGACGATCTTAGGAGTCCCTCTTGCGCCTTTCTGTAACGGCTCCGCAATGTCAAGGGCTGTTCTATCCCGTGGTGCACCAACATTGTACAATTTCGGTGCTCCTCTACTACGTGTCTGAGGTCCCCGCACGGCCGCACAACTTGTATATATACGACACCAATCCTCGACATCGTCACGATAATGGACCCAGTAAAACTGTTCTCGGACCTTCAGTAGAGTTCGTTTAACTCCCAGATGGACTCTTGAACGACCATTATGGCACAGCTGTAGAACATTCGGCACTTTAGCTCTAGGGACAACCATTTGTAAACGACAGCTGTCCCTTCGACCATTGTCCCATTTACGGCACAGGACTCCATCCTGAATCAGCAAGCTGTCCCATTGGGCCCAATAGCTTTTCGTGGTTGAACTCATCGCTGAGACGTCGCTCCACTTAGGCTTGGGAGCACTGGCCTTCATCCATTCCAGGATCGGCTTGATGTCCGGATCTTCCTGCTGTGCACGTTGAAAGCTGTCCTTCCACTCGTTGCTGAGGTGGTCTGCCCTGAGCATCCTCACGGATACCACTCCCTTACTCTCTTGCCTAGTACAATGTTTGCAATCTTCAGACAAGGTCTTCGTGATAATGCATCTGCGTTGCCATGAGATTTCCCGCTGCAGTGTCTGATAGTAAAGTCGTATTCCTGCTGCTGCTGGGCGGTGCTGTTTGCCGCACTTCCTTTCTGAGACCGTTCACCTTCCCTTCCTAGGGTGTGCTTAGGGCAGCTGGACCGAAGATAGCCCCTTTCCCCACAGCGATAGCACCTAGGGCTGTATCTTTTATTGTGGTCGCGAACCGTAACTGCTGTAACCTCCCTAGCGTGAGGTGAACGATGATCCTGTCGCCGCCAGGCAGTGCCGTTAGCTGTACTACCCTCTCAAGATCGATCAACTCTCCTTTCCACGGTTGATTTAGGGCAGCTGGATCGAAGATGGCCCTTTTCCCCACAGCCATAGCACCTTGGGCTGTATCCTTTGTTGCGGTCGCTAACTGTAGCTGCTGCAACCTCCCTGACGCGATGGGAACGATGATCCTGCCGCACGGCTTCCACTTCCAGTGCATGGGCCAAGGCGTCCTTAAGCGTCTCGTGGTGCCCGAGCCTCACAGCAGCTCTGACTTCCAGGTCGCGGATGCCGTCGATGAATGTCTGCACCAGGTTACCTTCAATGAGCGCAGGTACAGACCGGTATGCTTTTCGCACCAGCTTCTCCACCTCTAGAGCCCACTGCTGCAGGTTTTCGTTGATGCGCTGCACACGATCTTTAAGCTGCGCACGAAAGACGTGTTCCAGGTGAGCGTCGCCATATCTCGCCTCCAATGCCTCAAGGAGTTGCTCATAAGTCACTTCCTCACCGAGAGCTTCCAGAACTGTTAAGGCCTGGTCGCGCAGGCCTAATGTGAGAGCAGTCATGGCCTGACTTTTATTCCAGCCGTTTGCTTTCATAACAGCCTCGAACTGGATTTTGTAGGCTGACCAGGAAGAAGTCCCGTCGAACGGTGGCATTTTGAACCCACGTAGCGAAGGTGTAGTAGCTACTACGGGAGCTGTAGTTCCATCACCCAGTTTGAGTTCGTCCAGTGATTTCTTCATGTCAGACATTACGTTGTCAACCCTATTGTTCACTTGTTCGATACGGGTTTCAGCTTCCGACAGGCGGTTTTCATGTTGAGCAACCTTATCCTTCACCTCCCTTATCTCTTTCCCGAAGGTAGCGTGAATGTCCTTCATGAGGAGCATCTGCTCTTCCTTATCGCGCTTGAGCTGCTCTTCCAACCGACGGGCCTGTTCCTCCTGTCGGCGAGCCTGTTCCTCCTGCTGCTCTTTCAACAGACGGGCCTGTTCCTCTCGTCCGCGCTGCAGCTGCTCCTGTAGCATCGCCATCAGAGTACCTAAGTCAGGTGCTGCAGATGTAGGAGCTACTGACGGGCCTGCAGCCGGCGGCTGACCCTCCGCCGTCTGCGGCATTGCACCACCAAATCTCCTTTGGTCCGTCTCCTGCTGGCGTTGACTTCGGGTACGGACACCCTCCGTTTGCTCCTTAGGTAAAATCGGCATGATTTTATCCCACTTCTGACACCAATTGTTACGAGCTTGAGGTTCGTGACAATAAAAATTGCCGATAAAATTACCTAAATTAACACTTTAATTTACTTTACACAAATTAAAACTAAAAACACTAATAATTAAACACACTAATTCACTTAATTCCGCTCCGAAGCTTCGCTTGTGTCGCCGAGTTCAACTCTGCCCCGATCGCATCTTGCAGCGCCTATTTATATAATTAGCAAAGAAGCGTCCCGAACATTCAAGTAAATGCGCGCCAGGCAACGAGTATTCGAGTGTAGATTTTCCAGAAACTTAGTTCTTCGGGTGGCGCTGTCGGTCGAGTGATTTGTGATGTTATTTTCTCAATGCTCCCCTCGCTCTCGTTCCTGACACTAGATGGCGCTAGTGTATCGTCGACTTGAGCGCGTAACAATATGATCTTTCATTAGCTAAATGTATTGATGAAGCTGCAATAGGAATTTATTAGTTAACACAAAAAGGAGTTTTCAACTCAAATATATTTTTTTTTTCTTTTGTACGTTTGTTACTCACTATCTTTGTCAATAAGGGCTAGTAAGGTGTTCCATGATTTATATCAGTGAATAAAGCCATAAAAATAAATAGTTTTCTGTCAGTACAAATAAATAAGATATTATGAAAATAGTGAAACACAAATTTTCACTAATTCATCCCCAAATAGAGAGATTTAAGATTCAAGAAGAAATCTACGCCTACTCATTTTGTCACCCATTCTATAAAAAAAAAAAATAAATAAATACATAAATCTGTATAAGACTCAATACTTGATAAAATTTCATTGCAAATTTGGATAAGGATTATTTAAATTTAGTAGGTCTGTCAATTGGAAGCAATATTTTTTAAAATTAATAACAGCTAAAGTCAGTAGATAAAATCAGTGAAGAAAATAATATAAAAGCTTAAACTTTGTATAACTGTCATTTGTTCCTGTTATTTTTTAAAATTATAGACTTTATATTTATAAAAAATATTCAGTCTCAAAATCGCAAGTTACCATAAGCTGGTTTCGATGATGTTGGTGCGGTTAGTCTATGCGGCTTGCTCTTACAGTTTCATCTGACTCAGGGTCCGCGGTCTGAAGACCGCAAGCTTAAAAATAATAAGGGACATTCTGCGTCGATCTGTATCGTTACTTGCGTAACGATGTTCGCCTTAGTCAGTTAAAAGTGCATAAAAATTAGTTATGAGCTGTATAGCCGGGTAGTAGGCCCTCGGCTCTGACGGCTAACTCGTATCGTATGGTTTGCGGAATTTAGTGGAACATGAGGTTCAATGAAAACGTTACGGAGCCTCCGGAGATTTTCCGTAACACTTGGAGTCGGTGCTTAGGTGGCTACATTTACAACTAACGGGTTGGGATATGTCTCGGCTCTCTCAAAGTAGCGCTGAGACATTTCCTTGAAATATTCAGAGTGGAGTTGACACACTCTGTGTAAATCGGAGCTTAGCTGATACTACTGAGATCCGGTGGTTAAGCGGATGAATCTGTTTTGGACGACTTGTAGGTCGTACAAATGCCGATGGGCAGCGTGTGCGAAAACAACATTTGCGTAGGAAATGATGGGTAGGCTTTGTAAAGATGGAGCTTGTGTCTTAAGGACAGTTTGCTCTCGCTGTTAACTGGCGGGTGGAGACGGCTAGTGACTATTTTAGCATGGATGCGAACGGAGCTAATATATTTCACAAATATCGAAGAAAGGTGAACTAGATATTTGGCTGTTGATTGCAAGGGGATCTGGCGGCCGAACAGGTTGATCTTACGTATTGCTTTATCAGGATTTGTGTTATGAGGATTGAAAGTGTTGTCCCTTTGAAAGTATACTGCTACACTTTTCTCAGGATTCACTTCAATTCTTCATAAGCGGAACCAATCATTAAAGCGGATGACGGCTACTTGGAGCATCTTGGTGAGAATCCTTTTGTTGCGATGGGCCACGAAGAGGGTCGTGTCATCGGTGCAAAGAGCAGTGTTAACTACTGAGTCTTTAGGGATGTCACTCGTGAAGAGTGTGAAGAGGAGTGGGAAGAAGACAAAGCCTTGTGGAACTCCAGCTTTGAGGGGACGCATTGAGGACGCGTGTGCCTCTTATTCGATAGCGAAGTTGGCGGTTGGCAAGGAAGGCTCTGATGGTGTGAATGAGCCTATCAGGCACGTTGAGTTTGTACAGCTTGCAAAGCAAGCCGTCGTGCTAGACTTTGTTAAACGCTTTTGTGACATCAAAGAAGAGGGCGCTGGTGTTAGTAGTCCTTCTACCTCTTTTGAGGAGGTTGAAGCCTTTCAGAAAATATTCTATGAAGTGACGTAACTAGTCAGTGCACAAGTGTTTTGGGTTTGATGCCGAACTGCTCGCCTGGAAGAATTTTGTTAGCAAAAACAAATTTTTGAATGCTATTTAATATAAGCTGGTCGTATACATTCTACAATGTGCTGAGGAGACTTCTGGATCTGTAGTTTGACGCTATGTTGCGCGCTCCAGTTACCATATCTCGTACTAGGTTTGGATTTTAAAAAGATAAAATTTCCGATCGTTTAAAGAAAATATTTAGGAAATTCTTTATTAAACATTCGGAGACACTTTACAATCTAAAAGGTGATATATACTGTTTGCCCGTAAATGCAAAGTTATCTCGTGTGTTGAACATTAAAGTGGTGTATATTATCATCATCATCACAGCCTTTCACAAGTCTACTGGTGAACATAGCCCTCGTCCAAGGAATGCCACAAAGCACGTTTCTGAGCCACCTGTATCCATTACTTCTTGCATGTCTTACCAGGTCGTCACCCCATTTAGTGAAGGGACGCCCTACACTTCGCTTGCCAGTACGAAGCTGCTACTCCATTCTCCACCAACTTATTTCCGTATCAGTTATCGGTTCTTCGAGCTATGCGGCCAGCCTTTAGCCACTTTAATTTACTAATCCTTTGAGCTATGTCGGTTACTGTGGGCTACTGCAGATATCCTCATTTATTTGTTTATCATGCAGAGAAACCCTAATCATAGCTCTCTCCGTAGCTCACTGAGCGATTTTGAGCTTCCTCATACGACCTCAAACAATTGTTTTACGTGCGTAAAATTTAGATACAGGGCACGTAAGTGAAATCCACAGAATTATTTTAAAATCCTCTTAAGTGACAAAGGGCCAGCTGCTACCTGGTAGAACCACACTGCAGCTATATTACAGTTGTAGCAAAAATAGGTCAGCTTTATTGAGATAGAACCTCACCAGCGTAAAATAGTGTTACGAGCTTAGGGTTCGTGACAATAAAAAATTGCCGATAAAATTACCTAAATTAACACTTTAATTTACTTTACACAAATTAAAGCTAAAAACACTAATAATTTAAACACACTAATTCACTTAATTCCACTCCGAAGCTTCGCTTGTTTCGCCCAAATCAACACTGCTTACCTCGCATCTTGCAGCGCCTATATATTTAAATTAGCAAAGAAATATCCAGAATGTTCAAGTAAACACGCGGAAGGTACCGAGCGTTCGAGTTTCGACTAGGCGCTGTCAGTTGAGTGATTTGTGATGTCATTTTCTCAATGCTCCCCTCGCTCTCGTTCCTGACACTAGATGACGCTAGTGTATCGTTGACTGGAGCGCGTAACACTAGCAATTTAATGCGTTTGTATTTTGTATGGTGACTGTGGAGAACAGAAAACCCTGTTTACTGAAAACGTGGCGTTCAATCTTGGTCAGTGATGACAATGCATCTGCATTTTGATTCTTAATTGAGGATAAATGTAGATATCCATGGGATACAGCATCCACTTATCATCAGATGGAATGAGTTTTAGTTTATCACCCTTAATCTAAAAAAAACTTTTTTATTCCTAGAATTTGGTTCTGTAGTTTTTGCGTGAATCGTGAATACCTAAACAGACAATGAACTATGCTTCAGCATTCTTTGTTTAGTTTCCTAGACTTGTTTTTTTTTCAGAATTTATTAAAATGAAATAATTAATTCTCTACAGACTTAATAAATAATCTATAAAATTCTGTATTTTAATGGCTTAAAATATTAAGTATAATGTAATGAGTAACAAGTACTCCTTACATACAACTTAATACTTTACGTTCTTATGTTCAATATGTTCAATACGATATTATTGAATAAAAATTATGCTCTAAGACATCGAATAAACGGATCGAAATTTTTTCTTTCGAAGAATTTCTTTCAAAGCAGACTGCCTGCCACGTAGTTTTGTTGGGACTACACCAATTACTTGTACTATCTTTAAAGTCCACCAGCAGAAATATTTCCGCTGAATTAGCAGTAAATTATGGTATAAAGAAAATTATGTGTCTATATGTTTAACAGCTTTAACGTTTAATATATCTATTTTGTATTGTTTATTTAAGGAGGCCTGATATTACAACTTAAAAATTGTACTACTTAGTACGTATTAATTGAAATTTTCGTACTTTTATTTCAGCATGGGCTGTGACATGTCCGTTATTCTCGGATTGTGTGACTTCCCACTATTTTAATTTTACGTAAATTTGCAAAAAAATAAATTTGCTCACGGCAAGGAAATTCAACTGAAGTTGTCTGAAAAATTATATATATATATATATATATATATATATATATATATATATATATATATATATATATATATATATATATATATATATATATATATTATGCATAACTAACGCGGGAAAAAGTCGAGCGTAAAAGCTAGTTTACCTTTAATTCGGTTCATTGTTAAAATTTAGATTAGTAATTGAAATAATACTAGTTTTTACGGAATTTATCGCGTATATTTAACTTTTTAAATACCCGACGTTTCGAACGCTTTACAGCCTTGCGCTAACACCTTGAGCCATACTGTGTATAGAAAAAAGACCCATACAGATAGATATTTAAACGGTGATTCTCACCACCATGCTTCACAGTTAGCTACCGTGGGTAAATCTTTGTTTCAGAGAGCACGAGGGATCTGTGACAGTAAACACCTGGCTGCAGAGCTCCACCATGTCAAGCAAGTTTTGCATGACAACAAGCTTCGAGTCCCGCGCTTACGTCACAGTGAACGAGTGAAGCCGGCCACAGTCGAGCGTGTACCTGCTGTACTGCCATATGTTAGAGGAGTCACTGACAAGATTGGCTACATCTTGAAGCGCGCTTCCATCAAAACATACTTCAAGCTGCTGAAGAAGATTGGTCAGTTTTTACCATCAGTCAAGTGTAATGTCCCTCTGCAAGATGCAGGAGTGTACAAGCTTGATTGTGAATGTGGTCTCTCCTACATAGGACAAACTAAAAGATCAATAAAGAACATATAGCTGATGTGAAGAATCGACGCTCCGGGAAGTCTGCAGTCTGTGAACAGGATCGCCACCGTCACATCAGATTTGATAGACCGCAAGCCCTCGCTAAAGAACACCGATTCCTTCCAAGGATGATTCGCGAGGCTATTGAAATCAAAAAACATCCTAATTTCAATAGAGAAGATGGCTGGGTGCTACCATCTGCTTGGGATCCTATAATAAATAAAATTAAATCCCAACCCAAGCATACAACTGCAAGACTTCAAGATACCATAAGTTCATACTGCATAGATCGGAACAAAAGTTAAATTTTAATCTATGGTAATCGCGATTAACTATGACATATAGACGTTGAACATCTCAGTCCCGCCCGTGACCATGAGTGCTGTAAAGCGTTCGAAACGTCGGGTATTTAAAAAAGTTAAATATACGCAATAAATTCCGTAAAAACTAGTATTATTTCAATGTGTAGTGTTCGCGTAAATATAAGAAATCATTATTTAGATTAGTAAATTAATAATTGGAATTAGTAATACGAAAAACATTTTTAACGGACTAATAGAGAACAAGACAAATAGTAAAATTAAAAAATTTGTACAACCGACTTCAATGAAGCTCAATTACAACATATGTCATGATTGAAACGATTTTCTTTTATCTCATACGATTGATTGGGCGAAGTGGATATTCTTACACCACCAACCACTACATGCTTAAATCATAGTCAATGACGAACCTAAACTTAATCTTCACCTAGTAATTAATAGTACTCAGCTCTTTAGCCGTGGAAGATAATAATTGCCTCTGCAATCTTTCATCGATCTCGAAATAGGCTTGATCGTGAATATCAAAAACGTACTTTATCTAATATCACTGTCGATTTTATTAAATCTTACAAAGATTGTTATTAGTTTTTTCTAGAATGAATACGGTGTAAAGTTTAAAATTACTCTAAGATGTAACTTTATGATCTGATAACGGTCACATGCAAGTTAAAGCAAGACATAAAGACTTAGACCGAGCTTAATGGATCTTAGTCGCTGCGCTTAATGGTCGGAAACTGCATTCATTGTCTACAAAGAAAACGTAGTAACTGCAAATTTATATATATATATATATATATATATATATATATATATATATATATATATATATATATATATATATATATATATATATATATATATGGAGAGCACAGAGAAATGTCTCATCTCATATTATTGTAGTTAAAGTTTATACTATATATTTTTAAAATGATTTAATAAAATCACAACTGTTTCAGCACTGGCGTCTTGAACATTTCTGAAATAATTTAAAACAAGCAAAATTTAAAATTATATGTTTTTAATATACCTTTTTTTCATGTTTAAATATTGCCATCCGATTCTAAACTATTTTCAAATTTTAAGCCTCTTGCTCGTCAGGAACTTAGTAAAAATTAATTACTATATTCGACTGGAACAGACATACACAAAAGGCAGTTAATAAAAACTAAAATGTTCTTGTACGATATCTCAAGTTATCAGGTTGCTGATGATTTTTTATTTGTATTTAACGTAATCTACTTTGGAGTAGTGAACTTGTTCACAAAGCTCTTGCATTTCAGTGGTTTACATTACAATGGCTTCTAGCAATTATTGCTACTTAATTTTAATGAAAATTATCCATAAATGTAAAATTAATTTAGTAGTAGAACTGCGACTTACTGTAAAGATAATGATTTTGTTTAATAAATGAGATGGTCCTAACGGTAAGATTAATACGTAAACCCGGAAATAATCGTCCCATGTGACCTTGTATAGAAATATGGATGAAAACGTAAGGTGGGTCTTATTGATTTTCTTGCGAAATATTATGTCATGAATTATAAACCTTGTTTTCAACTTACTACGATTGATCTCGGAGATTTTTCTCTATTACTTTCCTAACGTCATTTTTATTTTCGTTTTCAACGTCATTGTTTATCACCACCTAAAGGTTTGACATGGATGCTGTAGACCATAGACTTCTGCATCTGCCTTCGATTAAGAATCAAAATGCAGACTCGTTGGCACCCCTAAGGACTAACATGGAATACACTGTTTTCAATAAAAAAGGGTCTCCGGTATTTCTGAACTTAGTATATACTTAACAATATATATATATATATATATATATATATATATATATATATATATATATATATACATATATAGTAGAACATGAAAGTAAATTTTGCTAGTGTTTCGAAGATTACTATAGCTCAAATGAGAAACCGGCGGTTTTTATTATAACCAGTTCAGTTTTTTTTTTATTTTGTTGGTAAGATGGAAAAATGTTATTCATATTATTGCAGTATGTAATTTGTATCTAAATATAATTTTCAAAACACACGATTTCTAAAAAAAAAATACCTAGCAAAGCTTGGTCATCCAGGAACTACATACTTAAATGTCTTTGACGACAAGTGACGTAGTTATTCAATTTGTTTGTGTTTCTTTGCAATTTCATTATACTTATTGGATAGTGTGTGTGGACATTTAGTAGGTACTAACTACATATACCCTAAAGAAGTGAGCTGCTATTTTTATATCTAAGTATCTACCTGTCCATCTGCCAAAGGCAAATGACAGTTTTTACGATGAGTATTATATTCATTCAAATAAAATTAATTTATACCTTTTAGAATGGAAGATAAAGATTATAGACGAGGAAAAAAAATCAACCATGTTTATCAAAAAAATGATAAAATAAATCGTTAATTCGTAAATCGAAAGGATGGGTAACGGCAACTTCTAAAATCAACAGGTATACCACATAACATACCATTGCACGTAGGTATCATACGTAATATTATTTATTCTGTGATCATACTGTGATTGGTAAGTGATAGACCGAAATTTATTTCGCCAAAATATAAAATTATGGAATAGCTGATATTGATTCTATGTTCGGCTGTATGTTTTTTCTTTTATTTTATTTTTTATGTATATTTACTGATTTTTCCATCAATTGTGGACCGATTTTGAATAGGTACCTATTTATTTTTTCTTCGATAATGTATATCTCACATTTGGCCCCATATAAATGTCATAGAAATCATTTCAACCATGACATATGTTGTAATTGAGCTTCATTGAAGTCGGTTGTACAAAATTTTTAATAAAAATTTTTTAAATATATATATATATACGTTAAGTATATAATAAGTTCAGAAATACCGGAGACCCTTTTTATTGAAAACAATGTATTCCATATTAGGGGGTGCTACCGAGTCTGCATTTTGATTCTTAATCGAAGGCAGATGTAGAAGTCTATGGTCTACAGCATCCATATCAAACCTTTAGGTGGTGATAAACAATGACGTTGAAAACGAAAATAAAAATGACGTTAGGAAAGTAATACAGAAAAATCCTCGAGATCAATCGTAGTAAGTTGAAAACAAGGTTTATAATTCATGACATAATATTTCGCAAGAAAATCAATAAGACCCACCTTACGTTTTCATCCATATTTCTATACAAGGTCACATGGGACGATTATTTCCGGGTTTACGTATTAATCTTACCGTTAGGACCATCTCATTTATTAAACAAAATCATTATCTTTACAGTATGTCGCAGTTCTACTACTAAATTAATTTTACAATTATGGATAATTTTCATTAAAATTAAGTAGCAATAATTGCTAGAAGCCATTGTAATGTAAACCACTGAAATGCAAGAGCTTTGTGAACAATTTCACTACTCCAAATTAGATCACGTTAAATACAAATAAAAAATCATCAGCAACCTGGTAACTTGAGATATCGTACAAGACCATTTTACTACGTTTTTATTAACTGCCTTTTGTGTATGTCTGTTCCAGTCGAATATAGTAATTAATTTTTACTAAGTTCCTGATGAGCAAGAGGCTTAAAATTTGAAAATAGTTTAGAATCGGATGGCAATATTTAAACATGAAAAAAAGGTATATTAAAAACATATAATTTTAAATTTTGCTTGTTTTAAATTATTTCAGAAATGTTCAAGACGCCAGTGCTGAAACAGTTGTGATTTTATTAAATCATTTTAAAAATATATAGTATAAACTTTAACTACAATAATATGAGATGAGACATTTCTCTGTGCTCTCCACACAAAAAATACATATATATATATATATATATATATATATATATATATATATATATATATATATATATATATATATATGTATATATAAATTTGCAGTTACTACGTTTTCTTTGTAGACAATGAATGCACTTTCCGATCATTAAGCGCAGCGACTAAGATCCATTAAGCTCGGTCTAAGTCTTTATGCCTTGCTTTAACTTGCATGTGACCGTTATCAGATCATAAAGTTACATCTTAGAGTAATTTTAAGCTTTACACCATATTCATTCTAGAAAAAACTAATAACAATCTTTGTAAGATTTAATAAAATCGACAGTGATATTAGATAAAGTACGCTTTTGATATTCACGATCAAGCCTATTTCGAGATCGATGAAAGATTGCAGAGGCAATTATTATCTTCCACGCCTAAAGAGCTGAGTACTATTAATTACTAGGTGAAGATTAAGTTTAGGTTCGTCATTGACTATGATTTAACCATGTAGTGGTTGGTGGTGTAAGAATATCCACTTCGCCTAATCAATCGTAAGAGATGAAAGAAAATTGGAGACGTGCAGCAATATATTTTTGATAACAACTCAAAATTATAAAAAAACTGCGGTCTCTAACCCCCTGTCAAGCATGGCAACTATGGCTAAATCCCTCATGTGAGGCAATATGGCGGAGAACTATACTCAGCAGTGGACTTTTATAGGCTTTTATTGTTGGATGGATGGATCAACTATAAATATCAGTTTATTAGGACGATAAACTTATGGTTTGCGCACAGGTCATTTATTGAGCCCAAATTCGGGGACCACTTTTTTTCGTGCCGTAGTGACGGAAATCAAAAAAACGTGCATTTTTTCAAGGAATTTCCAGTCACGCACGACCAAATTTGAAATTGCTGCCAATATTGTGTCTGAACCTATACGACTTATGGTATGTTTCAATAAATATTTACTCTTTTTAAAAAGGGCCATCAAAACAACTATAATTTTACTGCTGTTAGGGACGTTTAAAGGGTTAAAGGGTGTTAGGGTGGTTTAATCACTGCCGCCTTTAGTCTACGGTCGTTTTTTCCCTGTACTATAAAAAACACAGAGTTGCAAACAGCAATATTGAGACTCCTTGCCTTTTAACTTTTCTCATTGGAAATAAAATTCCAAAAAAAGAATTTGCGGCTATCGTAACTGTTCTTGAGTTTTATGCGCATCAAAATAAATGTGTAAAGTAACAAGCGTCAAATCGGAAACGGAACGCCGTTACACACGGACGTTTAACGCATAGGAGCGCACGTCGTGAAGAACGCATGTGTGGATAAAATTTCAGTTTGGAACATGGAGGCCGCAACCGGGTTTTACAGATCGCACTCGCGCCCGAGTAAATTAAGATATAATCCGGGAGCCTTCACTTTAAGCCACGTGCCGTCAAAAGTAGAAGATAGAGAGAGGGAATGAATGAGAGTAGCATGATACATGCCTGTTTTAGCTATAAAACCAGATATTCCAATTTAACAAAATTATGGCGGCCGTAGAGTAGTCCATTACGCAAGATGTATTTTCTTATATTATTGAAATATCTTCAAGCGTTATCAAATTAATTAAAATTACACTTACGTTTTATAAGCATATTATGCAAAAAAAAAACGTTATAAAATTTAATTAAAAAAATTTTGTGCAAGTTACAAACCACGCAACCGCTGGCTTATTCTTTAATTATTACCCAGGAAGTAAAAAGTATATTTATCTACTTATTCCGAATGACCAAACTTTTTCGACGGTCACCGCTTAGGCTAGATAGGACGAGTGGCGCGTCGCCAACACTCCCCATCTTAGGAGTAGGTTAATCTAGTACAAATAATTCAACTAGTTAAGTCCAATTTTGGCAGAGAGGTCAATCGACGGATTCAATTCTACCTAGCCGGCAGCGTTCGGGAGATTAAGAAACATCTATCTGGAATATCTATTCCAGTTTAATTTTAATAAAATTTAATTTAACATCTTATAACTTGAGAAGTAGTTTCCTAGAAATAGTTCTCTTCTGTGAGTTAGTGTTAAATTTATCACTATCTTGTTTTCTGTTTTCTATTAAACAATTCATAGGAAAGACCCAAGCCCTTCTCATTTATTTTTTCACATGCAAACTCTGTTGAAGTAATATTCTATCTATTTTAACTATACATCTGAGCTTCACTTTGAATAAATGTAATATTTGTTGAAAGTTAAGCTAAGTTGGTTACTAGTTTTTGCAAATTTCTCTAATCCCAATATTTATAGCAATATTCTGTTATTAAATAATCTAAAACTATCTTATTATTAAGTCTATTTTTTATAACTCAAACCTAAGTAAAAGCCAAAAAAGTCTCGTAAGGAATTTCATTACACTTATAACAAATACTTGAATGTTGAAAAAGAAATGTTTTTCATTTAATTGAAAGAATTGAATCCTCAATAATTAATGAAAAACACCCTCTCTATCTTTTCATTGACTATGATTTAATATATGAAGCAGTGGTTTTATTAACTCTGAGTAAAATTGTACACTATATGTATTACTTAGTTGTAGTAAGTTTATTATTTATAATATCCATATTGTTTTTCTTAAAGTTTTTGTATTTTATTCCACAATATTTAAAATTATAAGCATATACTGCTTTCAAATCCAATAATAACTATGTGATTTTCTCTCAATGAAAGGCTAAGACCCAAATTTTGACTCAGTTCCATTGGCTTCTCTCCATCCAGTTGAGAAGTCTCAGTTTTTATTTCATAAAGTTTTATACGTTTAATTTTTTTAAATTTACAATATATATTATTAACTACCATCTAAGAACAGAAATTTTCCACTGAACATATATTACATTACATTTCATATACTGGTTTCGCGGGAAAAAGAAAAGAAACATTTTCTTCGGTTGGTTATTGTTTGCCAGTTTCTCTTTCCGTCCTATCCATGTATTCCTTCCGCACCTTCTGAAGGGGGTGGGGTCTAGGTTCATGTCTTAAAATGTTTATAAAGTTCTTAAGTATTTTTACGTAAATTTCTCTTACTACAACAATATTATTTTTGTTGCTAACATCTTTTGGTAATCAGTTGTATGCATCTTTCAGCTTGGCTCTATTGTGAATTTACCATACCTATTTTTAGTATATGAAGGTAATAACAACCTGATAGGTATGATACCCTACTTAATTTAACTGAACAAATCCATCTTTATTTTTTAAGATTATTACTTACCATTTTACTATATCCTTCACATATTACTTTTATTTAACTTGTCATAACCTTTTAATAGGAAAATATTTTATAATAATAATTTTTAAATTTCTTTTTAATTGTTCAATTTACCACTGCTTTAAGTAGTGAAATTCGTAAGTTTTATATTTTCCCAGGTCGATATTTTATGTATCACTGTAGGCAATTGATGAATTTGCAACTCATTATATTTAAAAACCATTGATGCTAAATACTGTTTTCTTTCTTGTAACTTAGGTTATATTAAGTTACATAATACGAGCACATATTAAATTAAATAGTAGAGTATGACTTTTATAACTTTTTCTTTAATAGTTTTTATTTATCAATAATAATAATTTATTGTGTACCTTCTTTTACCGTGTTTTTTTTATTATATTTTGTTATTTATTTAAAATTTACAATATATCTATATTCACAAAAAATTTACAGGCTCTCTTCTCTTTTTATTACTCTTTTAATAAATTAAAGAATTTATTGTAATTCAAATCTGATGTGGTTACAATTATTGGTGTTTGTGGTTACTTACTTACTTATTTATCTTCACGCACAATCCCTAACGGGGTAGCCAGAGAGAACAGATCGCCAAGCGTCACGATCCTTACATACCTCTTTCGCTTCTTTCAGGTTCATTATCTTCTTCATACATGCACGTCTAGGTATCCGAGTACTCTTGACCTTCCCCTCTTCGAGTAATTTGCTCACATGGTCTTCGAAAGTTAGTCTCGGTCTACCTCGACACCTTTTAATATTTACTTTCGCGCTATATATTTTCTTCACCATTCGGTCTTCACTCATTCGCTCAACGTGCCCAAACCATCGGAGTACGCCCCTATCAATTTTTGTGATAAGGTCATCTTTCAATCCTGCCATATTGCGAATCTCTTTGTTTCGCTTTCGGTCGGCTATGGTAACGCCGCACATTTTACGAAGAGATCGCATCTCCACTGCATTCAACTTGCTTTTATGCTTCTTCTGGCGTACCCAGGTTTCGCTGCCATATAACAAAGTCGGTACCAACACTGCGTTATGTATTGCAAGGCGTGCACTCTTCAATACGCCTTGCCTTTTGACTAACGCATTCAGGGCACCATTGACTTTGTTCCGGGTAGCGACACGCCGGTCCACATCTAAATCACACCTTCCATCCCGGCTGAAAGCACTCCCCAAGTATACAATTTCATTTACCTGTTCTAGACATTCCTGATTTACCCATATTTCACATTTCGTTCTCTCTTCGTTCTTCTCAAATACCAGAACCTTAGTTTTATTAGCATACAAACGGAGACCTTTAATTTCACATTCCTCTTTCATACACGTGACTAATGCCTGCAGTTCTGCTTCTGATGGTGCAATAAGCACTGCATCATCAGCATACAGCAGACAATTTACTTTAATGTCACCCAATTTCACACCCAAACAGCTATTTTTCAGCTTCTGTAAACAGCTGTCGAGATACAGTATGAACAGCCAGGAAGACATGACACAACCCTGTTTTACGCCCGCTTGGACGCTAAACATGGGTGACAGGTCATGCCCTATCCGCACACAGGCTTTATAGTCATAGTAAAGTGACTGCACAGCCCTTAACAATCGACCATCCACACCAGATTCCGGCAACAGTTCCCACATTTTCTTCCTTATAACCTTATCAAATGCTTTCTCCAGATCCACAAAAGCACAGAAAATCCTCTGGTTAACAGCCAGAAGCTTTTTCGTGATCATGCGGAGAGAAAACATTTGATCCGTGCATCCTCTTCCAGGTCTAAATCCGCATTGTGCCTCCCATAATAATCTTTCCGATTTCTCTTGCATCCTACGTGTCAAAACCTTCGAGTAAACTTTACTTGCTAAACTGCTCAAGCTGATCGCCCGATAGCACCCGCAGTCAAAATGTGAACCTTTACCTTTATATAAAGGCACAATGACCGCGGATCGCCAGTCATCCGGGACACCTCCCGTCCGCCAGCACAAATTGCACAGCAGATAAAAGCTGTCCCAGACGCGAGGTCCACCGTACTTGACCATTTCAGCAGTAACTCTGTCTAGTGCCGCAGCCTTACCACATTTCAAACTTCGAATCGCACGTTCAATCTCTTTCATGCTGATGATCTCAGTGTCATCGAGGGCCGTGTTTGGCGTGCCAGTCACGGCGTTACCCCCGGATCCTTCACTAAGATCGTGACACGCATACATTTCTCTATAAAATTCGCTCCATCACTGCATGACGTCAGATTTTTCTGTGAGGACGTCATTGGTTTTCGAAAGCACTTTGTTCATTCTTAAGGTTGTCACACCACTCCGGGACCTTCCAACCTCTTTCCAGAAGAGTTTGGAGTTTTCCTTAAAGTTGTGCAACAACCTTTCGTCCGCTTCTATTCTACACCTTTCACGTGCTTCCTCAATCAATGTTTTCGCATGAACTTTCTGCAGCTTATATCTTTCTTTCATCTTCTCTCTCATATGCTTATCGTTACTAGAGGCCAAGTAGTCTAACCATGCTTTTTTTTCTTCTTTACAGCTTCTCTCACTTCACCATTCCACCATGCATCTCTTCTTTTACTACTACCTCTTTTTGTCGTTCCACATACTTCTTCCGCTGCACTTACCATTCCATCCCTAAGGTTCTGCCATGTTCTTTCCACACATTCTTTTTTACCATTGATGATGTCAAGCTTTTCGGCTACCCTCGTGTGATATTTGTCCCTAGTATCCGCTTCCTGAAGCTTCCAGCTTCGGGTGCGACAGACCGACTGTGGTTCTGTTACTGCCGTTCGGTAGCGCCAACCCGCGAACAAACCCCTAAATCTAGTAACTACTAGATAGTGATCCGTTCCCAGGTCAGCACCCATGAACACTCGTGTAACCATCACCTGTTTTCGCAGTCGGTCATGCACCAGGAACAAATCAATCATACTTCTCTCATTCTTTCTTTCTCTAGTGTACATACGGATTTTCTTGTGATTAAACATAGTGTTTGTCACAAGAAGACCCTTTTCCTTGAATACAGCCAGTATAAGCTTGCCAGCATTATTCACCCTTTTATCGCCAAACTTTCCAAGCCCGACTCGTACCCTGATCGAGCGATACCTACCTATCCATTCAAATCACCACATACAACAGTTCTTTCGTTTCCCTTAACCAAATCTAGAACATCTCTTACATTCTCCCAAAACTCCTCCAGCTCAGCCCTGGACGACGAAGCTACCGGCGCATAAACAGCCAAAAGGAATAACTTCGTCAGTCCCAGTTTAAAGCGAACCCAGAGAAGTCTTGAGTTCACAACCTTATATTCAGTCATAAGATCGACCAACGGAGGCGACAACAGCACCCCCACTCCCTGGCAGGCGTTCTCGCTTTCCGGGACTCCGGATCATATAGCTAACGTCCCGCCAGGGAGCTCTTCAGTACCACTGCCTTTCCGTTTGGTCTCCGACATACACACGACATCTAATTCTCTTTCTTTCATTATTTCGATCAACTCATACGTCTTATCTCTCATGCCCCCTCTGACATTCCACGTGCCAACTTTGCACTCCGTCCTCCACCTTCCGCCGTGTCGGGCTGTGCGTGACGGGTGGCGGTCCCCATCGCCGCTTTGCGCGCTACATTCCACACCAACGGGGACGAGCTGGTGTGCGTCGCCTTGGGGGTACTCCCTAACCCTCGTTTGCATGGGTGCGCAGCTATGTAGAATTGCAGCCCTGAAAAGGGCTGGCAGGGGTTGCGACGAGCACGCTTTTACAATGACCCCCATCGAACACATTCATCATGACGACATGATGAATGTGTTTGTGGTTAGTGTGGTTTAGTGTAATAGTTAACCATGTCTATCTTCTAAGTGATAGCTCTAATGGTATAAAGCCTGTAGTGATGTCTTCTCAGTCCTAGTCCGTCTCAATGTCTTTCCTCTAATAATGGATCATTTTATATGTAAATTCAAGATTTGCTTATCTTCTAAGTGATAGCGCTAAGATCTGAATAGTTAACGATGTCTATACTCGTAAATGATGGGTCTTATGATATCTACATAGCATTTTAAATAAATTATGCCAGATATTCTTCTATTTTAAGTCTAGAGTAATTGCTTCTGCCTCCCTGCCTCTAACAGAAAATTCTGTCCAACAAGATGTTGATGACATTCCAGCCAGAGTATTTTCTTTGTTATTTTATTATATATACGTGAAACCATGTATATCTTCTAAATAATATTTGTAACGGTCTATATATAGCAGCTATATAACTCATATCAGATATTTTTCCCAGCAGTTTTAATATTCATAAGTGATTGCTTGTGCATCCAAGTAGTGCGTATTATCTTGTTCAACAAGATGGTGATAGTATATAAGCCTCAGTATTTTCCTTTTCCTATTTCTCTAATAGTGGCCGAAATTACCTGTACGTCAAAAGCGGGAATAATTTTGCCCAATGACTGATAATAGCGACTACCCAATTAAATGCGCCAAAGACGAATTGAACACGAAAGTAAGAAAAACATTAAACTTTCTCAACGTATCTCTATACATATAACTCGACCAACATTTTTTGCTTAGAAGTTACTATTATATATTCTACGAGTGACGAGGTTATGTTATTAAATGTTAATAGTGAATATGTTCGATAATTTATTATACTTTGTTATAAATTCTTCGATAAACAGTGGATCTGATTTTACTATATAATTAGTATTTTAATTTTATTTATTTTTTGTACATGTGTACCTATCTTTTCTGAGGTTTTTTTTTTGTAAAAGCGTATATATACATCGTGTCAAGAATCAATTACTGACTCGTTGGAGTCGAGTAACTGGTATTACTAGCTTGTGTCTGTTCCTAGTATTTACGGAATGAATATCACTTATTTTTGCATAATTAATTTTATTTTTGTTTACGTGTATTACATTTTCATAAATGTGTTGAGAGGCCAGAGTTAATATATTAAATTCCTTAGCTTTTGGTCTAAGCGACTCTTTAAGTCTTAAATAGTATATTGCCCTAATGCTTCTTTTCTGTAAATCAAATATGATTTCAGTGTCAGTCGCGTGTCACAATAGCAAAATACCATACGACATTATACTATGGAAATAGCTGGAGTAAACTAGTCTAGCTATTTCAACACTGGTAAGACTTCTTATCTTTTCACAGAATATGCAGAACTAAGTCTGCTAGCTAGTTTTAATATATGGAGGCCCCATTGAAGCTTACACAAGCTGACACAATCAACAAAATGCTGACATTTTTATGTATGGTTTTTAAATTATATTGTATATATGCGCTTTAGAAAGGGGTAGAGCCACGCGGCAGCTTTTGATATCGCACAGACGGGCCGGCTCAAGCCGGGGTGGTACCACGACCTCATAAAATACCAGCGGGAAGTAGAGAGTTACCTCTGTGTTTCGATTGGTGAGTGCAGGTGGCCGCAGGCCAAATCCCTTTCATCCCTTAACATGGTTGTTGCGAAATTAAGTGAAAATCTACCCCAGGAGAGTACGAGCATCCCTGGTGACGGAGAATCCGGGGGGGGGGGGCGGAAGAGGTGCGCAATTCCGCTCGTAACAAAAACTGCTCGGGGCAAGCAAGCAACAACATCAAGGCAACCTGCCACGCTATCAGTGAATTTTTACATCATGGACTACATTATCCATATGCCATATCCACTACAATGTGGATATGGCAAAGCTGGCCTTGCTCTTTTTAACCAAGAGTCAGGTGTCCTCTCCTGCTGATACTTCATATCTCACGTACCCGGGATACAAATTGGCAATTTGTAAAAAGGGCGAGTGGCTCCCATCATTTTATATCGGGCGTTCGTGAAATGCTCCCGAAAACGAAGACAGATGATAGTACTAACGATACCTTTGATGATGGGTCGGAAAGAAAATCGATCCCGATGGAAAAACAATTATCTTTTGACAACGTTTTATTAGCTTTATTCACGCTCCAACATGTTAGTACAGCTAAAGGAAACGATAATTTCATAAAAAATGGAAAAACACTGAGACATAAAACCATCAATTGAACTTAAAATAAAATCAGCTGACACTAGGGTCAATTTACGCACGGACGCAATCCAGGGCCGCAGCCATAATGACCAACTTTTACCACTGTCTAAAACCTACTCCCACCCCTCACTTTTGTACTTTATAACTGCCGCTTATATACACAAAAACACAAGGGAAAAAAAAAAGTTCCGAAAAAAAAAAAAAAAACAGTTATGTACCTATTCATATCACTTCAGTACTAAATTATTAATAAAGAATTAAGTATGTAACAGCTTACCGTTCTAAATCCTCCGTGGCCTTATGAGATTCGGCTCAAATTGTGCCCCATTCATTTCAAGCAGCTTCAAGCTTGACGTTGCGTCTCCTCATGTAGGTGGGGCATCATCGTGGGGTTTTCGACAAAGTCTGTACGTAGTCTGTCGAAAACAGTCACGATCTTTTGGTGCATTTCATCAGCACTATCACACTCTCGATTAAAACCCTATATTTCACATACCCATACAGAAAGAAGTCTGACGGGGTCAGATCTGGTAAACAAGGTGGCCATGCGTGTGGTCCTAGTCTGCCGATCCATCGATCATCAGATAACTCGTTGAGGCGCTCACAGATGAACCTCACGATATGTGGAGGTGCACTAGCATGCTGGAACCATGTGCAGCGATATTCATCAAACGATAGGTCGCCTAAATGTCAACCGACTGTTCATTTATGAAGTTTAGGTGTCGCTATGCGTTAAGTCGCTTTGGCAGAAACACTGGTCCTAGTATGCGATCCTTAAATAAATTTGCCCGTACATTAAACGACCATCGGGTTTTGTGTCCGGTTTGTCGAAAGGCTTGCGGGTTAACCTCGGAATACGTATTTATTCAGTTCCACAGGCCGTTTCTAGTAAATCGACTCTACCATCTAGATGACGTGCTCAATGAAACCAGGCAGACATTGTTGTTGGTCTAATAACCAACGGTAGAAAAGTCACTGGCGGTCGTGATCGCATTGTATGGGCGCATTCGGTTATGCTTTAATATATTGTGAACAGTACATTATGACACACTTGTTCCAACCCGTGGCCTTTACAATTTAACTATAATTAGTGTACCTAGGATCGGATTCCGACGAAACGAGATCTAAAACGTGCTCCTCGGAGTAATCAGCAAATTGATTACCACATCCTACCGCTACCGGAGCAATGAGCCGATTTCCCAATATTCGCTGAAATACTGTTGTTATGCAAGAGTCAGATGGATGTCGAGCGGTCGGGAATTTCTCTCGGTAAATTCGTAATGCACGCGAAGCATTTCGCGAGCTTCTCCAAGGCACATTATTATATTACCGTATTCATAAGCACTGTAAACATACGCGTTAGGCATTATTAAAACAAAACACGAAACACGAAACGTAACAAAAAGAATTACAACAAGAGTATTTTTTTAAGAAAACGATTGAACGTTCGCTCACGCATATTTATTCCATTTAGTTTTTGAAGTCGGTTTTTACTTGTTATTAAAAGTTATTTTTTAATATCTTTTTACTTGTTATTAAAAGTTATTTTTTAATTAGATTGGAGGGTATTGATAAATATTTAACGTTTCAGTTCCTATACAGCATTTGAATATAGTGATTTAGCCTTTTTAAGACCCAATTAAAAAAATCCTCACTTAATTCGGTATCTGAAGGATTTATTTATTATTTCTTATTTGTTTGGTTATATACTCTTATTTTTGGTTAAAAATATAAACTAGGTTTAGGCGCATTGGTTACAATTTAATGAAGTCTATCGCATTTGGACAAAATGAAGTGTGTTTGATTTATTCATAGTGCCGGTACTACCAGAAAAATAATAAGCTTGGTCTAAGTTTACTAAGAATTACCATTTATTATCAATTACCATTTCGCCCATATCCGACTATACTATGAAGGCAAAATTTTTAATGATAGAAGTCGTTCTGCAAACGGAAAATTTGTCAAACTTATAAAAATAAGGAGTTTTATAAGTATCGTTGATACTTATTACATACAAATAGTGCATTCCACCCGAAGTAATTATTTCCGGTGAAACCAATGAAATTGTTTATTGTAATAATAATTTAAAGTACCGTTTCACCAACTACAGGGCAGAAACAGAAACATTGCAATAAAAACTGCTTATCGAACTCCACTAATACGTACTGAAGCAGAGCGGCGGACTAAAGCACGGTGGATTAAAAAGCTTCAAGACCCTCTAAGAAATTTAATGAGATTTGTGTTCAACCGGATATATTTAGGCTGCTAAACAGTGCAGCTTTTCCTTCCTTCTAAAATCTTGTATTTTGTTACTATTTGGTAGGAATATTTTTCTGCCTAGAAACCCGTCAGGTTTGATACCACCTTCTTACCTATTTCTGCCATCAAATAGCAGTGTTGCATGTAATTAAGAATATAAGGTAAATGATCCCTTCACTTCTTGTTCTATCCTGTGTGCTTTCATTATTTTTTTCATTTTACTAGTATAGTTGATATTTATACACATAGTTTAATCGTATTTTCCTGTTGATGCTGATGAGTCAATTATGTTGAAAAATGGTTTCAGAACCTTAGATTTCATTGTAAGTTCCGTATTCCGTAAAAAAACATTTTATTTTCCTGTTGGAACCATTTTCGAGTTTAAGTGAAACTAAATGACAGTAATTGATTTTTATTTATAAGATTTCTTAGATTATTTCCTCTATCTGTTACCATACTATACGTATAGATTAAATGAAAATTCGTTTATCACAATTTCATTGTTTTTTATTTATTTTTTTATTTGGAAACGTGCTCACTATATAACAAAAATCCCGTTACGTATTTTCAATTAATTTATTCATCCAACCATTTTATTCTGCGTAAAGGAATCACGAAAAATCATTAGAGTGATTTAAAAACTTGGTTTTGGAATGAAATAAGGAAAATTAAATTTAAATTTAGATTAGAAGCGCATTTAATTTAACTGTATTGTTTATTTAAGTAAGTTGTATATTATCCATTTAATATAGAACATCATTGTCATGGGGTCAGTCCATGCCTATTTAAAGCTTTAATTATTTAAAATAATCTTAGAATTAAATAGCTTTTGGTTTTGGTTGGTTCATTTACAAGGATAAAAATGAAATAATAAGAGAAAATAGTATATTATGTAGGTACTGGTTATACTTCTTATTATAATGTATGCGAGACATCAGTTATGTAAGATATTTAGCGTTTATAAATCAAATTAAATTAATAAGTAGTTTATAAAAGGGAGCCACAGAAATTGTTCAAAAGAATAGAAGGTTTGGTGTGGATGTGTGAAATTAGAAGACAGGTCTCGGAAAGGAATATAATAGTATGTATTTTGAACCTTGTATGTGTAGGATAATGGAAGTGATATATAGAAAAAGTATTAGAAACTATGCGAATAATTTCGCGAGTTATTGGAATTTTTTTCGAAAAGAACTTAAAGAAGTTTTGGACAATCAACATAGCGGAAAAAGTAAAGATTACATATATAAACCAAATTTGTGGTATTACAATCTTATATTATTTACCAACGATTAGGGAATACCTTCAGATAGTTTCACAATGAACAAAAAGAAAAATCACTAAAGAAATTAAAAACAATCCTACAAATAATATAGATCAGCAAAACGTATCCAAAGATATTAAAGGGCAACGAAACAATCCCACAAATGCGAAAAAACAATCAGTACAGGACAAGAAAAATGAAAACGTTAGGTCAAACCTAACTAGTAATTTATTAATTATTATGTGATTATTAAACTAGACTCTAAATTCTTGTAGTATAGCTAAGCTCGTTCACTTGCAATCATAAGACTGGTCACTCTAACTTTCCTTCTGTATTAAAATAGTTATTGTAATTTTCTCTATTTTGTTTAGCTTCAGATGTTATCTGAACATGCTGGCGTCTTTGTATACAGTTTCACGCCATTTACTTAATTGAACAGTTTCTGTACTAAAATATTCTTTATCTACGTTAGTAGCAAATATAAACTACTTTCAGAGCTTAAAATGTGCAAGGTAAAGATTCCAAGTACGACGTAACAAATATTTTGGTGTTGTATTTATATTTACAGCTGTATGTAATGCTCTAAACCTAATTGATAGAATCAGGCGTTACTTTGCGGAAATCCATTATAATAAAAAATAAAAATATAAATTTCTTTGCAACTTTCCGCTAAACATATAAAATGATGTGTCTTATCTGGATTGAAGCGCACCTCCCGCCCTCCCTCAATTGCATACACTAACTCCGTCACCACTAGACCAAGCACCACTACTCTCAACACCACTATTCCAGGCAAGACACACCATCGACGATAATACGACACGTGTTTCGCCTCTACACGAGGCATCCTCAGGTAATATAGACTCTACGGCGGCTGACCGCTAAGTGAGCGGCAAGTCGAAACAGTTGCTATTTATACAACTGACACAATCGCTCCCTACCAAAGTAGCGAGTGACCGCGTCGTGCGATAACAAACATGCCAACAGTTATTATTATTGTTATGATTATTTTTAAATACTATTATTATTATTGTTTTGAGTGACCGCGCCGTGCGATAACAAATCTGCTACTAATTATTATTATTGTTATGATTAATATTTTAAATACCATTATTATTATTGTTTTATTGATATTATTATAATTATTTATTATTATTAATCTTAAAATTATTATTAAAGATTGGCCTTAAAGATGTTTAACAAAGGTGAATTAGAAACATTTGTTTGTTCATTCAGCAGTGTATAATTACCATTATTACTTTTTAAAATCTCCAACTGCTCCAGCACACACAGTCGCAGCCCCTTATTACAGGTATGTAAGACTTCAAAGGAATGGTCGCTAGCTAGGTTGTGTCCAGTGTCCAAGAGATGTTTAGCAAAATGGGATTTATCAGGATTGCAATTTCTGTACGCGGCCATATGTTCTTTATAGCGCGTCCCGAAATTGCGACCAGTCTGACCCACGTAAACGGCGTGGCATTCGTCACTAACAAGTTTATAAACACCCGATTTTTGACTAATATTTAACTTATCTTTATTATTACAAATATTCCTAAGCGAATTGTTTGTTTTGAATGCCACGTTAACGCCGTTTTTCTTAAGACTATTAGCTATTTTTTCCGATATGGGGCCTAAGTAGGTCAAACTACCCACATACCGCCGGACACTTTGAGATCGAACCGCGTACAAAGAATTGCGAACAACATGCTTTTGTTTCTTTTTAATAAGATTATCAACGAGACTTTTTGAAAAACCGTTAGAGACCGCAATTTGATAAATTATATTAAGTTCTTTTAAATAATTTTCTTTATTTAATGGAACAGTGGACAGACGGTTAATGTAACAATAAAAAGCGGCTAATTTATGTTGCCATGGATGACACGATGATGCGGGGATGACCGTGTCGGTATGAGTTGGCTTTCGATGGCGATGACGAGGGTCGCGTTCGTATACGGCTTAGAGATCTCTAGTCAGATCGTTAAGCCATTTCCTAAAAGGCGGTGTTTAGTGGGTAAAAGTCTCCACATAACCACGCAGCCGGCTGCGTGGTATGCTATGAGCATTCACCGCCTCCCTCCCCCGCTTTCCGGAGGGTTGCCCATATTTGCTTCAAGCGCAAAAAAAAAACTCGCCGCTCACTTAGCGGTCAGCCGCCGTAGAGTCTATATTACCTGAGGATGCCTCGTGTAGAGGCGAAACACGTGTCGTATTATCGTCGATGGTGTGTCTTGCCTGGAATAGTGGTGTTGAGAGTAGTGGTGCTTGGTCTAGTGGTGACGGAGTTAGTGTATGCAATTGAGGGAGGGCGGGAGTTGCGCTTCAATCCAGGTAAGACACATCATTTTATATGTTTAGCGGAAAGTTGCAAAGAAATTTATATTTTTATTTTTTACTCTAAACCTAGTTGAAATTATTGCAAAGTCAATCTATTTATTTAAAACATAAAAGATTTTTAATACTAATAATATGGTCACAATAAAATGTTGTTAACTTAACAATTAAGCTTAATTTAGCTAATTAAATAATAACTTAAGACAGAAGGACCCTTACGTAGGGACTGAATAAATTAACTGACTTGGTATTACATAAATCTTACAACTTTTTACGGTAGAAGAACTGAACTGCGAGATTTGTTTTTTTACAAGTTATGTTTTTGATGGCATCTCATTTCTTTTTGTAAATAGTCCTACTTTTTTCCTTTCCGGTACCTTCTACTTCTTGAATACTAACAACGTACCTCTACACCTATTATTTCATTATATTATACATATACTGACTCATTCACTTTAAATGTAACTATATAATCCTATATATTTATATGGGCTTACAAAGTTATTTATGCAGATGATGTATCTGACTGTCAGAATTAAAACTAATGTACAAAATGTACAAAAATATTGCAAATAAATGCACGAACGCAAAGTTAAAAAATTAATAATTGTAAAGATAGTATCTAAAAGAACGTCACGCGTCACCGTGGTCAAGTGCGTAGTTGTAGCGTTTTGAAAAAAAAATGAAATTCAAAACTTTCCATCCAAAACATTAACAAAATATCATATGGTCATACAAATCTAAGCTTGCGTCTAATGACCCACGGATCATTTACAATTTGATAACTCTCACATCTACAGAAACTTAAAATTTATGCAATTTTATCCATTTAAAATTCGACCCTATTGTTTTAGATAATTATATTTCGCGATGTGCACCGTTGTGTGATAACTACCAAAAAATCGCCACGAAATTCATATTCGCTTCATCCATTTCTATACTTATTTATGGTATCGTTGCAAGAACAAGAAGCGACGAATGTCAACGAAGGAAAACGACCCACTAACTAACAACGATTAGTTCGTGGACCGTTTTCCGTGTTGGCACACAGTTTGCGTTATGCGTTTCGTTTTCGTACGTTGGTTAGGTAGTTGATTTTGGTTGGATATGTGATAACGGTTATGTATTTAGGTTTATCGATGTGATATGGTATTTTGGTAACATAACGTTATTAGTTATGTTTTGATATTATTTGATTTTATTTGATTTCTCATGTTACTCGTTACTTCTGATACCTCATAACATGCTGTGTTATGTTAGAGCATCGAATCAAGTCGTATTGCGTACGTGTATAGTATGATGTCGCTGCATCGCAACATTCGTAATTTGTAGAAAACATACGTATACATTAAATACCATGCTGAGTAAGGTAGTTTTTGGAATATTCCGTATTTTGAACCAGACTTGTGTTTAAGTTATTCTAAATTTAGTTTGATTTTATATGTAAAGTGTAGAACTGGAAGTGACTGTTGACGGAATTTGCAATGGATTTAACATTTTGGATATTTTAACCGTGAGCTTATGTTATATAACAATAACATCGCAATTCATTATGCATTGATTATAATGAAAAAGCAACAAATAGGCGTCGAAAATTATTTATTGACAATAAAATTTAAATAAAATTCTAAAGATAAATCTAGACAAAATTGTTTTGCTTTAAAGAAATTGAACATAAAAAATGATATAAAACTTGATTTAAACAAAATTCAAATAACAACAATTTTTTTGTTCTTATGAATATATAATGAAATTAAACATAATAATAAAATAAAACATATTTTAAACAAAATTAAAACAACAAAGAAAATCTTTTTCCTTAGAATAAAATTAAGCCTAAAGTACCGCAATTGTTATGGGCAAGCGTTAACATTCAACATCTGCGACTTGCTCGTCGCGCCATTTCGGTAAAACAGTTTAGATACCCATACTACGGAAACTGCGAGTAACGAAACGCATTCGTGTGTAACGTTACGTTACTCGGTATTAGATGGCGCACCCGTTACTCAGTATGGAATACATACGATTTGTTACAGCTTTACTAATTAATATCTAGTACTCTGATGAGGTCCAAGTATATTCACGGCACATCGTAGCCGGACGGAAAGGAACTAGTAAGGGCAGGTTAATTTGGTGATTCCACGTTAGGAGTCACACCCTGCACCCAGAAGCAGTGGATCGCTGCTTATAAGGTGTGGCCACCCTCTGGTGATGTCCAAGTGTAATCAGTCAGTGTATTTTGATTATTTTGATCTATTAATTCATTAATATAAGGTTTGTTTTACAGATAAAATATCATAAAAAAAGTATTTTTATGAGTTTCTAATATTATATGACCACATTAAAATACTTTAATGCTAGAGAATGATTTCAATCAGATGAAATAATTTTAAGTACTTTTAAATTTCATTATTTTTAAATAGCTTCAATTAAATTTTAATAGTTATTCAAAATTTTGTTTGTTATATTTAAATTAATAGCAATAGTTTTATTTTTTACAGCTTGCAGCACATTTTGGCTATGTCATTTGTAAAAAAAATATGATGATAACTACGAATTCACGATTTTTGTTTTCCTCTACTTGTGTTGTGACACCCTGCTTCTTGCCAAACTTCAAGACTCTAGGTCAACGGGAAGTTATTCTCGAACAAGATTAAAATTACAACGAACGAAGGTGAGAGAAGGCCTGTGTCCAGAAAGACTTCTTAATGATGAGAGAATTTTAAAGCAAGGACGTCCGCCACGCTGCTTCACTGCGCGACTTCACATGTCTTCGAATTATTTTTTAACAATTCTGACCAATTGCATGCAGGTTTCCTAACGATATTTTTTTTTCACCGTCGATCACGTTTATCACGTGCCGGATACGTTGATAAGCACTTAAAATAAAACAAAACTAAATTGCAATGAAATTATATTGGTGCTCACCAATGAAATTTTTAATTGTAATAATTAAAAATTTCATTGGTGAGCACCAATATAATTTCAGTGCAATTTAGTTTTGTTTTATTTTGCGGAAATCGAACCTGGGTATACTGTGAAATTTACAGAAATCGCTTAACCGCTGAGCTATAACAGTATTTTTATCTATGCAAAGCCTTAGTGAAATAAATGAAAAATTTTATACCGTGCGCCAGGTTATATATTTCACGGCTCTCCCAAACTGAATAATAAATTAGTTTTTCCGTCAGCGCGTTCCGCAAAGAACCGACAATCTGTTCAGTAATCCAGCATCATCTCTAGAGCTTTATTTTGTAACAGCGTCGTATCATAACTCTTAATTAAAAATTGAGACGCGACTCGAGGTTAACTGAGATTTACTTTGTGGACGGTGAAACGTTCCGTGTAACCCGGCGTCCACTTATGCTGTTCCCACATCTATGCAGCGTTTAAGGGATTCCCGACATTCATCGACGCGGGATCGGCGTAAGCCTAGTGCCTATTACCACGCTACTCGGTTTAATGCCGATCGGTTGTTGCGACGGTTGTTTACGGCGGTTTGGCGGTTTGGCGGTTGACTCCTCTGGATAGCTGTCGCGAGGGGCTGGCAGTCCTTCAGAATATCCGCAAACGCTTTCATCGCATCATTGTTAGTTATAAAACTTGACTTTTAGGAATAAGTTTTCTGATATTGATATACTATATAGTCGGGTAAGAATAAAAAGATATACCAGCATGATTATAAAATCGAAACCTACTGGAAAAGCAAGAAAAGTAGCGAAAGCGGCATCAACCATGGGTTCATCCACTATGGCAACACAGGTTGATGGAAGGAGAGGTTCATCTTCATCACTACGATTCTTTCGACCGACTTTATTGTATACTTATTCTGTTTCCAAAGCCTTCGCCCGCTTGCTTAGATATGAGAGGATCGTACACCACGATGTTCTTATTACGGATCTTATAACACAAGAAACCCCAATCACAGCGCTCTCTATAGCTCGCTTTGTGTATTTCAACTTTTGACCAAAAGTTAATTATCACCATCTGATTTTCATTTAATACGGTCAATAATTACGATTCAATGATTACGATTTTTTGTACGAACGAGATTAACGCGAAGGTGAATATAGATCCTACACAGCTGTAGGTAAAAATATCACCTCCTCTAAATAAATAGAAGAATTCACGTAAACGAAGTCGTTGGCAGAGCTTGGTACACAATAAGTAAAAACAACGACTTCTGTAATTAAATATACTTACCGATATTTTTTAATTTATTTACGTATATGTTGAGGCTTTTTTGCCAATTATTGACCAGCGCATAGTATTCTACATATCTAGAAACAATTACCACCATGAGCTGTTAATTTTTTCAAGATTTGTAGAATTGCAAACAAAACTTAAAATAATTTACGGCTACATGAGTAAGCATAAATTATTTTCTAGCTTTTGTTCGCCTTTGTTGAAACTTTGCCAGTTGTTCCACTTTTATTTGTGAAATGACAATTAGATTTTTTAGGCCAGTAGCTAACTTCTAACTAAATAAAATGCTTTTCTTTGGGGATATGTACACGTTATAACTGTGTAAAATAATGTACTTAGCACAAACTGTACTAAATAAATGAATTATCTTTTTTATATGAATGTAAATGTACAAAACTGTTTCGGTTCTTAACACGCCTTTACTTTTAAATGTATTATCTAATATTTCACATTGTTTACCAAAATTGACTATAATATATGCAGGCTTTTAACCACGACCATGGAAACTTCAAGCGGGTGCTTATTTAAAATTTTATTTAGTTTTATCTGCTTATTCTAGCTCTTAAAGTGACAAATATTCGTAAGAATCATTCATTGTGCATGCAACGCTATAAATATACATGCAAAGTACATTGAAGGGATCGTTGGTAAAACTAAACACGACGCTCATTCATATTTGAAAAGTGTTTTTATTACGAAAAAGCAACGGTGTTTTTTCCAGGGTTTCTGACTATCCAACACATTTTTGCTTTTCTATTTACTTAATACTTCTATTTATCATTTATTCATTTGAATAGATAAAATAATCTAAAGTGTTATAAATAAAATATAAAATTAATATAATAAGAACCAAATACTTAGGTACAACTAAAATCATATACGGTAAATCCTCTTTCAGTAGGCACAACCAGCGGCTTTAGTATCAGGACCCACGAACCTCACATGTTTATTCTCAACGTAGGTTTGAATATTTGATCCGCTTATTTATCTACAATATGATAAATTATTATTGTCTTTGCAACTAGATAATTTTTAATATTAATATATTATAAGAATACATATAATATAATAGACATAGGGAGAATATTTTGTAGTACTATTCTAATTCGAATACATTTATTTGTCAGAATGTACGTGTACAATAAAGTATGATCTTAAATTATGTCTAATGGCCCATTTACAAACCACCATTTTATATGGTATGCAAATATTTTATAGGTATACATGCAAAAAAAATTTAAACAAGTGGGAATTCAATTCTGTAAATTTATGATTTTTGTAACATAAATTAATTGATGTCAAAATTATAATGTCATCAAAGTAATAGATTTTAAAATCTCAGATTATGTAATGATTGTACTTAATTGTTAATGTCCATACTTTTAGGTTATTCATAATTAATTAATGATTGGTTATATACCAATATTACTGACGTCAGATTAATTTTTCACAAGAAGATACGACAGAGGGGTTCTTTTTAGCGGTTAACGCGCAAACTTGTGCCTTCTGAGGGTTAAACTGGACTAGATATAGTCGCCCCCAATCCGAGACTTTGTTCAGCAAAGTCTCGACTTCAGATACAAGTTTGTCCCGGTACTCGGATAAGTTTTCCCGCGAAATATTGGCACGACCGGTGTACAGAGCATCACCAGTGCTGTAATCTGCATAGCAAAGAATGTTGCCAGTTTGCAACATATCATTGATATTGTAACGCTCCCCCCTCTAAATAAATATATAATATTATTTATAATTAGCTAATTTCCCCTTTTTAAATAAAATTATATACCGGGTGTTGGTGTAAATACCGTTACCCTTGAAATCAGTGGTTTGGAATGAAAACACTCATTCTCTTTGGATCTAATAATAAATGAATATAAAGAGAATAAAATTTATAACGCAGCAATGGTGTAACATCACCCGCAATAAGCTTTGACGCAATTTCTCTGGATAATGTGACTTTATGACAGTCGTGGTTACGGCGCGCAATCTATAACGTTGACGATAACAAGAATTTGTAGCAACAAGAGTCTACGTGAATAGCAATGAACATAAACTGCTACTACTATGATGCATGGAAATAAAACTTGATATAAACTTAAAAAAGAAAACAACGAAAATCGTTATTTTATTAATTTCCAAATGCACTAATCTCACAAAATTTTTCAATAAGAGGCCAAGTTCAATAGAAACGACGGTCAGCGTTGTCGAGTGCCAAACTGCATAGCATTTCCTTAAAGCGTAGCTGTAAGAATGCCAAAGTTTGTCAATTGGAAGTAAATTAAAAAAAAAAAGAAATTTCATTGACATCAGTCAGTAATCAGTTAAAAAAAGGGAATCCATATTTACATTTTTATTGGTCTATGCAAGGGTCTTTCCTTCTTGATTACTCATTATTTTGTTAATAAAAAACTGCCGATTGCTTTAAGCCTCATAAATATTCAGAAATAAAAATAAATCTCATATTTCACTTCCAAGAGCCCATTATGTGTAAGCGTTATTATTAATAGACTCGTGGGAGTACTTGTAGGATGCGACTCAGAAAAATCAGGAAGATCATAAGGCACCAAATAATTGGTGGTGTAACCACCTTGATTACGCCAGGTGTAATATATACCACGGACAGCAGCGTCAAATGTACGAAAATCTGGTACTGCAATGTCAATCCGTCTGCAGAGCATGACTATTATCACAAATTCTATCGCTTAAGTCCTGCAGTGGATTTTTGTTGATCGACGACAAAGAAGAAGTTGTAACTACCAAGTTCATCACATTGATATTGCGAATTATCTATGCAGCATTAGTGCCACTATTATCTGCAATAATTACACGAATTTTGAATTTTTCTGCAGTTCAAGACAAAACGATGTCTATGAAGGTATGTTTCTACTCCAAGAAAAGAACCATCGACGGAAATTAATGATTATTACTGACGTCAGATTAATTTTTCACAAGAAGATACGACAGAGGGGTTCTTTTTAGCGGTTAACGCGCAAACTTGTGCCTTCTGAGGGTTAAACTGGACTAGATATAGTCGCCCCCAATCCGAGACTTTGTTCAGCAAAGTCTCGACTTCAAACACAAGTTTGTCCCGGTACTCGGAGAAGTTTTCCCGCGAACCGGCATGGCCGGTGTACAGAGCATCACCAGTGCTGTAATATGCATAGCAAAGAATGTTGCCGGTTTGCAACATATTGATATTGTAACGCTCCCCCCTCTAAATAAATATATAATATTATTTATAATAAGCTAATTTCCCCCTTTTTAATAAAATTATATACAACTTAAAATTGTTTTAACTCTTAAGACTTTCCAACTTTCATAAAAAATACTCAGCGTCGTTAATAATAAATCTCTGTTGTTTCTCAAAAGTGTTGTTTATTAAAACGATATAAACAAACTCGGTATGCTAAAAATTTGTAGTACAAAAGGCGTCGGATGCAAAATGGAAACTTGATCTTTCAAGTATTTTCCTTGTTAAACATTGTACGATGAATAGAATATGTTTCAAAGTGTTATTCGTCCATATGTTAATTAAATATTAAGGTATTTATCCGCTTCATACAAGTGTTCTTCTAATACGGAGATGTTGGCAGAAATCCAACCAGGCTGCTTTAGAAACTTCAGCCCTAGTGCTAGACGCATTTCAAGCGATAGGTCACCTTTATATTCGAATTACTATTCGCTACGAAGTTAGTGCTGTTAAAATATGTTGAAGTAGGTATTTAAATTAGGGCAAAGTCAAAAAAATTTATATATATATATATATATATATATATATATATATATATATATATATATATATATATATGTATGTATATAAGAGATTTCCACCTATGTACTGACTAATCACGATATCTCTGGAACCATAAGGCCTAGGGACTTGAAATTTAATAGAAATATTCCTTTTGTCGAGTAAAAATCAGTGAAGAACGGATTTTACAAAATACAACCCTCAAAGGGAGTTTCGGGGTGTTAATTAAAAACAGTTCACATTTTTGTATAGAGTAGCGCAAATTCCCTAAGTCTTTAAAGCTGTAAATAGTAAGGCCATTATTTAAAAACCTCGACAGATGTTGGATGTTATAGCCCAGTTGATTTGGTTACTCTATTTGCAAAGGTTTCTGATTTTTTTGTGTAAAGGTTTAAATAAATATCTTAAAGATTAAAAGGTACTCCTTCATAAGTAAAAAGGATTTGGTAAAAATAAATCTATGAATAGGAAAATTTATGACGTGCTTAACAAAATATGACATTTACATCACTATCCCGCTGCCGACCACTTTATCATCACATCATCACCGGGCGAAACATCCACCATTGGCCTGGCGTCGCGTATACCAACATTTTGGACCGACATGATGATAATATGTGGTTTCTACGTTTCGAGTCAATGATGATACTGTTATAGTACAATAGTGGTGTTATACCATGGGGAGCTGGTCAAGTACGACATGGTGGAGAGTAAGCTGAGCTAGGAGGAGTTTAGGCAAGTTAGTGACCTCATGAGTAACCCACCGGACCAAGGACGCTACACCATACTGAAGACCAGGCTCCTCAGTGTCTTTCAAGCTAGCAATGAGGCCCACTTTAACAAACTGGTGTCAGAGATGGAATTAGGGCAGCAGTGAACATCTCAGCTTCTACCCAAAATGAATGAGCTCGCGAAAAACTCCGGCGCCAAATGCGACACCCTCAAGACATTGTGGCTGGCGCGACCGCCGACACGGGTTCGCGTGATCTTGGCCACGAACAGAGCAGAAATGAAACTTGAAAACCTTGCCGAAATGGCCAACAAGGTGATGGACAATCTATGCAACGGAAAGCTGTTGGCCGTGGATGATGGCTCAGCCCGCAGCTCGTCGTTGTCCCCAACCGTGGCAGAGGTGAACGTCGAGCTGTTGACACAGATGAAGACCATGGCACTGGAGCTCAAGACGCTGCGCAGTGAGGGAAACGCCATCAACAATTGCGATCATAACAATGGTGGTAGGCGATGCGTAACCGTTCTCGTACCAGGTTCCGTACACCGCAACAGACGCCACGCAGTAAAGACTGGTTGTGCCGGTACCACTTCCGATACCGCGAGGCGTCACGATGGTGCGAGTCTTCCTGCAATTGGAAGAAGACTAACTACGACAACAAGCAGGTTAACTGGAAAGGGTGCAGAAATAAATACGTATTTTCTTACCTTAGCGCTAAATTTAAGGCTACGACGCAGTTTTAAATGGCCATTCATTATTTGTAACGCAAGTAAACCTATAATAGGCACAGATGTTTTAAAAACGCATCGCTTATTGTTATACTTACATAACAGGAAATAACTAGATTATGTAACTAATTTATGTGCTATAGGATCTAACGTAAGCTGTAGTGAGCCAACGATAAATAGCATTCTGAAATCGCATCCGTTTCGTGACTTATTGGAAGAATTTTCTGATTTAATAAAGTCCGTCTCATTTAAAAAACACACCTTAAGTTAGGTATCACATAGATACCACAGGACCGTCCGTCTACGCCAAGCCGCGATCGTTACCGCCGGGAAAGAATCAAAAGGTTAACGATGAACTACATGAAATGAACTATAGCCAATGGGTTAGATCTCGAAATGTCGTGCCAAAGAAAGTCAGCCAGATACCCCGCGGAGATTATCGTAGACTTTATGCAGTGACGAAACCGGATAGGTATCCTGTACCGAGGCTGTTGGGTTTTTCTTTTGGGTTTACAGGTAAGACAATACACATGTTTTGACATCAATAGAGCTTATCATTTTATAGAGGTTGCACGAGAAGATATCGAGAAAACAGCCATTACCATCCCTTTTGATTAATATGAGTTTCCGCGGATGAGCTTGGCTTAAGGAATGTCGCCCAAACCTTCCAAAAGTTTATAGACAACACGGTTCTGCATGGAATCGAAAATATTGGTGAAATAGGCAATGAATACGAGTCATCATTTTTTTTGTTACATTGATGTCATTCACTAAGAACATGTTCAAAAAGTATTCTAGCGATTCCACAGTATCGGGTTGACCATAAATCTAAGTAATGTTTGTTTGGAGTAAGCAAAGTCAATTATTTAGGATACAAGGTTACTCAGTTAGGAATAAGCCCTTTGCCCAACAAGGTCAAGGCTATCCTGGACTATCCAAAGATTCAGACAATCGACGAGTTACGACGTTTTCTAGGTATAGTAAATTTCTACAAGTCACGCGTGCCCAAAGTAGCTGAATGTCATATGAAATTAATGAAATTTTTACACAACTCGAAAAAAGGACAAGACAAAAATTGACTAGGACTTTGAAACCGACGACGCCTTCAAAAAATGTAAGTTAGACCTGCAAAATGCCGTAACATTATCAAATCCTGTGCTGGACGCGCAATTATCATTGATGACCGATGCTTCGAACATCTGTGTTGGCGCAGTACTGCAAAAAAAAGGTCGACGATATTTGGAAGCCGCTCAGGTATTTCTCAAAAAAACTATCAGATGCTCAACAAAAATACAGTAGATACGTTCGACAGAGAACTGTTGGCTGTGCACATTTCTAATATACATTAAAAATTATGATAGAAAGACGGGAAATGACCGTGTACACAGACCGCAAGCCTCTGATATACGCACTCACAAAGGTAAATTTCAGTAAAGAGACTCCTCGAAGAATTAGGTAGCTGTTGTTTATTAGCGAGTATACCAGCAGTGTACAACATATCGATGGTAACAATAATCCAGCCGCAGATGCGATATCGCGTATTGAAACATAAACATAGATTACGAGGAATTAGCGACAGCGCAACAAGCCGGCGTTTAAATTTCGCAAATGCTGCAGGACGCCGGTATGTCGAACAAGGTGCAGTTAAAGCGAGTTGTTATTTCCAACGTTAGCAAAAGTATATACTATAACGACGGGGACGTAATATCAGGCCTTATGTACCACCGTCACTTAGGAAGGCTGTTTTCGAATTTATACATTACATCAACCATGCAGGTATTAGGACGACTCGATCAAAAATTACTAAGAGGTTCTTTTGGCTGAATATACAAAGAAGTAGGATTATGGGTAAAAACAGGCATACAATGCCAAAAAAGCAAAGTATAAAATATTTCTAAGAACTGATGTGAAGTCTGGAGATATATAATCGAGAAGCGGCGTACCAATAACCTAATGCTTAATGATTTCTTATATTTACGCGAACATTGCACATGATTAAAACTACTTTTACGGATTTTATCGCGTTTATTTTTACTTCTTATTTTTAATTCCCGACGTTTCGGGCGCTTTCCAGCACCCATGGTCACGGGGGACTGAGATGACTGACGTCCCGATGTCATTGTTAAACCCGGAGTACCTTCAGCTTTTTTAATTATTGTTTATGGTCCGATCTATGCAAAATGAACTGACTATGTCCTGAGGTCTTGCAGTGGTATGCTTGGGTTTAGTTTTAATTTTATTGATTATAGGATCCCAAGCAGGTGGTAGTACCCAGCCTCCTTCTCTATTGAAATTAGGATGTTTTTTAATTTCAATAGCCTCACGTATCATCCTTGGTAGGAATCGGTGTTCTTTCGCGAGGATTTGTGGTCTATCAAATCTGATGTAATGGTTGGGGCCGTCTAGGATATGATCACAAACTGCAGACTTCCCGGAACGTTGATGCTTCACATCAGTCAATCAATCAAGTCTGCACTAGTGACGCTTAGGACTATGATAATCAATTAATTATTGGTAATTTTATAAGAAATCGGTGCAAAAATTAAACAAAAATAGTACGTAAATTTTTAAATATTTTATTTTCTGCTTCAGTTTTCATGGTTAAATATTGTACAATGCGCAAATATGAGCTACTAGACGGTATGCTATATCGTAAAATGAAGTTATAGCAGTGTCATACTTTAAAGTATGGACGAAATTGCTTACTGATAACAAGGACTTAGCACTATTATTTATGCCGCTTGTTTTTTTTTAAATTAACGCTTTTTTGGCTAACGCATGTATTGCACCCGGGTTAGACAGGTTCACCCCATTTTTGTTTTATTCATATCTGCGTTATATTTTGTGCAAAAGTTGTTAACTTTAATCAGATTGAGTCTGCTGGAAAATCGCTACGAAATTATTCAATTTTCCGCTGATTCATTTAAAAACTATTTTAAGTTTATTTGACTGTAATCAAATACATAATTTCAATAGCTCGTAATTAATTCACTCTTGAACATGCTTTTCTTACGTTGTAAATGTTAATCGTTTTATCGACGATGTAATGGTTAAAGAGAAAGAAGCTACTTGTGAGGAATTTTACTTTGTAAAATTCCTCACAAGTAGCTGAAACAATTTTTGGGTCATAATATGTCATAATCGTTTAAATATAATCATTATCGTTGATCCTGCCCGATTTTAGATCATAGCGAAATTTTTTAATCAATTGCGTAGTAGTGAGATACGCAATTGTAGTGCTGTTATTGTAATCATAATAGAGCTCCCTAATAGTCGTTTACTCATACTAACCTACGTCCAAGGTAACGCTTATATAATATGATCAAAACATGGGTACAGTTATAACACGATACTACTCAAATACTAAAATGCATCCAACCGTTATAGCCTATAAAAGATTACTGCTAAACATAGGCCGCACCGAAAACTTTCCTTTAGGGTTAATTTTGCCGTACTTGCCATGCTTAGCAGGCGGTTTTTTATAATTTTGAGCTGTTAGCAGGAGTATGCATCTTCTATTTCAGTTTCCCTCGGTCTCCTCTAACGAAACCCATGGGATGATATGGGTTAGTGTGTATTCCTATACCACAACCACACGGTGATACTCAAATACTAAAGGCTAGCTCATACACAGTTGTTTAACCAATTTAAATATTTAAACGCATTTTATGCTTGTGACGATTTCATGAAGATTATAATCGTCGATGGTCAATGATACAGCCGATCTAAACGTTATTTATTTACTTTTTAATTTAGTTTTATCTATCGCCGGGTTGATTCCAGTGCCCAATTATACTTAATAATTATAACCGCTATTATAAATAAGAAAGGTATCGTTTTTCCTCTGATTTATAAAAATAACAAACAATAAAGTATGATAAATTAACAGAAATAAGAAAAAATAAGAATTGTGTACATGATGCATCAGTGTCAGATTGTTTAAAAATAGAGTAAATATGACCATGTATCTTCTTTTCGTAATCAGGTAAATCGGCTGCCTATCCGTCAGCGCAGATATGTTAGAATACTCTGCACGCTTTTCACAATTCCGAGCGATCCATGTGCTCCCGAGTATCTAAAATCCAAATTTTTATATCTGGGAGATTATCATAATTGTTTTGTCCGTTCTTCGGCTAATCTTAAAATCCTCATTCCTTTACACCGTACTTTTTACTTATCTGACCCTTTGACCCTCAGGGTCATCAAATTCTGAAAATACATTTTATTTGACATCTGAAATGCTCCCGTCGGCTTTATTTTTAAAAATCAAATCCATGTAGTGAACATTTTATGTCTTCATTAGACTCGAAAGAGCCGTGGTAGCTCAGATGGTTAACGTTCGCTGTAAATTTAACAGAACGCGAGTAACCCGGGTTCGATCCCCGCCGGCACCAACAAAATTGTTAAATGCAATTTTAAGTGTTGATTTACCACGTGCTCAGCGGTGAAGAAAAACATCGTGAGGAAACCTGCATGTCTGAGGAATAAGAAAAAAATATTTCAAAGACAAGTGAAGTTCGCCAACACGCATTGGGGCAGCGCGGCGGACACTTCATTGCCCTAAAACCCTTTCAGAAATGAGGGGAGACCTGTGCCCAGCAGTGGGACGTATATAGGCTATAACTTTACTTTTACTTTATTAGATTCGAAAAGAGTTAATGGATAATTTTATAAATTTACTATATATTATTATATGTACTATAATATAAAAGTTAAAATAATATTTCTAGAATTTTAGTTGTATAACTCTTATAAATAACATTTAAAAAATAATTGTTCTGATCACTTTTATCTATGGTTCTGAGTAATATAATTTACTCTGTGGTTCTGAGGGTTCTCTTATAAATATTACTATCTCTTATATCTTATATACTATAATCTTTCGAGGAGTCCACAAATTTGTCACGTGGGAGACCAATGTAGACTTGAAAGGCTTGACAGATTAAACTTTGTTTTACAGAATTAGCTTGATAAGCCAGCACACAGCCCACCTTATGCTAAGTGGATGCTGTGAATGGTGACAGATAGGGCTCGTAGGAAAAAACGATTCTACGAGTTAGAAAAGCAGTTTAATAACTTCATCTTCTTCATCTCATTCAGCGCTCTTTTAATTTTTATTCGCGGGTTTATAGATATGTTTATATTAAGAAATTTTTTCGACCTCACTAAAATAAATATTTTGCATTCAGAAAAGTTGTCCATGATAAATACACCGCAAAAGTCCCTACTTAAGATGAGAAATTGGTCAATTTAAATAATAAAGGCGAATAAGTAGGGCCGTCATTTGTCTTTGTTGGTGAACTTATGAATATTATATTAACCCTTTCGCAGTCTCGTGCAATATACATATAGGTCATTACTTCTGTGTCTGAAAATAGGATAGTTAAAGTGTAAAATGAATTCACATAATTGAAAAATGTATCGAATAACATTGAAAATCGGTGTAGTATTTGTAAGGTTATTAAAATGCAATGTTTAATTATCTACTTCAATAAAATGAACATCATAATATTATAAAGTGAAGTTACTAATCCGTTCAGTGACTGCCTTTCGCTTTGACACGGATCTATGGACTTACCGTCGCTATGAGGAATGTAAAGACTAAAATAAACGACCGAAATATCATTAAATATTTCTCGAGAGACCCAATGCCAATTTATAATACAAGGGGTTTAGATCTGGACTGGATGAGTACCAGCTCTTATGAAGTCCGAAACGTTGTTCTCAAGCCAGGTTTGAGGTGTCAGTGTTTTGTGGCAAGCAGTCTTGCTATCACTGAAAGACTACACTACCCGATCCAAGGCATTATACTAACTAAATTTTTCTTTAACGGAACTGCCTGCAGGTCTGGAAGAGGCTCTTAGCTTCACCATCACACGGAAGCACAACGACCCAACCACGAACTAGAAAAGGAACAAGAAAAAGTTCACTAGGCCTTACAAGCTTAGTATGTCAGCACGTTAGAGGTCGGAAGCTGATAGGTGAGATAGGAGCCGAAGATGGCCTTTCTCTCTACCACAAGCCTTAGTACGAGATACCTTTGCCCAAACCATACGCAGGTGAAGAAACGCAGTGGTTCTGAGGAGGAGTCTTGCAAAGACCAGCACAAGAAATCTGTGAAGCTGGCAACAGGGGAAAAGAAGCTCAACTTTAGCGCCGTAGCTGGCTCCGCGTGGATAGGAATTCGCAATTCGAATTCTATGAGCGTAGAGCAGATGCAGCTGGTACACGGGGAACTAACGCAGGCTATCGCTAAGGCAGCATGTGGGGCGCAGTCAGGAGCAGGGCAAAAATTTTTGGGTTTCACCCACAAGTCTGCTTGGATTCTGGTAACGTGCTAGAATAAGGCAAGCAAGGACTGGATTGTGGCTGAAGTCGAAAAACTGAAATCCTGGCCGAAAGCAGATCTCTGAATAATACCTAAAGGCGAACTGCCTAAAGCCTCAACTGTGTATTACATATCTGCCCCGCCCGAGGCTGACTCTCCAGAAGAGGCGGCCATGCTGCTGAGGGCACAAAATGAAGGGCTCCATACCGAATGATTTATTATATTTACGTGAACACTATAAATTGATTAAAACTACTTTTACGGATTTTATCGCGTTTTATTTATATTAATTTTAACACTAATTTTAGCACCCATGGTCACGGGGGACTGAGGTGACTGACGTCCCGATGTCAAAGTTAACCCGGAGTACCTTCAGCTTTTTAATTATTGTCTTTGGCCCGATCTACGCAGAATGAACTAACTGTATTTTAAGTCTTGCACTGGTATGCTTGGGTTTAGTTTCAATTTTATTAATTATAGGATCCCAAGCAGGTGGTAGTACCCAGCCTCCTTCTCTATTGAAATTAGGATGTTTTTTAATTTCAATAGCCTCACGTATCATCCTTGGTAGGAATCGATGTTCTTTCGCGAGGATTTGTGGTCTATCAAATCTGATGTAATGGTTGGGGCCATCTAGAATATGATCGCAAACTGCAGACTTCCCGGAACGTTGATGCTTCACGTTGACGCTCCATACCGAGTTCTGGAAAATCCTGGAAAACAAGGAGAATGGGATCCTTGTAACCTTTTCTCTGGAAGAACTATCGGCGGAGGCTCTCCGTGCGAGAAGTGCTAAGGTCGTCCTTGGTTTTAAGATGATTACTTTTAAGATCTGTGGCGACTCTGACGTGGTAGTGAAGCCGGAACTGCCATAACCCAATCCCCTAGCCCTCCACCTCGAGGAGTGAGACTTCATCAGTGAGAGTGACTGAGACCCAAGGCGCTGATCTCTCCTGGGGTCAAAGGCCTCCGCTGGTGTCCACCAAGGGTAAATAAAGGGAGGTGGGAGCAAGAGAAGGAAAGGAAGACGTACTTTACTTGGCCAAGAGCAACAGTATAGGACTTATTCGTCCTCTGCAGGCGAAAATGACCCCTGCCCGCCACGCCTATAAATGGCTAACGCAAAGGGTAAAACGAGGGTCCTCCAGGCAAATCTTTACCATGCAGTAGCTGCTTCTGCCGTGGTAGGGGTTTGTTTTACAGAGGTAAGCATTGACCTCGCCCTCACATAAGATCCTTGGGTGGCTAAAGGTCAAGTTTTGGGACTGTCGGCTGCTAGTAAGATCTTCGTTATTATTAAAGGCAGCAAACCCTTGAGACCTCCAGACCTAATGATTTAGAGGATGCAATGCCTACCGCTATGCGTAGATATAATGCATTGGAAAAACGATTTTAACATAATATCGACTTGCATAAAAATTATGACGAGATTATTTATGAATATTAAGAGGAAGAATATATATCTCCTGCGCAAGATTTATCTCCGTATACTAAGTACTACATTATACCGCATCATCCAGTGACAAGTTAAGCACTAAAATTCGCATAGTCCCTGATGCAATCGAGCTTCTAATATATGGCTTAATGATTGTTTATATTTTCTATTACAGTTACTGTTGATATAAGACGTAAGTTTTAGTCACCCCTGAGTTCCGCCGCTATTATTTATACATTCTCCAATGTGGAAGATCCTAAACTTTACAAATTTAATCGTGTTTGTTATGGACTTAAATTAAAAATAATACTAAACGTATTTAAATGACAATGCACAACCAATTAAAGAGCCTGCCTTTGGAGTATGCAAATAAATAATTATGAATTATGTCTGTTGGCCGTAGCCAATCGGTATCCACTCACCATCAGGTTGACTGCGTGCTCGTTTGTCACCTCTCTTCTACAAAAGTAAATGGACCACACGAAAGCACCAGCTTTCAAATAAAAAAAACATCAAAATCGGTTCACTTAGGAAAAAGTTCTGACATACAACACGCATAAAAATGCCGTCGAATTGAAAACCTCTTCCTTTTTTGAAGTCGGTTGATAAAATAATTAATGTTACTTTAGTTTTAGACAGGCTCTAAAACTAAACTAGTATTGGGTTGGACAGGTCGCAAGTTTTACCAATAATAGATGAACTATCCAAGAGGAAAACGGAGCCGATTAGAGAGGTTCAATACATAATATATATTTTATATTTGAATTTATAATGTCGTAATGCCAGTACAATTTTATTTATGTATTTAATTCTAATAATGTTTATTTTTATTGTTTAGGTGCAACAGAAGATCTAGCGGTAGCAGGGATTTCATCATCATCATCATTACTGCCCTTCACAAGTGCACTGCTGAACATAGGCCTCCCCCAAGGAATGCTACAAAACACGTTTCTGAGCCACATACATTCATTGACTTTCTGAATGTCTTACCAGGTCGTCACTCCATCTAGTGAGAGATCGCCCTACACTACGCCTTCAGGTTGGAGACTACCACTCGAGAACCTTTTTTCCCCATCTGTTGTCAGTTATTCGAGCTTCATGGCTGGCCCATTGCCACTTCAGCTAACTAATCCGTTGGGCTGTATCGATTACTCTGGTTCTTCTCTAAATTTATCATGCGGAGAAACTCTGACCATAGCCCTTTCCATAGCTCGCTGAGCGACATTTATTGTTTTCATACGGCCCGCAGTGAAGGTCCAGGTCTCAGATACATAAGTCATCACTGGTACACGCAGTGGTTGTATAAGTACAATCTAGTTTTCACGTTTTGAGGTATACCTGACGGGAAAATGTGTCGTAATTTCCCGAGTGCTGCCCAGCCGAATTAAATCCGTCGATTGACCTCTCGATCGAGGTTGGACTTACCTTTTCGGACTATTTGTCCCAGGTAAACGTACTCGTCAACAACTTCGAGCTAAGTACTCCCAACAACTACCAGTATAGGTGTGACATGGACATTACACATGATCTTTGTTTTGTTAGTTCATTGAACATAGTGCTTAGGTGCCAGGATTTAGCTTGTAGTTATTTTTATCGTTATTTTTAATCTTATTGCGTTCCCGTTACTAATTACTATTTACTTACTAAAAGTCATACGGTACGTTCACGAAGAATTATAAAATTCATTAAAAATTATTTCATAGAAAATGTTTCGTAAACTATGTTACTATGATTATACAAGTGTTTACTTATAATTTCATTGGATATAAAACTATTTCTACAAAAATCTTTATACAAAGATACAAAGGCGTGTGCATATGAGTGTGTCAACTAATGTCAGAACAAATATTTTATTATGAGAACAATGGAATATCGATTTGAAGGATATGTTGATGTTGAAGCAACATCCCATTTTGCTTGTGGGACACATTAGTCACCGTATCTTGCTCGTTAAGAATATTTTTGCGACGTGTGAGCATCCATGAAAATACTTTACAGAAATTTTAATACTTTGTTTAAATAAAATTTGTTCCTAATAATAATACTAATAGCACTTTATATATTTTTGAAATATTAGTAAAATAGACACGATCCCCTTGGAAATCCAAGGAGCCCAATTGTGGCACGTTTATAGGCTGAACTTTGACAAACTATACGAGTACATGCATAAAATTTAAAGGGACAGTGCGAAGAAAATATATTATACAGATTTCGTTTTACGTGGTAGAGCCATGCTGCAGTTATATTAGTAGTATAGTTGTAGCACGAATGGGTCGGCTCGACCGGGGAAGGACTACGCTCTCACAGAATACCAGCGTGAAATAGTAGCTTAATGCTGCTGTGTTTCGTATGGTGAGTGTAGAGAACCGGAGACCCTTTTTACTGGAAACGAGGCATTCCATCTCAGTCCTCACGGGTGACAACGCCTCTGCATTTTGATTTTTAATGGAGGATAGATGTAGATGTCTATGGGCCGCAGCAACCATTTACCATCAGGTGGACTGTGTGCTCGTTTGTCACCCTATTCTATATAAAAAAAAGTTAACATTAGATTTTTTTTAAATTAAGACAGTGTATATTTAAGCTTTAAAGTTTTTCTTTTTTCTTTCATATGTATATCCAATAAAGCAGATAGTTTTCTAATAAATTGCTTTTAATTTTATGGTATATTTATTATTTACTTACTTCATTACATCATATCCAAATTGCACTGCTGAACAAGAGCCTCCCTAATAGATTGCTTCATAATGGACGTATCTGCTATAGTTAAACTACACTTAACGGCCGCATTAGCAACCGTAGTTTCGTATTATTTGTAGCTGTTATCAGGAAGATGCTGCGGTCCATCTCCCGACCAAATGTGTATGTTTTTGTTTATGTCTCATAACATATTGATTTTGGATGAAAATATTCCAAAGTTGTAAAATAGTTGTAAAATTTTAGGTCATCACTAATCCCGCTTTAATTATCATTGGTTGTTCACAGGACGGAAACATTTTCCGAATTAGTGGTAAATAAAAAAATCTTTCAATTAGTATTATGTTCTAATATATCTCTATATATTCATCAATTGCTGTCTGTTAGTCACGCTAAAACTCAAAAAAGCTCGAATAATTTTGATGAAATTATTTGTGTATGTTTGAATGGGTATATAAATGCCTTACATTCACATTTGGACCCAGTTGTTGGCGCTGTTGTCGAGATTCAGAAATCGATAAAAACCCTTGCGAAGCCGGGGTGAATCGGCAGTATTGAATACAAATTATTCTATTCTATTTGTTGTTTTAGGTGATTTTAGTTTAGGGTTTAATTTCAAAATTATAAATTCATCAAAAATATTTACTCCTAATCACTTTCATAACTTTGAGTTCACTGATGATAAAGCAGTTCTTATAAAATTTAAAATGACAAACGGAATTTTACGAATTATTATGTTACGTGGCTGCTGTGGGCAATAAACAACTGCTTTAAAACTTTAAACAAAGAAATCTACAAGTGTATTGTCAGCTCTCAGGACGAAAATGTGATGCCTAACTACTTGTAGTTATATTTTTATGTATTGACTACTTGTAGTTGTATTTTTTTATGTAATGTTAAGGAAGATCATTTCCAGAATAAATGTGATGCTCTTAATTGTAATATGAACCTAGAATGATCTTTGATCAAGTATTCACTACTATAGTCGTATTCATACAATAGAAAGGAGGCAGTAAATTCAAAGATTATTTCCTAAAATGTGAATCGCCAGCGGATTCTTTGTAATGACGTAAGAAGACAATTTTTAAAACTTGTGGGCGATTCGGTCACCTTTTCTTATTTTTTAGCACAATCAGGCTGTCATTTGAAAGTTTTATTTGACTTGGGGCAGATTTCTCAATCATAAAATAAAAGTTATTTGTAGGATGAGACAACATAGGATAAAAAACAAATAAAAATTTTCATCAATTTTATTCGGGGGTTTTTATGATTGATGCAATTTGATAATCTGTCAGGTTGTAAATTAGATGATGGATAACTTTTAGCCAATATTTAAAAAATCAGCCTTCAGAGGCACAAGTGAGTTAAAAGATAAGTTAAATGTCATAGTTAATAACAAGGGAAATAAATTAAAGGCTTTGAAATTCTGAGATAATAACAATTTTGAAAAACATTAGATCTGCACACAACTTTATATTGTCTTGTAAAGTTACAGTCTGTATACTGGCACCACAACTGTACAAAAGGTCTTTTTTCGTTTTAGGTGCGTAAATTAAACGTGTCAAATTATTTTAAAAGAAGCTAATGTTAATAGTGATTCATCATCATTGTCATCGAAGCTTAATAAAAGTCTGCTGCTGAACATAGGCTTCCACAAAAAATTTACTCATGGGGGAAGGGGGAGGGGGCAGTATTTTCCTTAGTTGTTGCCTTGCTTGTAAGCGGTTGGCAACTTTTTATTATTTTAAATTTTTTATCAGGAAAATGCTTTTTGCTTCATTTAATATCTCTCGTCGTCTCTTGTGACAGCCACGAGATATTATGTCGTGTAGTTTGGCGTCAGGGGTTCTAATACCACTACTATGTGGTGATTGTGTGAGAGTAACCATTACATATGAAATGTCTGTAAGATTTCATAACTTTCCATAAAATTACACAATTCACATTCCGTATAGTATAGAATAGTGTGGTATAGTGGTAGCCGTGGTGGTACACACTATATTATTATGGATGCGGCACGAAAGAATCGGTTTGACATAGAAAGGATACGCTCTCATCGGACATCAGCGTAAAATAGCAACTCAAAGTTTATGGCGAGTTTAGGCAATCAGAGAATATGTTTGTTTGGGAGGGAATGGAAATGGTTGTTGAGTACGATGATGCAAGCTTGAATGGTGAACTGACCGAATTTATGATTGGAAATTGGTTCTATTTAATCATGCAGGAATAGTCAGAGCATTTTTCTTATGAAAAATTTAATAGTAGTTTTATCCTTTTCCAATTTCAGTAGTTTTATTTTAACTTCGTATGTGAAAAAATTATAGTCTGAACCTCCCAGGTCAAATCCATTTTTTCGAAGTTAACTCCCAGTGTGATATGGCAGAAAGATTCGGAATTATAGTTTGCTGCAAGGCAGACGTGGTACGTGGTCTTTACGTGGTAGAGACGTACTGCAGCTTTATAAGTAGTATATATAGTCGAGCCGACATAGCGGCACGTTCGTAGCTAGAACTAGCACGAACGGGTCGTCTCGACCGGCGAATGACCATACTCTCACAGAATACCAGCGTAAAATAGCAGCTTAATGGTACTGTGTTTCGTATGGTGTATGTAAATAACCAGAAACCCTTTTTACAAGAAAAGAGGTATTCCATTGTAGTCCTCACGGGTGACCACGTATCTGTATTTTGATGTATAATCGAGGATAGATGTAGATGTCTATGGGCCACAACAAACATTTACCATCAGGTGGACTGTGTGCTTGTTTGTCACCCTTCTCCTATAAAAGGACAATTCATTAAAAGCTATTTTATTATAACGAAAAAAGTTCTTCTGTTAGCTAGTTAGTTGGTCTCGATATAACTTTATTTAAACCTTGGAAATAATTATTTAATTTTCCACTTAACGATTATGCGACTATTCTAACATACTCCGCTTATATTTCCTACAGCTTTAATTAGCTAGTGCCTTCGTTGTAACGTTAATAGAAATTATTTAGAGCAATTAATTTCTCACAATTTATCCTGCTAATAGTTACATTATTTAAAGGGTGCCGGGTGGAGGCTGTGGAAGAGAATTCATTACCCACTTTCGTATCAGGAATGACGTAGGTGGTGCTAGAAAATTTTTATGGCCTCCAATAGATGACTTATAAACAGCTCGTTTACACCAGACGTGAAATACTCAAAATACAACAGGTAGCAGCGTCACAGGTGCGAGGTGTCTGAAACTGCATTAGTCTATCCATATACCAGGCGTGGTGATTAAGGCAAAGAGTGAGTGACGTGTGCGTAAGTACAGAGCTGCAGTATCTGCAATCTCGATTTCATACTCCGATGAGGCAGCTGACGATCAGATAGAGTTCTGGCGCAGGACCAACGAACGAACGAAACCAACCTGCTTTCCGAGGTTTGAAATGATTATCTGACTGCCGGCTGCTACTAAATGTTTTTCCTAAATTAAGTTAACTTACATAACACGCACCGATCGACACAGAAAGTAAAAATCACCACCTGTTTACTGGTAGAGAAAGTACATAAAAATATATTCGAAAAAATATAATAATGAAATTCTAATTAATTTATTCAAATCTAGAAATTATAATGACAACAAAATTATAAGAGCTTTATGTATGATGGTGGAACCATACTAATGGAAAAATCGGTCTTAATAGCATACGAGTTAAATTTAAGAACGTTTTCTAATTTAGGACAATATATATTTTATCAGCCGAATTACGCTATATCAGTTTCAAGCAATTTTCACTACAGTTGCTGCGGTGACTTCATTAAAAGCATCGTTTATTATCTTTGTAGTGAAGTATTATCTCGTAACTGGAATTCTTGATAAAATTGAATCTAAAATTGTGTTGTTTAAATACACTTTTTGCAATAATTATTTTCATTATAAAAATTGAATATACGTACGAGGATAGTGCTAACACCATAAACTTATGATAGTAATGTATACGAGTATTCTAAGTTAACACAGACATGCAAATTATCAGAATTGGCTCGAAGAAAAAGTTATGAACGATTTCACAATTAAACGGTATTAAACTTACATCAATTAAAAAGGTTATTTATTTTTATTTATATTGACACCAAATTTTAAAAGTTTAGTTTATATTCGGTTTTATTTTTATCTTAGGCAAAAAAACGACATCGACAAGTTCGAGCACTCGCGGCCGAAACTACCGTGTATATAAATAATAAGTATATTAAATCACATGTATAGATGACGGTATAATAATATCATATTAATAGCAGATGTAACATACCCAGACCACCAGAGGTAACTAGAAGAAATGTAAAATGCACACAGACCTTTGGTGTTTCGTTTACTATAGTGGCCAATGCGACTAGCTTTGTGTTACTGTGTTTCCAACAGTGACAGTAGATGACCCGAGACTCTTTTCACGGGAACGAGGCGTCCATCTTATCTCTCAGGTGAATTCATTATATTTATTTTTGTGTATTCCTTCATCTGCATGTGATTCTTAAATGAGGAAAAATGCACAGCATCCACTTGCATCAAGAAAATTATTTTTGAGGGACGTTTTATGCGGATTATGAGAAGAAAGTACATTGGTTTGTATTCCCTAACCACGAATTATTTTGTACCGTTAAGTTGGTTCAGAAGATAGGTAGGTTCTTAAAAACAGTCAATATTTATAGTAAAATATTTTATTATTTATCTTACTACCGCCCACGTACAAGTTTAGGTTTAGGAAGGGGATCACTGGCCCGACGTAGGGAGGCGAAGTCCAGGTGGAGTTTTTGAGGTCGCAGACACCAGCTAGCGGATGGAACCGACGGTAACCCAGGTCCGACGGTGATGATGGCCGTTGACAGGATAGTAGGCCAACAGTCCATTAGCACACAGCACAAGAACTAATCCCAGCGGGATCAACTGCACTTTGAATCATTTAAACTTTGAATGTAGGTAAGTTCAATGCTCACGCGCGTTGCGAACTTCAAGCAGTCTCAGGTAGAAATGAAGGAGCAATGGCCCGAACGGAGACTCGTGCGCATCTCCGAACTGTCCAAGAACATACTTTCGATTTAGAGATCGGTTAGCAAGGGTTTAACGGTTCCTTAGAATAATATTTTAAATTAATTGTATGAAGTAGTTCGTTATTATTTTAAAATTTAGAATGTATTTATTTAAGATTAATAACATTAATAATTATTTGTAAGGGTGTATTTAGATGTACCGTTACAATTTAGAATGAGTTTTTGACGTATATTGACCGTAATGAAATATAAAATAGACAATGGCTTATAACCTGAATAAATATTTTTATTAAATAATGTTTTAAATTATTTTAAACGCGTTTAGATTCAGTTGATATTTTTCGTTTATTAATAAAATTGAATAATATACTCATTTGTTTAAAAAATTACTTCTACTTTTACATTGAAAACCCTTTCATTTAGCTTATTTCATTATATAAAAAGAGGCCTTAGCATGCTCAGATTTGAAGACCATTTTTTTTAAATTCCGAGCGTATTCGTCGTCTATATCTTTAGTTACCACTGAAGGATAAAAATATAATATAAAGTCACACTGACTTACTATTACTACTAGCACACTACTTTAACCGTCACTTTAAATACTGGCAACTTCCTGACACTGGGCTGTGTTACTGAGAATTTCTTGGCAAAAAATCCCTATAACCGATTTCGGTTAATCTTGACCGACTAAGGTTTCGAATCCGAAACCTCATGATCAGCCACTGCGTTTATGACTACTAGACCAATGAGGCAGTCGTAATACAAAAGCATCTGGAAGGTAATGCATGCTCAACATCGATTGCAATTCAATTAAATATTAATTGCATAGATTATTGAAACACAGTAAATTAAAAAATGCAACGCAACTTAACACCCCGCACCGTTGCATGCTTATTGTTCAGTTTTGACACGAACAACTTACTCCTCCTGATGAATGGGAGAAATAATTTACTAGTTCTTTTCATAATTATAAAGAGTTTGTTTATTAATTATGTTGTTTGTATTATTAATAAACAGTGAAGTTGTTCAGTTTTAAGAAGAAAAATATGTAATAAAATATTAGAAAGAAGAACATGATCAAATTTATGCTCCCAACAAATTTGTTAGAATTTCCCCGAACAGTATTTATTTATGTACAAAGTTCGTTAAACATGTTGTTTCGCGGAGAATTAACTTCTTACGATATAATATCGAATTTATTGGTAATTTAGCGAGGGTATTAGTAATACAAACGATTCTCTTATTTATTGTATAATGTTCTAACATAGACGTTTATATTATTACCAATTCTTATAAAACACTAATTTCTTATTAATATGGATTCTATTCACCATTGTCATCATCAACCCACGATATTCGCCTCTTGAACATGGCCCCTTGTCATTATAGGAAGCTATCATACATAGTTTCAATTTCAATTCAATAACGTTTATTTTTACCACAAACAAAGTTACATATAGAGTTATGAGTAACATATAATATGTAGTATATAACAACTTTGAGTAATTTTATACTATCGCGGTCACCTCGTTTTTTGGCTCTGAAAATCGAAAAACATCTGATTTCGATGATTTTTTAAATATTCATTATTGCGGCGGATTTACAAAAAATTATTACATAAATTATTTTCCATATTTTTTCCATAAATCCGCCATAAAGACAAAATTTTTAAAAAAATCATCGAAATCGGATGATTTTTCGATTTTCTGGAGCCAAAAAACGAGGTGACCGCCATGGTATATAAATTACCCAACTTTGTCCATGGATCGCTCGTGCCTATGGTGGGTAGGATACCCGTATTACAGGTCACCAGGTCTACACCTCTCACGAGGAATGCTATTTGTGTCTAAATATTAACATATAAAGATTAACTTCTATTTCCACATTTGTTATATCATAGTAGTAGTAGTAGTATATACTTTATTGTACACCACACATATACAAGGAATAAATACATTACAGAGGAAACTTAATATATACGTATGTACAATAAGGCGGTCTTATCGCTAAAGAGCGATCTTTTCCAGACAACCTTTGGGCTAAGGAGAAACTGGAATTAAGAACAGTAGGAGGTGGTGCGTTTTATGTTACACTTACATTCTAATATCTAAATAAACTAAACTATATTTTGTTAAAATAACACAATAATACATAAAATATAATAATAATAAAATAAACATACATATTAATAAATAGGTTTATATATATATATATATATATATATATATATATGTATGTATATATATATATACACACATACATATGTATACATAATAAATAAATAAATATAAAACAAAGAAGAAAAACACAGAATAACTATCTGTTGCTAGAATTGGTTATCAATAACCACAAAGTGTTAGGTAATGCTTTTTGACGTCACTTTTGAAACTTTCCAAAGTTTGTGCATGTTGAATTTGGAGTGAAAGTTCATTCCATAACCTTATGGCTTGGCTCGTAAAAGAATATTTCATAAATTTTGTTCGAAATGAACATGGTTCTAGAATTAGTTCGCCGGCTGACCGAAGAACTCTATCAGGTCGATCATGACCAAGAAACTTAAAGTTTTCTTTCAAGTAGCTTGGAGTCAAAGGATTGAACAACACACAGTACAGAAGAGATGCAGTTTGCAAATTCCGGCGAAAGCGAATGGGTAAGCACTTGAGCTGTAAACGATATTCGGATACATGATCATATTTGCGCAAACCAAATATGAACCTAATTGCAATATTTTGAATTCGCTCAAGTTTGTTCAGTTGGTCTTCAGTTAAATCGAGGTAACTTGCGTCCGCATAATCGAGAATAGAGAGAAGTAAGGATTGTGCTAACATAATCTTGGTGGGAATGGGGAGAAAAGAACGTAAACGACGAAGTGAACCCATAGTAGCAAACACCTTTTTTGCTCACTTGTTTTAACTGCTGCGACCACGACAAGGTAGAATCTAGATATATCCCCAGATTTTTTACAGATTTACTGTAGGGTATGACAACGTCATTTAATGTCACCGAGGGTAGGTTGTTCCAGTCAACTCTGGAGACGATCCCTCCACCACCAATAACTATAGCCTGGGACTTGAACGGATTAATTTTTAGACCATAACGCTGACTCCACTGGTTTATCGCCGCTTAGTCATTGTTGATGGTGGCAACAGCAGAAGGCAGATTTAACAAAGTTGACTGAGTGTAGATTTGGAGATCGTCTGCATACATGTGATAGAGAGAAGCAATATTTTGAGAGATAGAATTAATGAATATAGCAAAAAGTAAAGGAGACAGCACACCACCTTGAGACACGCCAGCCCGTAATTCGCACCAAGATGAGAACTCATCTTCGATGCGAACAACGCTGCCGTCGGCCATAAAGATAACTATGAAACCAGCAAATCACCGGAGGAGATATGTTAATAGAACGTAACACACTCAATAAGATGTCAAAATCAACAGTGTTAAACGCATTGCTAAAATCAAGCAATACCAACACAGTGAGCTGTTTGTTATCCATACCTCGTCGAATGTCATCGGTAACTTTAACCAACGCTGTTGTCGTACTATGACCCGAACGGAAACCAGATTGGAGAGGATCCAGGATACAATTTCTATTTAGGTAGAGATTTAACTGAAAAAAAAACTAGTTTCTCCAGGAGTTTGGATAAAAACGGGAGAATTGAGATAGGACGAAAGTCGGAAAAATGCAAAGCATGGGCTTTTTTAGGGAGAGGCGTTACAAGTGCACTTTTCCAAACATCAGGAAATTTTGAAGAGGAGATGGATTTATTCAAGATATGGGTGAGGATAGGAGTAACAAATTCTAGGATTTTTTTTTTTTTTTTTTTTTTTTTATAGGATAGGGTGACAAACGAGCACACAGTCCACCTGATGGTAAGTGGTTGCTGCGGCCCATAGACATCTACATCTATCTTCCATTACAAATCAAAATGCAGATGCGTTATCACCCGTGAGGACTGAGATGGAATGCCTCATTTCCAGTAAAAAGGGTCTCCGGTTCTCTACACTCACCATACGAAATACAGCAGCATTAAGCTACTATTTCACGCTGGTATTCTGTGAGAGCGTGGTCCTTCCCCGGTCGAGCCGACCCATTCGTGCTACAACTATACTACTAATATAATTGCAGCATGGCTCTACCACGTTGAAAAGGATAGGTAAGATCATGTTACGACTAACATTGTCATCACCCACGGCATTGGACGAGATAGACAAAATGTTCTTTTTAACATCACTATCAGTGAAAGGAGAGAAATTAAACGGTGGAAAATCAGGAGTTGGTATTGAAGAAAGAATACTCAGAGTCCGGTCTTTATCTGAGCTATTTAATGTGCTAGAACAGGTGAAATATTTGTTAAGGAATTCAACATCAACATTATGATGAGGAGAATTATTGGATGTTTTACCAACTCCAAGAGACTGAAGAAACTTCCAAACTTTGGCTGCGTCGCCGTTTTCGACGGATTTGTGAATATGGCGTCTTTGTGCATCCCTACACAATGTATTGCAGCGATTCCGTACTTTATTATAATATCGTAAATTTTTCTCAGATTTATCAGCTTTTAACTTACTTTTAGCAAATCCTTTTTTTATAATAAGTTTTTTTAAACTATCCGTTAACCAAGGTGCAGTTAAATGTTTCATTTTTATTGGTTTTACTGGGGCATGGATGTCATAAAGTTGGATAAGAAAGGAGTTAAATAACTTGACTTTCAAGTCGACTGTTGAAGCATTTTCAACAGCTGACCAGTCCATGCGACTAGCATCTTCCAGAAGACGTTCTTTGTCCATTCCACCAAAATTACGTTGCAGAAGGATTCTCGATTTTGCTTTAGGAGGACGGACTTTGTATGTAAGAAACAAGAGATCATGATGAGAAAAGAGATCAGCGTCATGCTGGCCATGCTTTAGGACTAAAATCTGGAGAGGATACAATAATTAAGTCAAGTAGTGATGGAGTACAGTCAGGCATTTTATGCGTAGCAGATAGTGGTAATATATGTAGATTACATGCCACGGTTAATGATTTTAGCTTTTCACACCGATAGTCACCCTTGAGTAGGCATTTGTTAAAGTCACCCATGATTATAGTTTGAATATATAATGGGATTAAATTTTCTAATAAATATTCGAAAGAAGAGAAATAGTCAATATGAAGAGAAGGACTGTAACAAACGCCAAGAAGAAATTTCGTATTGGATAGGGTTACTTCAATGAAGAGATGCTAAGCCGCATTAGAAGGAGATGGTTGGGGGGACAGGCTTACTACCGCAAAAGGTAAATAAGAACGGAGATAGATTGCCACACCTCCACCTCCCCTTCCAATACGGTCATTGCGAATAAGATGGAATCCTGGTAATGAATAAGAAGTGGATGGCAAACATGGTTTCAACCAAGATTCAGAGACTAGAATGGCGTGAATGTAATGGGATTCAAAGGACGCAAGCATGTCGGGATAATGAGCCGGAATGCTTTGGGCGTTTATATGAATTACATTAAAGTTTTTCAGGGAATCTGAGAAATATGAATTAAGTGCTACATTTATCGGAGTTGAAGATGTTGTACTGTGGAAGCTGAGTTCAATAGATGCATTATCATTTGACGACAAAGACAGGAAATCGTCAGAATCATTACCTACATCATAATTATCTAACAACATAGTAAAATGAAATAAAATATATAATATATATAATATATAAATATAAAACTAAATAGTTAAATTAAATATATAAGTAAGTACCTAAACAGATCTCTATCCCGCCAGCAGTCTGAAAGAGATGAATCAAAAATAATAATAATAATAATAGATGTTTCAGAATAACTGAAATAAAAAAGAGACAATTTTTAAACAAAACAAAACTACCAAAAACTGTAAACAAATAGCATTTTACAAATAAAAATATGTAATGAGCACAAAGAGAATTGTTATAGAAATGTTGCTTTGTGATAAGAAAAGAAGTCAAAAATTCCATAAGGTACGGCTGTATGACTATGAGACCTTTGCCTACGCCGAAGAAAGAAATAAAAATGTGCAACTGTTATCCAATGTCATGTCAATTCACTTATTGTTTGTTTACATTGACCTCACATCGTATATATAAAAGAAAAATGGTAATATATATTAATAAAAATAAATAAAAAATTTTTACAATAAAAGAATGTAAACAAACCAGAAATACGGTAGTCGCACAAGATACAACAGATTTAACCAGCTTCAAAAAGGATTCATTTTTTACCAATTCTCTTGGTTCTTACTTGAGCAGACCTGGAGTCTTTCACCACACTTGGAACCGAGGTTGCAGCAGATGTGGCTTGAGTCACCGATTCAGAGGTCGAAATAGCATCAAGATCAAGCCTAGAATGGATACGATGGCGTACTTGATCAGGTCCTAGTACGAAGATGATGCCATCCCTCGTCCAGCACCTTGAAACTCCGAAACGTTGGCGCGCCGCTTGGAATGTAGTATGGCGACCCTTTGTAAGAAATTCGGACAATGTAATCCCAGTGTCTTTCAAATTTTTCTTTGCAAGCCATATCTTCTCTTTTGTCCCATAGTCTCTAAATTCTACAAGCACAGCCCGGGGTTTATCAGTGCCAGGTTGACCAAGACGATGTGACCGGCCTATCGAATCAGTGGTAATACCAGGGACTTTCAAGTGCTCGGATAAAACCTTGACAACACTAGAGGATGTGTTCTCTTTCTTGTCTTCGGCTATACCATGAACAAGCAGGATTTTTCTTCGAGATCTCATCTCCATGTTATCATATTGTTGAGCTAATAGTTCAACTTGCAGTTGCAAATTTTCTAAAGCAGTTAAAACAAAGCACCGGAATGAATTAAATTGGTGATTAATATTTGAAGTGGGGCTTGTTGCTAGAATTGAACTCTTGAGATCTTTTTGGAACTCGGCCATCCTTAAGTTGAAATGTTCAGTGAGGTCCGCAACAGATTTCTTAATTGACTCCATTTGTTTTTAAGGTTATAACAATGTGGTAGTGAACTGAATGTGCTAAAGAGTTCAAGTTATTCTAAATATATTTCAGACTTGACTGGCAGGAGTTTATATATCACAGGAACATTAAATTTATATTCAAAAGTCCCTAGATATAATATTATACAAATTAAAGATTTCAGTGTATTAAAATATGTCTAACTTAATCAACTCCTACCCGCGAAAAAAAGTTATCATACCTAATGAAATAACCGTTTATAACCAGACCATTCCCAACACATTGAGTTCTATTTCTTCTATTACAAAAAAGCTACGGTCATATAAAAGTAAATTGCATCATTTTAATTTAGAAACCTTAGAAAGTCGCAGAAAGTATAATGATGCAGTTTTTTGTACATAAAATATTTAATTCTACATTTAATTGCCCCAGTTTAATGGAACTTTTTAAGTTTCGTGTACCTTCGAGATTACCTCGCAGCTCTATTGCACCACTTAGTCCACCATTAAGAAGAACTGTCTTGGGAAAGAATTCTCCTTATGCCAGGTTCTGCAAAGTTATTAATAGATATAGCGATCTAATCGACATTCACTTTGACTCACCCAAAACATTCTCTAAGTGTCTCCGTTAATGTATAAGTTAATAGCGTAAATTAAAATAGATTTCTTAGTTTTTTTTTAAGTTTTTTTTAGTTTATGCAGCACTAATCTTACTAATAAATATGTATTTAATTTTAGTTGAGGAACAACTTATTGTTTTTCAGTTTTTTTTATAAAGTTATATATGCATGCGGAGTTTACCTTTAAGTAATTGTTGCACTTGTGTTACTTTTAAGTAATTGTATTAATTTGATCTGTTAGTGTTATTAATTGTTGGTGAACCTAATAAAGAGAAAAAAAAATAACTCCGGAGTTAAGATAATTGAACATAATATGCGTTATATTTCTCTTGCTACGTAGTAAACGACTGCCTTGTTAGTCTAGTGGTCATAAAAAGGGGTTGCTCATCATAAGGATCCGGGTTCCTATAGTTGATGGAACCAAAATCAGTTATTTTGTTTTTCAGTGAAGAAATTTTCAAGTAGCCGCCGGCGTCAGGAAGTTGGCGGTATCGCCCCCGTGCCTCGAATAGAACGTAAATCCGCTGGTCTGAGCGCCTGAGTGCTGTCCCGTCATGTAGTATCATCGTAACATCGGGCCATCAGATTGAAAGATTTGAGAGTATACCAATTGAGAAACATTATCAGAAATAACAATAACAACCTAACTATAATGCGAAGTATTTAAACATAGTTAAATAATACGTTACTTCGAATAAAACTAATTTTACGGATTTTATTGCGTCTAATTTTAATTTTTTTATTTCCAGACATTTGATATTCCCCCATTCACATCATATTAAACGAAGGCTACCTTAAAATTTTAAAATTTTATTGAAATTAGGCAGTTTTTTAATTTCGAAAGAACACCGATTCCTATCCAAGATTATTCCCAAGGCAAGTCTCCCCACCCCCGTGACCATGGGCGATGAAAAGTGCTCGAAACATCGGGAATTAAAAATTTAAAGTTAAAGGCGATAAAGTCCGTAAAATTAGTGCTTATTCCATGTGTAGTACTCGCGTAAATATAAGAAATTACAATATGTTACTTCTTTATATGTTCGACAGTAGGTAGAAGTATTCAGAGTGGTGTTGTTCAAAGCCCACCAATGAGTAACCACTAAACATATTACTAAAATTAACACAAAACTAAGGCCATCAAATTAGTAATTTGAATGGCCTTAGTTTTGTTTAGTTGCTTTTTCTTAAGTGTAATGTTATAGAATATAAGAAATTTGAATAAAAAAATACCCAAAATTTCATGTGATTATATCAGATATTCAATAACGTTTCAATATCAAACTTTTCCACAAGTCAAATTGAAAAAGTTTTTTGTCTCCTGCATACCGCTCAATTGTTCTGATAAGCCTATCACGAAAGGAAAGTAAATTACGAGTATATCGATGTTTTTGTATGTTTTCTTTATCTTCGGTATTGTAGATACCATAGCATAAATTCTTCACTATTTTTCAATTACTGAATTTCATTACATTGACGAATCGGCGGGAAGTCGAGTAATTTTTTCCCGCGCACATTCAATTAACAAACATGTGGGATTGTACGGTTTATTCTTTTTTATTTATTTACCAAATTTAGTATGACAAATGAGTACATAGTTCAAGTGATAGTAAGTATTGCGAGTGTCGAAATATGCACACTATCTCCTGTTCTTTTCAATCACCTTATAAAACTTATTTGCTTTAAGTTTACGTGGGTTATTTAGCGTGCCTATATTATTTTTATCCTGAATTTTTGTAGACTCATTTAGGAGAATAAGAATCAAAAAATAGATCATTTCATGACTACCCCTAACATACGGCAATTAAAACATTTATGCCAAAGGTAGCTTAGCTTACTAAATTACATGCAGGGTCAACGTTCGGTACTACTATTACAATTATAGTCAAAATACTGAAGTAAGGAGAAGGGTAGAAAATTAGAGAACGACAGATTTTGGATGGGCAACTATGTACAGGTTGGAAAATTGAAGCAGATTATTAGGCTGATGGAAGGAAAACGAAGTTTATGGAACGATAAGGCACAAAAAACCGATAAGCATGGTACGTATCGAAGATAGTCTGTGACTAGTGACCTGAACAGACTGTTAAAAAGTGATCACTAAAAAAATAAATATTTTCATTTTAAATTTCTGGTCAATTTAGTAATTTGAGGTTTTTTCTAGTTATTTATTTTTTAAGGAAAATAATATTTCTTATGCGCATATTATATTATAGTATGTTACTTATTTAATCTTACTCTATTAACTCATTTTAATCAAACACATAAAATAACTGCTTGACTGATAAAAATATAAAACTGATAAGCTTAAAAATATATTGAAATTTTGGTTTGTATCATCTGTCTTGGCCATTGAATATCAATTTTGATTAGTTTTTTATTTAGCAATGTTAATAATTTCTAGTTAGTAGATAGTTACTCTTCAAAAATTAATTATGGCTCGAAAATATAGATTTATCATTGTAATAAGAGGCGTAATAATTGGGACAATATACAACGTGTTATACAATAAAATCTACAATTCTCATTCAGATTTTTAGAATGTGAAAAGCTTAGCTGCTTTTTTAAATAAAATTTATGTAACTTAAGAATTAACAGACCACCTGATAGTAAGTGGCCTGACTTCAAATCAAGAAGAATGTATCTCTGAGGTCTGTCTTACAGACTATAATTATACTGGCTCTTTGTATTCTTTAGACCGTAACAAAGCAACGCCTGTATTGTTATTTGGCGGCAGAAATAGGCAAGAGGGTGGTTTCTACACAAACGAACTTCTAGGCAGATAAGGAATCATACCACTTAAATGCCATGCTTGAACTTGATTCTAAAAAATAGAAACTGATACACAAAAGCCCATGCAAGGTAGCGAGTATTCACTAACGTGAATTAAAAAAAGTTAATTCGATTTCGCAGCAAATTTGTCTCAAATTCCTGATCATCTAAGAGCCGAGAGTTCCATAGCACAAGGTATCCTAATTTGAGCTCCTGTCTTCCACAACTTTGTGTACTTTCTCAAGAACTTTAAATATATTGGACGTAGTAGAGCCATGCCGCAAATATATTACTGGTATAGTTATAGCACGAGTAGGTCGGATCGACCGCGAAAGGACCACGCTCTCACAGAATACCAGCATGAAATAGCAGCTTAACGCTGCTGTGTTTCGTATGGTGACTGTAGAGAACCGAAAACACTTTTTAGTGGAAAATAGGCATCTTAGTCCTAATGGGTGACAACGTATCCGCATTTTGATTTTTAATCGAAGTTACATGTAGATGTTTATGGGTCACAGCAATCACTTATCATTAGGTGGACTGTGTGCTCGTTTGTCACCCGTATCCTAAAAAAAATAGTTTAATTTTTTAAATTGTTTTTTTAATTAATTAACTATGAAATTGCCACTTTTTATAAAATATGTTAAGGTATTTTTTTCTTTATTTTTTATTTCTTTTAATCAAAGTAATTACTTTTATTATTATCTTTGCCAACGCAGTGGTAGTTCATTCTTGCCCTTCTTGAAGAAATCAGCTGGACGGGAGGCAACAAATTCTTCAACGGCATTTTGTACTGCTTCTCGAGTATTGAAACTTTTTTCGAACGACAGCACTGGTGATGCTTTATATACGGGCCGTGCCAATATTTTTCGAGAAAATATTACTGAGTACCGGGACAAACTTGTGTCTAAAGTCGAGGCTTAGTTGAATAAAGTCTCAGATTGGGGGAGACTAAATCTAGTCCAGTTCAATCCCAAAAAGACATAAATTTGCACGTTTAACGCTAAAGAGAACTCCTGCGTCGTATCTCCTCAGTTTCAAAGCACTCCCTTGTTGCCTTAGCTAGTATCGGAATTTTCAGCGTCAACATGTCGAGTGACGTGCATAATAAAAAATCAATTACTTCGCAACCTTCCGCTAACTCCGTCACCTAGTCCCAGCACCACTACTCCCAACACCACTACTCCCGGTAAGACACACTATCGACCACAATACGACACGTGTTTCGCCTCTGCACGAGGCATCCTCAGGTGATGTAGACTCTACGGCGACTGACTGCAAAGAGTGATCGCTAAGAGAGACGAGTGACGTGCAGTTTCGTGGTTACTTGGACGAGAAGAAGAAGGCCAAATTAACCTCTAAAACGCTTGGCGTGCTCAGCAGAGCGGGAGAGTATTTCATGGCGGCACATCGCTTGCAACTTTACAAGGCGCAGGTTCGTTCGCACATGGAATACTGTTCCCATCTCTGGGCTGAGGCTCCCCAATGCCAGCTGCTTCCATTCGATCGCATCCAGCGCCGTTCGAATCGTCGGTGACCGAGCTCTTTCCTATTGGCTTGACTCACTGGCGCTGCGAAGAGATGTTGCAACTTTTTGCGTATTTTATCGCATTTAACACGGGGAGTTCTCTGAGGAATTGTTCGGACTAATTGCACACACTATTTCACCATCGCACATCGCGACGAAACTCGCGATATCATACATATCATCTGAATGAGTGGCGGCCCACCACTGTGTGATTTAAAAGAAGTTTTCTTCCTCGCACAACTCCTTTGTTGGATTGACTACCACCGGAGATTGTTCCGGACCGATACGACTTAAGGACCTTCAAGAAAAGAGTCTACGCTTTTTAAAAAAGTGGGCAACGCATCTGCAATCACCCTTGTGTTGCAGTTGTTCATGGGCAGCGGTAATCACTTAACTTCACTTGAGCCGTATACTCGTTTGCCTCCCCTCCTATAAATAAAGAAAATAAAATAAAAGAAAAATAAGAAAAATAAAAACAAAAGGTTAAAAATCTATAATTTTTACAGTCCATATTCATCGAATTTATGTAAAATTACAATTTTACTATTATTATTATATTAGATAAAAGTCCTATTACGATAAAATTAATATTTTCGAAGTTAAAAGTTAAAGGTTTGAAAAATGCCAAATTCGGGTATTTTTTACTCATTAAACTAAAATTTATACATTAATAATTAATTATTTAATTTTCTAATGTGAATTGTGTATAAACTTAAATTTTCCTTTTAGCTTTACCATACAATGAATCCGATGATTGTACCGATCGCCTTTGAAATTAGTGAATGAATGAAATGAATCGCTTTTGTATTAAAACAACCACAAATAAAAAATACTATAATAGTTTTATTATGTTATATTATAAAAATATGACCTATATCGATTATATTTTACAGTGCAAAAAAGAAACCCATCTTAAAGCCTAAATTATTACCTCAAATTCATGGTTGCCCTTTTTGCATTTGTGTATTGTACTAACTACAGTGAAAGACGGCTATTTCGTCCGTTGTGACCTGTCAGTCATCTTAAATGCACAATGTGCAAAGGGTCACAATTTAAGAAAAAAAAAACAAGAAAATTCATATAAGCAAAACTGCCAAATGTTGGGGAATGGCGGTATTTCGTATAGTATAAAGTAAAGCAAATCATACTTTATACAACAATATCATATTTTGATATGCTTCTATTTTGTATGGAAATATATATGAGTAACTGTTATTTGTTTAATGCTAGTGTAGTTTTAGAAATGTACCTGTTTGAAATGTTATTTATATATATGTATGGTATCATATCTTTTAACAAAATTGACGTATTTTGTTTTAATTCCTTATATATTTAATGCCTAGGTTTTTAGTAATATTTTTGTTCCATTTCATTTCAGCATGTTTTCATCTGTGTGTTCAGTTATGCAGGCCTGCAGTGGCATGACAGACCTTTTGCTGTAAACCTGTCATTCAACCCAAGACGCCTGCAATTGATACGCTTAGTATCAACTTTGGCAGTCCTCATTATTAGGCAATCAATGGGATAGGCCTATGTTCAGCTGCGGACTTTTGATTATAATGGATGAATGGATTGGTAGTCTCAATACCTTATGCCGCGCACTTGTAGCGCTTTTGTTAGTAATTGCTGTTGCATATTTGTATATGTTGTACGAAATTTATGTAAACACATGATAGTAAAAAATTGCAATTTTTGGAAGTAATAAGATTTGTTAAAAGTTTCTCTTATATGGGCAAAATACGTAAAACGGTAGGATTATAGTACACGAGTTTGTGGGCAAGCAAAAGTGCACTCTCTACACCCTCACACTCATAGTAAGATAGGACGACAATCCGACGCAACTGGAGATCTGGCGCAGGACCGACGGTTTTACATGTTTTCCGAGGCATGGAGGTGCAACACCGTATATTTCCTGACTCCGGGCAGCTACTGAAATTTTCTAAACAGAAAATTCCTATTACTTACTTTGGCCTGACTCGAGATTCTAACCTGATATCTCATTATTAGTAGTCGCGCTAAACACCATTAGATCAACAAGGCAGTCAAACAAAAAATAGTGTTGATTTGAAAGTATTTCGTTATTGTTGCTCTATGCAAGAAAATCCTTTACCCCGTTTCTGCAAAAATCTTCTCCGTATAACCTAGATTGCCACAACAATAGCTTAAAGAATATCGAATTCTCAATGTTATCTCGACGAGCTTTAAACCCAAACTATATTGAAAGCTATAAGCAAACATACTTTAAAATTTCTGATCTTAAGGAAAATTTTCCTTGCTACAAAATTGAAATTATAGTATATTACGTATTATTATATTAAGTTTGTGTAAAATAATAGTGATTGTACATAACTGGATACTTTTAAAGCGAAGTTGCTGTGTACTGGCAGCGGAATATCCATTACCCCATATTATTTATTGTATTTCAGAGGCTACAGAGTGTTACTGAAACAGGAGATGGGCAGCAGCATCATTATGATAACAACCAAAAATAATAAAACCTGCAGTACCATCGCATCGGCCAAGCTTGTCAGTCGAGTTGTCAAATTACCCCGCTATTAACACCTGCGCCACCGTGACCGAAGCACGAAGGCCATAGGGCCAGGAAAAATAAGCACTCAAAGGCACTAGCCTTCCTCACCCTAGCGGCTGATCTAGTCTATGGCTCCGCCGTCAAACAAGATTTGGCTGCAGAGAGTAGGGAGAACAACGCCTCGCAGTACCGACACTCCTATCCCCCCGCAGCCCTACCACCACCACATCAACGGTGCGGCCCTGTTTGAGTCGCTGAGGATAGCGAGTGGCGCATCGCCATCCCAACACTCTTCTTCCTCCGCGACTCCACCTTGGCTGCAGCGGTAGGGGAAGAGGACACCTCTCTAAATGCATCTCACAAGCACACATCTGAACATCCGAAGTAGGCTTGTCAAGCCCACTCCGAGCGGCCACTTCGGGCTGGCTCTTCACACTTCGGGCCACCCATGAGCATTCCTCTTTGTTCATCGTGGGTTACCAAGCTACGGCTACTAAGCCCCTCCCCCCCCCGCTACGACAAGGTGGGAACTCGTTCGCGGGGAAACTAATATTGACCTAAACATTGGGCAAATTCTAGCAGTGTTGAAAAGATCAAAATGGTGGTAAAGAATGCCGGTAAAGATGGCCGTCATACCAAATGTACAGACTTAACACTTATAACTCGGCAAAGGTTAGGGATGGTTGGTGGTGCTCGAACTAATGTTGTAAGGAACGGTGAACATCTCCCAGTAAACATTTCAAGATTGCTGATCTAAGATGGCGATCAAAATCAATAATGACACATTACATAAAATGAAAGAACTAAGAAACATATCCAGCGATGATTAAAATTAAATTAATGGTAAAAATAAGTAAAAACAATCGGCATGATTTTCTGTACCGGGCACATAGAAATTTTGCGATTGGCCACCCGATTTACGACGAAAGTATCCCAACGACGGGGTAAAGAATGTACCCAAAATTAAGTGACTTGAGTCGGAAAAGGCAAATATTTTATCGATATGAAAGCGACTATTAGATGTCGCAACAACAGCTACGATAATCTTGGCAAAAACCAAAATTGTGCAAAGCTCAAGGCGTGCAAGACACAACCTTACGAGGGAAACCTTTAATTTAGAGCTAATAAGGCGAACCATATTCTCACCATCATTCTGGATGTGGAAATATACAATTTCCCCGTAAGCTTTCTTGCTAGCGTCGGAAAAACCAACGAAAGTGAAAAAATTCACTTAGTAAAGAGAGTTTCTTCCCAAAGCGTAGCCACGAACGAACAATCTTATCAGACGGTGTATCATCCCAATCAAATTCACACTACTCAAGTTGCATAATCAAAAGCTTAGCGTACAAAACCACCGATGCTACAAAACTCTTGACATCCTATAATCTAGCAATGCATGACAATTAAATTATCTGAAAACGCACTTTGTGCACGTCTCCGGGCGGGTTTACTTTAAGGCTAAGTAGGTCGGACTCGGGTGACCAACACAAACCAAGCACCTTGTGCGTATCAGAATCGTCAAATTCTTTTACAGCCGAAAGGCGGTGTGATAGTGGGATTATATCCAAAACTGTTTGCTCAATTGCCTCCCTAGCTTTAGGGTAAGGAACCCTCATTAGCAGCAAGCTGCTTCATCGTGCACATTTCATGAAATGGGCATGATTTAAAACTAAAACAAAAGCAGTTAAATTCAAACACCTTTAGAGGCTCCTTGGGGTTAAAGCGATGTAAAATGCGCTGGAATCGATGATCCCATTAACGAATCCCAATGCAAAGAGACTTTTGGCGGATATCAGCGTATAGAGCAATTACGAAACAAACGAAAATTTACTAATATATTAAATAGGTTGTTCTGTAAATTACGTCCAAAGAATGTCGTTAATTGAGAGGCGGGTACTAGTTTTAGCGCTAGCATCAAGTACCACAGGTAACTTATATGTAAGTTTGTCTTCCCTAATGACACCATGATGCGGTATAAAATATGATGACATCTCTTTACAGATATACATCGTGGTTCAAAAGGAACCAAAACAAAATGACGGACGTGGCACGTGGCAGACATTGAACCATGATACAGATGTTAATTTATGGTTTTTCCTGACACGACGGGAGATGAGCTGCTGCGGATAAAGGAACAACAAATAAAACGGCTCATAATAAGGATGGGCACTTTACCTAGGGAAAAGCGGAGAGTAACCTCTCCCTGGACGACTATGCGGGCACATTGATAATTGCATTGCGACTACGATGGCGGCGTGCATCTTCTTATAGCTTCCGCTATCTCCCCTTTCCACTTGGCGGAGCACGCCTTTCATTGGAGGACCAAAGATGCATCCATCAAAATTCAGCTCCCCTCTATTAGGCAGGCCCCTGCGGGGAAGGAACGTAAAAGGAAGAAGCGAGGGGGATTATGTCAACCATCCGAACTAACAAAATACATAAACAAATACGAAATGCAAGGGTGTGCGTTTGTCGCAACCAATTATTATAATATCAAAGAATACATAAATGAAAAAACCTCGGGGAGTAAGGTGATCGCCACCCTGCTGATTCTAATAAAACTCATTTAAAATTTGTACAAAAAATTAGTGTAAAATGAAATATTTTTAAAAAAATTCCCGCTGGGTTTCTTGCTGGTTCTTCCCAGGACCAGTGAAAAATAAAAAAACGACTTTCAATAATTATTATGTAATAATCTATAATGAATAAAAAATATTGTATTCTGTTCCTTAGCGCTCGCTGTAAACTTTACAGTAAGCAATCAACCCGTATTCGATCTCCGTCGGCACCTATGAAACTGTTAATTGCAATTTTACCTGCCGAGCTACCAAGTGTTCGATGGTGAAGGAAAACATCGTGAGGAAACCTGCATATTTATATACGATTATTAAGTAGGAGTTATAATAAGGTTTTATACGTGGTAGAGCCATGCTGCAGTTAGAAGTATAGTTGTAGCACGAATGGGTCGGCTCGACCAGAGACGGACCACGCTTTCACATAATAACAGCGTAAAATAGTAGCGTAATGTTGCTCTTTTTCGTATGGTGAGTGTAGAAAACCGGAGACCCTTTTTACTGGAAACGAGGCATTCCATCTTAGTCCTCACGGGTAACAACGCATCTGCATTTTGATTTATAATGGAGGATAGATGTAGATGTTTATGGGCCACAGCAACCACTTACCATCAGGTGGACTATGTGCTCGTTTGTCACCTCGTACTGGAAAAAAACATAATAAACGGAATTTCATATTTAGTTATAATAATAAAACTCAACGGATCAGTAAGTTGACGTGGAAAAAGGTCAGCCATATATCTCAAAATCCAAAAAATGTGCTTTCGATAGATGGCGGTATAATAATCTTATTAACTCTGTACGTAAAATTCCCTATGAGACGTCTAGCCTAGAGTCTAGCTAGAGTACTGCGATGGTCAATTCACCTGCAAAGAGTAAAAATTCGGCAATGGGACTGATGATGTAGATAAAGAATAAAACTTAATAGAGGATACAGTTGTTTTTATCAGGTAACCAGTAACATTTGTCAATATAATTCCGAAAATGTTGACATTAGCTGACGGATTTCATGCGCGTCTTCAACTTCACCAACGATATTGTACGGATACCGTTACCGTTAAAAAAATCCACTACTGACCATAGGTCTCCTCCATAGATCTCCCTTTTGCCACAGTTCCTTACACTCACATATCTGCCATAGTTGCCACGTTTGGGTTGGAAACCACAATTTTTATTTTTTAGTCGTTATTAAATATATCGTCCATCTCGCGGGTTCTCGTTTCGTTACTACTGCACCCACGGGACGATATTTGGTAGTGGATATTTTTAAACTGCCATTATACGGTAATTTAATTATTAGTAAATAGTGGTGACATAACAAAATAAAATAAAATAAAATAAATGATAAAATTGTCAGTTTCTTATATAAAAAGTCTAATAACATGAATAGTTTACGGATGTTCGGTAAAAGTAAAGTTAAAGCCTATAAACGTCCTATTTTTGTATAAAAAAGCCTCTTACCTTTCATTACTAAGATGATTTTGGAACAAGCAACAATTCATAAAGGCTAACGCTTGAAATATTTAAAATTTCTGAATCGGCACTTAGGTCTGACAGATGATGTCGCTGGCATCATCCGCAATTTAGATAACAACTCTTCCCAAGGTCAACAAAGACAAAAAGAAACATTTATGACATAAATAATATAATAATTACAAAACGTACAATACCAAAATGGCTATAAAAGTATCTAAGTAAATTCTACAGCCATAAAACGTGAATGACCTAAGGTTAAGTAAGTTAATTAGTAATGAGAGCGAGTAGCTCTCATCATTTTGTATAATACATATCGTAGTAAAAGTGCTTTGGATGTATCGAAATTTATTTAAAATATTAAAATTATACTGCAAATATTTTTTTAAAGTTAGGAGCTTTTGAGTAGTTATCCGAAACGGTAGAAATATATTTATATAACATTTAACCTGGAAGAATTTTAATAATGTTACATTGCATCTGAAATAGTGATATGCTGACTTTGTTTTAATTGTCGACAATAAGCGGGAGTTTATTTAAGCTTACTTTTATGCACGCATAAGTTAAAACGCTTATTTTTAAAGCGCTTATGAAGCGCTAAGCTAATAAACAATGCAATGGGTTTTATATTATTTTGATATAATATCATAAAGCTGCAGCTGTATTATGGTTGCTTGAATGAATTGGCTCGATAGCCGTGAAAACCTGCTCGGGAGATCTGCAGTATGTGAAACTAATCTGCTACTTTTAATGAAATTTTTATTATTATACAGATATCGTTTTTTATTTTTAAACAGATGTGGAAATATAGCTTGACTTCATTTTAATTTTAGGCCCATTACAAATCATAGAATAAGAGGTAAAGAAGGAGAGTAATAAGTTCGTGGCCTAATTGCACTGTCTATTTCTCAATGTAATCCATTTCAAGTGAAATGAACTCTTCATATCGTAAATATAATGTCTTTTAACAATTGAAGTATATTCATTGCTTGCTCCTGAAAATGTTTCTCAATGGTGTCCTCAATCGTATATTGTCATCGGAAAATATTTGTCTCCGTAACTCTGCTTTGTGCGTAACTATTTAATATTATAATATTACGCAAAACTGAGTTTTAGAATTCATGTATCATGTATTCATGTATGAAATGTCAAGCTTTGTATAATTATTAACACGCTATATTCTTAATAATAATCCTATTATAGATGTAGAGAAATCGTTTATTGTGACGCACGATCTATGCAATTTAAGAAAATAATATCGTGGTAACTCTGGGGAGACATAGTTAAGAGTTAGTTTTAAAATTTCGTTCTCCTTCGCCACAATGGACAGGGAATTGACTACTGCAATTTCAAGTGCTGCTTTAACACGTGCTTAAGTTAAAATATCATGAGGAAACTTGCATGACTTAAAATAATTTGTTGTTTCTAGGGAATGTAAAGTCACGCATAAACATACATTAATGCTGTGCGGCGAAACTCTCTAACCCTATAAAAATGAGAGAAGGCCTTTCAATTAAATAATTTAGGCATTTTTGTAATAAGAAAAAAAATTATTCGATTCCATCATTCATATAGTTGAGAAACAGAACACTCTCTAGAATCTTTAAAATGCAGATCGGTTGAAGCCAAAAAGACGAATTACGACGGCCAGCGGTGCAACCGTGCTTCAAGTCCCGCTAATCTCTATAACCAGGCAACTGACACCACTGACAACGGCCGCGTCGCAACCGGTTCTCGTGCGCAACGCAACTGTCCATCGAGAAATGGGTTTCACACAACATCACACCAAAACACGACTTGCATCATTTGGCGGTACGTCTTTGCCAGTTGGGTGGTAACTAACCCTCGGCCGAGCCTTTCACTAGTAGAGGACCAACCTACCACCAGTATGTAGTGCTGTTCATTTAGCACTACCCGGGAGATACGTGTAGGGAGTCAGGATTCAAGTAATTACTACGGACGCGAGCAGCTTCATCCCCTACACTTTTGCATCGATGAGACTATAAGTATAAAGTTTTTGATTTCGCTATCAACAGAAAGTTTATAATCAGTTACCACAGCACGGAATTTATTCTTACAATAGTCATGCGACTCCAACCCTGTTTTTTTTTCAGTCGAGTGAATGCAATGAATTTATCTAACTCGGTAATCGAGTGAAAATAAATCTTACTTGAGTCTGCTTGCGTTCAAGGTACTAAGTCGACTTGGCGCATCGTATAGATTCGGAGAATGCTAAATAAATATCACTTCACTAATTTACTTGTAGTATAAGTCGCCGCGGGCGACATCAGAGGTTGTATCCAAATTTACAGTTGCATCTAGCATGCCGTAAAAATGTGATTTTAGTTTGATTCATAATATCGTAGTTTGAAAATCATTGCTGATCTTTTTTTACTTCGTATAAGCAGTGTATTACATATATGGTGATTTACATTTCACTTGTTTGTTTAAAGTTTGAGTGATAACAATGAAACGAGAAAACAAAAATCGTCAGTGTGGCTTTTTTTTTGAAAAAAAAAAAATATCGTAAAAAAGTGGTTTGTAAGATATGTAAAAATCACTTTATAGATTTTCAATACTAGAGACATGAAAAAGAATATGAAAATACTACAAACTGTAAATAGTCGATTTACTCGAAAAATTGCGTACAAGTAGAATAACATAAATGCATAAATTAACTCGAGTGACTCGAGGCACAAAATTCTATTCGAGTCGCATCTTTATCTTACGGTCAATATAGTGTGTGTCTGCAACTTAGTGATGACCTCAAATTACTAATTCGAGCAATTTATTGATATATTATGTAATGTCCATAAATTGATTCAGTATAATTTGTGATAGGTAAATTATTCATAACTTCAATACCTATATCATAACGTTAGAGTGATATTATTTTATGAATATTGTAGACACGCAAATCAAAAATATATAACATAACATAAACACTCACACGTAACACCCAGAGGGGTAGGCAGGGACTACAGACTTCTTAATGATTTCTTATATTTACGCGAACACTACACATTGAAATAATACTAGTTTTTTACGGAATTTATCGCGTATGTTTAACTTTTTAATTACCCGACGTTTCGAACGCTTTACAGCACTCATGGTCACGGGCAGGACTGAGATGTTCAACGTCCATATGTCATAGTTAACCGCGGTTACCATAGATTAAAATTTAACTTTTGTTCCGATCTATGCCGTATGAACTTATGGTATCTTGAAGTCTTGCAGTTGTATGCTTGGGTTGGGATTTAATTTTATTTATTATAGGATCCCAAGCAGATGGTAGCACCCAGCCATCTTCTCTATTGGAATTAGGATGTTTTTTGATTTCAATAGCCTCGCGAATCATCCTTGGAAGGAATCGGTGTTCTTTAGCGAGGATCTGCGGTCTATCAAATCTGATGTAGTGACGGGGGCGATCCTGTACGTGTTCACAGACTGCAGACTTCCCGGAGCGTCGATTCTTCACATCAGCTATATGTTCTTTAACGCGGGTTTTTATTGATCTTTTAGTTTGTCCTATGTAGGAGAGACCACATTCACAATCAAGCTTGTACACTCCTGCATCTTGCAGAGGGACATTACACTTGACCGATGGTAAAAACTGACCAATCTTCTTCAGCGGCTTGAAGTATGTTTTGATGGAAGCGCGCTTCAAGATGTAGCCAATCTTGTCAGTGACTCCTCTAACATATGGCAGTACAGCAGGTACACGCTCGACTGTGGCCGGCTTCACTCGTTCACTGTGACGTAGGCGCGGGACTCGAAGCTTGTTGTCATGCAAAACTTGCTTGACATGGTGGAGCTCTGCAGCCAGGTGTTTACTGTCACAGATCCCTCGTGCTCTCTGAAACAAAGATTTACCCACGGTAGCTAACTGTGAAAGATGGTGGTGAGAATCACCGTTTAAATATCTATCTGTATGGGTCTTTTTTCTATACACAGTATGGCTCAAGGTGTTATCAGGATTCCGAATTACCAACACATCTAGAAAAGCTAAGGAATTGTTTGCCTCTAACTCCATTGTGAACTGAATTTTTGAATTTATAGAATTAAGATGGTCTAAAAATGCAGTTACTTTGTCTAAAGGTAGAATTGTGAAAGTGTCGTCTACGTACCGCTTGTAGAACCTTGGATTTATGGGAGAACTAAGCAGGGCTTTCTCCTCAAAGTCTTCCATGAATATGTCGGCGACAATGGGAGATACAGGTGAGCCCATCGCCACACCATCTACTTGCTTGTAGAACTCCTCCTTCCACAATAGGTAGCCAGATGTAAGGCAGTGTCTGAGTAATACTGCATATTCTACGGGCATTTTGTTTTCTTCCAGCCTTCTAGTTACAATTGAGATGCAGTCTGCAACAGGTAAGCAATGACTGCACATCAAAACTGACCATAGTTTCATTGTCTGCCAGATGTAGGTCTTTAATCTCGCTGACAAAATGGTAAGAATCCTTTATGTGTGCTCTTGTATGTCCCCTTAGCGAAAATACTCTCACCACTCAGGGGACATACAAGAGCACACATAAAGGATTCTTACCATTTTGTCAGCGAGATTAAAGACCACATCTGGCAGACAATGAAACTATGGTCAGTTTTGAAGTGCAGTCATTGTTTACATGCTTACCTGTTGAAGACTGCATCTCAATTGTAACTAGAACGCTGGAAGAAAACAACATGCCCGTAGAATATGCAGTATTGCTTAGTTCTCCCATAAATCCAAGGTTCTACAAGCAGTACGTAGACGACACTTTCACAATTCTACCTTTAGACAAAGTAACTGCATTTTTAGACCATCTTAACTCTATAAATTCTAAAATTCAGTTCACAATGGAGTTAGAGGCAAACAATTCCTTAGCTTTTCTAGATGTGTTAGTAATTCGGAATCCTGATAACACCTTGAGCCATACTGTGTATAGAAAAAGACCCATACAGATAGATATTTAAACGGTGATTCTCACCACCATCCTTCACAGTTAGCTACCGTGGGTAAATCTTTGTTTCAGAGAGCACGAGGGATTTGTGACAGTAAACACCTGGCTGCAGAGCTCCACCATGTCAAGCAAGTTTTGCATGACAACAAGCTTCGAGTCCCGCGCCTACGTCACAGTGAACGAGTGAAGCCGGCCACAGTCGAGCGTGTACCTGCTGTACTGCCTTATGTTAGAGTCACTGACAAGATTGGCTACATCTTGAAGCGCGCTTCCATCGAAACATACTTCAAGCCGCTGAAGAAGCTTGGTCAGTTTTTACCATCGGTCAAGTGTAATGTCCCTCTGCAAGATGCAGGAGTGTACAAGCTTGATTGTGAATGTGGTCTCTCCTACATAGGACAAACTAAAAGATCAATAAAAACCCGCGTTAAAGAACATATAGCTGATGTGAAGAATCGACGCTCCGGGAAGTCTGCAGTCTGTGAACACGTACAGGATCGCCCCCGTCACTACATCAGATTTGATAGACCGCAGATCCTCGCTAAAGAACACCGATTCCTTCCAAGGATGATTCGCGAGGCTATTGAAATCAAAAAACATCCTAATTTCAATAGAGAAGACGGCTGGGTGCTACCATCTGCTTGGGATCCCATAATAAATAAAATTAAATCCCAACCCAAACATACAACTGCAAGACTTCAAGATACCATAAGTTCATACGGCATAGATCGGAACAAAAGTTAAATTTTAATCTATGGTAACCGCGGTTAACTATGACATATGCACGTTGAACATCTCAGTCCTGCCCGTGACCATGAGTGCTGTAAAGCGTTCGAAACTTCGGGTAATTAAAAAAGTTAAATATACGCGATAAATTCCGTAAAAACTAGTATTATTTCAACTACAGACTTCTATTTGGCATGATACTGACACACTTCTCTCGCCTCCTCCACACATGTTTGTCGGTCAAGGGTACTCCTAATTTGACCCGTTTCAATATATCGCCAATTTGGTCGACAAACTTTCACCTATTACGTCCTTTTCCGACTCTGCCTTTCACTTCTGCAACATAAATTTGCTTTGTCACTCTTTACTCATTCATTCTTTCCACATGACCAAACCACCGAAGCATTCCTCTCTTAATCCTGGTCACAACATCTACTTGCAAACTAGACTCTTCTCTTCACACAAAATGACCGCATTTCAACTGCGTTTATTCTACTCTCGTGCTTCTTCTGCCATACCCAACTTTCACTACCATACGTTAAAGTAGGGACCAACACAGCACTGTGAATTGCCATACGTGCCTTTTTTGAAACATTCTGACTTTTCACAATAGAGTGTGGGACCCCATTTACTCGATTTCCTGCGTTCACTCGTCATTCTATATCCTTATCATATCTCCAATTCTTGCTAAATACGCATCCCAAATATACACACTCATCTACTTGCTCGATCAACCCCCTTCTACTCTTATTTCACATATCGTTTTACTTTCTTCTCTTTCAAAAACCATAACTTTCGCCTTACTTGCGTTCACTTTTATACCCCTTTCTTTTAATGATCTGTTCATTAATATAGCGATCATTTGTAACTTGGCCGCCGATGACGCAAAGTTTTTGTTTTTTCGGCGTCGGAAAAAATAAAATAACTAACTATTAATAAGAATAATAATTGTGTTGGATGGAAGAACAAATAACTCGAGTTCAATTCGAGTAACCTGAGTTTCAACTTGAGTTAAGTCAAATCAAGTTTCTTCCGAGTTAGCATATATCTAATACAATTAAGTTTTTTTTATTATCACCTTACCAGAACCAATGACCTGAACACAAATATCAAAACCACTCTTTTTTCCACATTTCTTTATTGCCTTTAGATTTTCAAAAAATGTTTAGACTATTTATAATAAAAAAATGGTATCTTTTTTGTGTAATACCATTGATTCTTTTTTGTGTAATAAAATATCTAGTGGGCCCATTTACCTGCCATCTCTGAAATAGTAAAATGCTGAGCTAACAGAAATATGGAAACAATTTTTAACATTCATATAAATTTCATTATCCTTTCTGAGTTTTTTCAATTCAGTTATTACTGAGCTTTAATTTTTTTAATTAATAATACTAGGAAACAAGTATTTTATAATAATATCAATAAATATTCAGGTTTTATACCTTTGTTTGGGTTAACGCTAATTGTTGCGGTACTATAAAATGTTTTTCAAAGCAGATTCCTTTCCAAAGATATATTCTGTTTTAAGTGTATTAAGATTTAGTAAGCAATTGGTGATAATGAGTGATTAAAAAAAGTAATTAGAAGTAGATTAGAATAACCGTAGTTATTCCCATCGCAAATAAATGGCGAGGTATCATGAACTGTAGTGTAGCATTGTTGAATATTTTATAAATAAAATCAAGTTGAGTTCTCAAACATTTACAAAATGGCATGATTTTTTAAACTGTGCACGGTCACTGTCATTATAACGGATATTGTTAGAATATGATTTTAATATTAATTTTTAACATTATGGCTACAACTCTTACACTTTGTTTTTTTTTTTGATTACTGCACCAATTATTTCTGATTCTTAAGTCGAATTCCAGCTAAAGTAAACATTTGTGTAAATACACGTACCTACTGTTAGTTTTCTCAATCAACAGCAAAATAACTTTCACGTCACAAACTGCTGCATTTGATTTTGACAATAAAAGATAATGATTACATATTCTACTAAACGTAATTTAGTAGAATATGTAAAAGAACAATAAAATTGTCGAAGATGTAAAGATTTTGCAAATTTTTACCTCAAAAGAAATTCTAAATTTTCAAATTTCTTAGGCATCAGTTTTCCACACGATATTTTATTTAATTTCCCGAAAAATTATCGGTTTCAATGCCCTCGGTTTTTTTTCCGGATCATACCGATATATATATACACAAGATTATATATATTATATACAGATTATGATTAATGGGAGGTATTAAACTGAAAACTAACTTTTAATGTACTGTTATCAGAATATTGGAGATTGATACTGTAAGTTTGGGTATTAAACTTAAAATGTCGGAAATCCGCTATTGCGATATAATTAATAATCTCGCTTTTAGATGAAACAAATATTCGTTTGGTGTAATTATTACCATAACAGCAATATTTTAATAATAAATAACTCATGACACTGTACTGCAAATTCCTCAAGTTTATGGATTTTTTTGGTTTTTAGCTCGGATTGAATTTATTAATTGATTTTAAACTAACTTTCTGAGAAGCTAGTGACTAGCAATTTTGAACATAGCTCAGAATCGGATGACAGTGTAAGAATACGAAAAAAGTGACATGTATATTAATAATATTATTATATGATTAAAAATAGGTATATTCAAAAGCCGAACATTAAGATAAAGTTTAGAAGTACTCATTTATGAATATACTGAAAACTAAACTAAAAAATTAAAAACTACTGTTACCAATCCGCCTGCCAAATGTGACTACTATGACAACTAACATATGAGGTAATTGAAAGGGAATGTTTAAACGTGGAGTTTTGATAGAATGTAACGACAACAGTAACAGTAACTACGCATAAATTAATATCATTAATTTTTCCCGCACCCTATTTAATTAATAATAGATACACTGATAATTTTGGGGTAAATTATACATAAAACATGCCCAGTGATGTTCCTGGTAGATTTCCGTCAAGAGAACTTCCGAATATTATGCAAACTTTTGATTGTGATATTCAAAAGACGGGCAGTATGTAATTTTACACAAAAGTTGGATCCAGAATAAATTGGAACTTGATCCACAACTTAGTACTAAAGTACTCTCCAACTGATCAAGCCAAAGAAAATAATATCAAATTTGATCAGTCAATATTTTTTTAAATCTTTGACCGTCTTAAAATGAGTTTCCTCCTTTCTTTATCACAGCGAGAGATTATCAAAGGAGATAATTCTCAAGAGGGTACATTTCTCTCACAATAAACGAAAAAACTATTTTTTTAATATAAAAATATGGCATAAAATTTTATTTTCAAATTATTTTGGACATTTAAGTTAAAAAAGTTAGAAGGTAACGTGAAAAAATAAACTATTTATAAAATAGTAGCGGTGAGTTTAATTATTGAAATATTGCCTAATCAAAAACATAAAAAACCTAATAAAAAATCTGTAATTACAATAAGAATTAACTTCAAAAACTAAAATAAATAAAATAATTTACACATAATAGTTTCTAATGTCAACGCTACGACAAAGTGTATCGAAGAATTAAAGCCTTGACCCCTCAACAAGTCCACGGCTAAGCATAGGCCTTTTCAAAATAAATACCGCCATAAAGCAGGCTCTTGAGCTAATCCCTTACACTGCCTATCTTACCAGATCTTCACTCACTCCTTAATCGAGTTACTAGTCACCCCGCTTACCAGCTTGCGCGGCTGCCACCCGAGAATCATTTTTTTCATCAGTTGCAAATTATTCGAAATGGCCTCCTCATTGAATTTCAGTGTATTGTATAATGGTAAGAATAATCTCTTTCGTTAAAGATTTTGATTATGATTTGGGCTCGTATTGTGAAATTAAATAGTTATTTTCTGGTGTTTATAGGAAGAAAAAAAAACTAGAATACGATCAAAGCTGAAGTTTAATGAAATTTGGTTTAGATAGCTGAATTTCACCAAAAAACCGAAAAAATATATGTTAGTAAGACAAAATATGAGTATTTATAACCGACTTTAAGAACGAGGCACCTCCTCGTTCAATTCAATTCGTCTATATGTTTTGTTTACGTGTGTTACATCATAGCTTTTCTCTGAGTGAGTCGATTTTGATGATTCTTATTTTTAATTTGAAAGCATGTGCTTCTCGTGTGGTCCCATGTAAATTTGATCGGGATCTGACTAGTAGTTTTTAACTTGTCCTTAATGATGCGTATTTGATTGCATTTGAATAGATTGATGATGTTCTCATTTTATTTATATTGAAGTCGATTGCGCAAAGTATTTAATTTTGATACTTGTATCAGTTACCTCACAATTTGACATGTATGTCAGTAAAATAGTACGAAATTAAGTAAATCAGTTGTTTATTTTCAAAACTGCTTAATATCCCTGCAATAAGTCAGACAGCTGGTACGGTAAAGTATTTTAACAAGAAAATACATTAATTTTTACGGTACATAGTACCAGGCATTCATCCACTTCTCGTCCTAGAAGAAGTGGTATTGATATTGAAAATATTAGAAAGACAACAAACTTACATCCAAAACTTTTTCCATTTTTTATAATAGACCATTATTAATTTAAAGTAATATTAGTGTTCGCATTTGAAATAGTATAAAATAAATAAACAATAATTAATAATGGGAAATTATATTATCCAAATGTACATATTGTGTTTATTGTTTTTTCTGTCATAAATTGTTCATTATGATAATTTATGACAGTAAATAATTAAAATTAAGCAATCAAATCTTTAAACATCTACATAGTACACAAGCACAGAGGAGGCGTTAACGAATATAATTATTTGATCAAAGTAACTTACCTGTAAATGTCCATCGATCAAAATTATATGAACCCTACCCTGCTGTATATTATTACCCACTCTTAGGGCTTACTTGAATTTTAATTATTTTTCCTCATTATAGTGGATATGAATTCACAATGACATAAGGTGTGTAGTGTTGCCAGTGGGAGTTCATACAGGTTGGGATACCAGTAAAAATATTCTTTTCCCCTCAGAAGGTTAAAACTTGTGTGATTCGGTCTGTTAATTCATGAAATAGTATACAAACACAGAAGAGGCGTCAACTTCATATAATTTTGATCGAAGTACACTTACAGGTAAGTTAATTTGATCAAATAATTATCATCATGATAAAAAAAACTGGTCAAGTGAAGAGAATTGAACCTAGATTACATACTGTGAAATTTACAGAGATCGCATAACATTTGTATTTTTGCCTAGCCTTAGTATAATAGATGAACAGTTTTATGCCGTGCGCCAGGTTATATATATATATTACACTGCTTTTCCGAACTGAATAATAAATCTTTCCGTTAGCGCCTTCCGCATAGAACCAACAATCTGTTTAGTAATGTAGCATCATCTCTTGAACGATTGATTATATTGAAAACGACTTTGTTTTATACTCTAAATTAAAAATTAAGACGGGACTTTTCCAGTCAGATTTTTTTCGGACGGTAGTAAAGTTTATGGAGACCCGTAGTTCATTTATGCTGTACCCACATCTACAAATGCAGTATTTGGCTAAATACTATGTGTAAAACATACACTGTCATTCATATTCCATAAAAATATTTACATCCAAAATTTAAATATACCACTCATTAGCTAAATAATCAAAGAATTTGTTACGTTGTATGAGTATTGTGACGAACCGCGCGTGGCGGAAGGGGGAACATTGTCATCTTGTGTTCGTTTCGTTACGTCCACGTATTCAAGATAAATACACGGTCGTACCTACAATACAGCCACACCTCGTTTAAAAAAAGGTTCTTTAAGCCAATTTCAACGTAGAAGGAAGGTCTGAATAGCCTGAAAAATTTCTGTTAATCGATTTTAATTATTCATTTTTATTGAATAGGTATTAAATTTGAACCAAAACCTCCTCTCCCAAGGGTGGAAAAATAGCGGATGAAATTTTAATGTGACTAATTGTGACACACACACACACACACACACACACACACACACACACACACATTCCTCACGACGTTTTATTTATTCGCCTAGCATGTAATAAATGAGCAATACATTTGAGACTAACAATTTCATTGGTGGCATCAGGGACCTACTTGAATTGCTCGCGTACTATGAAATTTGAAAAGACATCGTTTTTCCCGTTCCGAAGTCCCGTCGAACGGTGGCTTTGAATTCACGTAGGTGTTGTAGCTACTACGAGAGCTGTAATTCCATCCCCAAGTTTGAGGTCGTCCAGCGTTTTCTTCATGTCAGCCGTCACGTTGTCAACCCGATTGTCCACTTGGTCGATTCGGGTTTCAGCTTTCGACAGGCGGTTGTCATGTTGAGCAACCCTATCCTGCAACTTCTTTATCTATTTCCCGAAGGTAGCGTAAAGGTCCTTCATGAGCAGCATCTGCTCCTCCTTATCGCATTCGAGCTGCTCTTTCAAACAACCGGCCGGTTCCTCTTAACCGCGCTGCAGCTACTCTTCCAACCGACGGGCCTATTTCTCCTGTCGACGGGCCTGTTCCTCCTCTAGGCGTGCCTGCTCCTGTAACATCATCATCAGGTAACCTAAGTCAGGTGCTGCAGGTGCAGGAGCTGCTGACCGGCCGGCCTCCATGGCTGGCATCTGGCCTTCCGACGTCTGTCGGTCGTTGCACCACCATATCGTCTCTGGTCCGTCTCCTGCTGGCGTTGACTTCGGGTACGGATACTCTCCGTGTCGTCCTTAGGTAAAATCGGCATGATTTAATCTTACTTCTGACACCAATCGTTATGAGCTTGGATTTCGTAACAGTAAAAACTGCCGAATTACCAAAATTGACACTTTAGTTACGGAATACCAATCACAACTTAAAACACACCAATCACTTTAGTTCGCAGTTACATCGCTTAGAAGTATTCGTTTGTAGTCTTTGGTAGTTTTCATATATTTAGCCTTTTCTTCAGAATAAGCACTCTATCTGGATATATACCAATTTTTTATCCATTACTGATTGTAAGGTATTCTTCGTTATTGGGGATGACAAAATATTATCTGCAGCATTTTTAAAGTTGGTAACAGATTTGGTAACCCCGACTGCGTAAAAACTTTACTAAATAGAGACACCTTTTATAATTAAATGTCAATTAATTTGCTACCTTCCGCTAACTAAATATTTTCTTCTTCTTCAAAGCCACCGAAGCTATGCAATTGCTGATATGTAATACAATCTATCTAGCAGTGGTATACCTTCTGTGTGCTTTGTTAAAAACGTCCTTGACAGCACTGAATATGAAATTGAAGCGTGGAGACAGATCAAGATTGGTGTATTTTTATAAAACTGCTAAAAACAACAATCTATATTTTTATCAATTTATATCTTGGGCTTGCCCTAGCTTGGAGCTCAAGCTTCACCGCTGAATCAGGCGTTACTTTGTGGAAATCCATTATAATGAATAATTTATTACTTTGCAACTTTCCGCTAACTAATTACAATGATGTGTCTTACCTGGATTGAAGAAAACCTCCCGCTCTCCCTCAATTGCGTGAACCAATCCCGTTACCACTGATCCCAGCACCACTTTTTCGCGTTTAGAGTTCTTTATATAAAATCATATGAAAACTCGCACACTACAGTCGCACTGTACGCGCTGCATTTTAGAAAATGTGGTAAGTATCCTAAAATTAAAGGACGCATGCTGATGACGTCGTATATTGTTGCTCGTTCGGCGTGTGCTGATACTCAGTGTTGTCTAATGTTGTCATCTTAGTGGATTTTCCACTGAAACTTGTGGTTTCAACTTTCGCTTAAAAATATTAAACTTTTACTTAATCTCAGGAATATCTTCTTTTACTGTGTAGGCAACAATGAGTCACAACACAAGATATTTTATAACTTTTAATTAATACGTAATTAATTACACATAATTAAAAAAAAATTGGATCGATGATCAATATGAATACTTAGCGAAAAAATTAATTTAAATACAAAAAAAATTGATATTTAATTAAAATTAAAAAACCCAATCATTCTTGATTACTTAATTTATCAATAAAAATACTTACCTCATACATACAATAAGTCTTTTCTCTGGTTCAATTGGCCTTCTAAATCTTGAGTTTTTTCATACAGAGAAATGGTTTTAGTATATATAGCAAATCTTGAAGTTATTTGTAAATTAAATGCAAATATTTCAAAAATCGTTCATCATCATCTGTCTTTAAAAAAGTATAATATTCATCCATACAGCTGCCTTTTTAAATTTGTATTATGAATTCAGAATCTTCTTTTCCTCGAATTTTATTTTCTCCTTCCTCTGCCGAGCGATCAATATCACTGTACCGTTTCACACCAGTGGTTGGAAAAACTGTAAAAGTTGTTGGCATTACAAAAGAAATGCGTATGGCGCGTACGTACAAATGTCCTAGGCCATCCACAAAATGCAGTGCATACGGCCCGTAAGCTTACGCGCCGTACGTGTCGCCTGTAGACAAATGTGCGTTCAGCTTAACGGTACAAGGTATTTGCCTAGAAGTAATTAAACTTTATCATAAATTAAAAATAAATTTCAGAAGCTACATTGGAAATGATTGTTCTCAATATTTTAGTTTTTAAAGTTGGTTACCACTTCTTTATGCTAAGTTTAATTAATGTACCCTTTTGTATTTATGAAATATTACAAGTTTATTATAACAACTATAATGTCAAGGTAGTAAAATTAAAATCCTTATCCTCAATTTTTCCACTCTGGGAGATTGATTTTTTTCTTAAAAATTTTCTATAAACACCTTCTAATAACATTATATTTAATAAATAAAAAATTCTTTGAGTCGATTCAGCTGTTTCTGAAACATCGATGAAAATACATGAAAATTACGCGATGTTCATTCTCATTTTTTTATACTCGGATAAAAATTCATAACATGACTATTTTACTACATTTACCTAAATATTTAATTATCCAACACATAACTTTCATATACATTACATACAAAAATTAAAATGATACAGTATCATACAAAAATTAAAAGGATACAGTATCATACAGAAATTAAAACGATTAAATATCTCCAGCCAGATAGAACTTTAAGTAAATAAATCCACCTGAAATGATTTTGTTAATCCGTTGAATTCACTCGAGCGCAAATATTTCGGATTTAAAAATAGCTCCCCTGATACAAGTGATATATGAAAGGGTCGTGCTCCCAATTTCCGACACATTCCATATTTATGAAATAGTTTACGCTGCACGCAGTACAAATGAAATCATTAAGCCTCTTTGCAAATTTTTTCTTTAATTATAAACTTAATTTGCACTAACAGTGCATGCATGGTAATGGCTGTTTTTTAATATAATTATTGATGCATATGTTTATTTGTGTTACTAATTACAATAATAAAATAAAAAGTAACAATTTCTTATCTTACTATATACGACTTACGAGTCGTAATTATAGTCCATAATTTACAACAATGGGGAAGACAATATTTGGTTGAGAAATCGGTAAATTTGAAAACTTAACTAGAACAATTTGGGCACTTCTCCCCACACAGAAAGTACAACTGATTTTATAAATTGGTGACAAATTTTAACTAAAAATAGCGCAATAGGTAGAAATATGTTAAAATAATAAAAGACATGGAAGATAATTTAATTTCTTGTTGAGTACAAATTATATTTAAATAAATGATAATTCAAAAAATTATAAGCTATTCTCAAGGTGCGTACAGAATTGCCGTCAATGTTTTTAATAACCGAGATAAAAAAAATATCTGACTTAAAGGAAAAAAATAAGAGGGACAGCAGGGGGACCTATATAATCTGTAATTTTTTTATTTTATTGAAAAACCATCTACAGTTTGTACATTTACCACTATATTATATAAACAAGTTTCGGAGATATTATGTAATATAGAAGATTCACATTATTTGCAAAACATTTAAATACATCTTCTGACTTCTGAGATCAATAAAATCAAATAAATCAATAAAATAAAATCAGATCTGGTATTGTTCGCTCCTGTGTATGCCCCGGTAGTTGAGGTACCGCAAGAATCTTCTTTGTGTACCCTCTATGGCTGCTACGTATATTTTATATTGAGGATTACAACTAGTAAAGCAATATTCTAACACGCTGCGGATATATGAAAAATAAAGTGCTTTAATGCAACTTAAATCATTAAAAGGTTTGGTGACACGCATGGTGAAACCTAGATTTTTGTAGTCTTTCATGGTTATTAAGTAATGTGTTCTGAAAAGGTTAATTTGCTGTGTAAAGTTACTCCCGAGTCTTTCTTATAGGACGACTGACAATGTGTTAAGAATACTGTATAGGTTTTATTTTACGGGTAAACAAGATTGATACACATTTTTCAGTATTAGCTGTTACGCGATTATTTCTGTAGTATAGAGCAAGTCTTTTTTAAGTCGTCTTGGAGGAGCTGACAGTCCTTTTCTGAGTTTATATTCATATATATTTTCTTGTCGTCTGTGTAAAGAAGAAATACTGCGTGTTGTAAACATTATCCTATATCATACTGGTAGGTTATTTACTTTTATAGAACACAACTATAGCTTTGTATATAATACATTTTTCAAGGAGAGACATTCTTCAAATTTATTATTAATGTAATTTGAGTTTGAGGAAGTAAAAGTTTTGCAAAGAAACGAAAAAGTTAAAATCGTTCCACTTTTACTTTTTAAGATATTTATTACCCAAAACCTTTAAAATGTTTGACGAAAAAATATTTTAGATTTTTTTAGCTCAGAATTTTGGAAATAAAATTATTAAATTTAAAAATTGCCATTTATGTAAATAAAATCGAAGAAAATTTTTATATATATTTGTTTATATAGAATAAGTATGACAAACAAGCACAGAGTCCGTTTGGTGGTTGGTAGAGGCTTTGGTTTATAGGGTTCTACAACTATCGTCGCCTGAGAATCGAAATACAGCTGCGTTGTCACCCCTGGGGACTAAAACGAAACGGGGACTAAAAAGTGTTTTTCTATACTCTCTGGTTCATTCTCACTCAGACCCTCCAGAGAAAACTGGCTGAATGGCCAGGTTATCTGTGAGGTCCGTAGCCTCATATGGTATATCGATGGGTCTAAAATGGGCCTCGACGTAGACTCTGGAATTTACTGGGAACGCCCCAAATTCAAACTTAGTATGAATTAGGGTAGACTCACCTTTGCCACACTTCAGTGTGCGAAACCAATCCGCAAAAACACTACGTCAACCATATAATTTATATAAACTCTGATAGATAAGCAGCACTGCTTACGCTGAGGTCAAACTTAGTGAACTAGAAGCTACTACTACTAGAGACTGTGTGACCCATTTAAACGCCCTGGTATGTTTCAACAGGGTCGTCTTAAGATGGGTTCCGGATTACGTGGGTTTTGTAGGTAATGATTTTGCCGACAAACTTGCACGGGAGGACTCAAAGAGTACACAATTAGGATCTGTGCTATTTTGTGAAATCTCAAGCGGCCTAGCCCGATTGACCTTTGAAACTTTTTATCACAATAAATAATTTTACTTTTTGGCAATAGAATTTTCAATGGAAAAGATTCCAAGATATGGCAGTCTTTCCTGACACATAGTAGAAACGTTGATAAATTTTTAAATGTTTTAATATTATAAAACTTCGTTACATTTAGCAACAGTTATAGTACAGGTATAGTCAGCAAGATTCGAAATGCTGTCTACACTTTTGGGAAAATTATCCGCCAATCGTTATTTTTAATAAGTCTGAGAACTTTAGGTGGCTCTGCTGATTGAAGATCTTTAAATAATGGATTCATGTTCATAAGTTCATGAACCAATTTACAACTAGACAAATCACATTATGCCCATCTGTTCAACTGATTTGCAAATCAACACAGTCTTTTTGACCTTTCAGGAATTAATTTATTTTGTATAAAATGAACACGTATCATAGAATTTTAATATTTAAGTCAAGTTATTAATGAACTTTTAATTGTATCAATCACAGGGTAAAAACGTTCATTTAAAACATTTCTTTACGATCAATTGGTGTCTTACATACGGCTTCGTAAATAAATAATGTTATCTTTCTTTGGGATCGGACTGACTTAAAAATTGGATCTATTTGTTATTAGAACAGATGAAAATGCTCGGTATTGTTTCTAAATTCTGACAAAATTTTCAACCAACACGATACCTTTGTTAAATCCATAGATTCAGATCATAGCTTTTTGGTGCGAGCAGCTATGCAGGTTTAGAAAGACCAGTATCACAGCGACCTAAAAGATCTATTGTGTTCGCTGCTGTGACTATAGTTCACTGCTATGCCTTATATCTTTAGTGAATAAGAGTCTCTTAGTTGTGAGCAATATCACTTCTTCTGGGCGAATTAGATAATTTCTCAGATGTGTTGCGTTTGCGCATTAAGAGTCCACAATCAGTCAGGATGTGCAGAGGCGTTTCTTCCGTTAAAGAACAAAACTGGCACATCCTTTAGTTGCTTAGTCCTAGGATGGCCGTGTGCTTTTTAAGACAACAGTGTCCAATAAGGTCTCTTGCCAGAATGCGCAGTTTATTTTTACCTTATCCCTGGGCTTCTGAAGTGAATTTACGATTAAAAGAGTAGATTAAGGTTTTAAATTGTTTTAGGCCTGGTGTATCAGACCAGATCTTAAGTGATTTATTGTGATATAGAGTTTCAAGGATCAATCGGGTTAGGCTTTTTGAGATTCCACAAAATGGCTCCGTTCCGAAATGTGTGCTCTTAATGGCCTGCGAGCTCGTCGGCAAGTTCATTGCCTACAATACCCGCGTGGCACGGTTCCCATCTTAAAAAACGACCTTGTTGTTACATCCCAAGGCGTTTAGACGGTTCACGCAGTCTCCAACTAGCTTCGAGTTCACTAAGTTTGATCTCAATGCTAGGAGTACTGCTTGACTATCAGAATTTATAAAAATTATATGATTGACGTAGTGTTTTTGCAGATTGATTTCGAAACACTGAAGTATGGCGAAAATTTTTGCCTGGAAGATAGAAGTTAATCTACCCTAATTCAAAATTAGTTTGAATTTGGGGCATTCCCCATAATTTCCAAAGCCTACGTCAAGGACCATTTTTGACCCATTGATGTAGCGTATGAGGCTACCGACCTCACAGATAACCTGTCCATTCAGCCAGTCTTCTCTGGAGGGTAATTCCACTATATAATTTTCATTAAAAGTGTATAGTGGACGCATGATATATAAGATAATGCATAAGACGCGGGTTTCCTTAATGAAGTCGAGCATGGATCTCAATTTTTAAGAAAGCAAGCGCAGACCGTCCTGGGCGTTAATCCTATACAAACTAGCCCTCGCATCCTAGTCTTAATGAAGATCAAGGGGCGTTAGGCATCGATGTGCGTTAAGAGCTGCTCCAGGCGATGATTGCATCACTTCTCTTGCCGTTAAACAGGCAGTTGTTTGTAGACTATTTAGTCTGTCCGCAGTAGTCTTTTGGCAGTTGCCTTGTTGCACCAGACAATGGAGGCGTAGGTGATAATCTTGCTCACTATACTGCTGTTTAACCATAGGATCATATTGAGACGCAAGCCCCAATTGTTCCCAACTATAGGACTGCACGTACCTAAAACAATTTTAGCCATATGGCGAAACGTTGCTAAGGTGAGAGTTCCACGTTAGTTTTAAATAACTTTTTAGATAATTTAAAAAATCAGGCGATACTTTGCGAAAATTAATTATGTTCAAGTTGTTAGAACTTAACTTGCTCATTTCCCCGTAATAAAATACAGTTATGTACCCTGCCCGGTCCGAAGAGCCACACTAGCAACAACACATCACCCTAGATATTACGACATGTGTTTCGCCTCTACACCAGGCATCCTCAGATAATGTAGATTCTGTGGAGACTGATACTATCTTCGTCACCACTGATCCCATCACCACTACTCTTAACACTCTCTCCGCTCTCCACATGCTGCTCTATTTATACAATTCTTTAATAAGCGAGTTGTATAAATAGCAACTGTTTCGGCTCGCCGCTCACTTAGCCTTCAGCTACAGCAGGACTACTTCACCTGTGGATGTCTTGTGTAGAGTCAAAACACATATCGACGTGTCCTTGTTTGCTGTTTGTTGTCTGTGTTGCTCCTTGTGTGGTGTTACTGGTAGTGGTGGATACAGGGATAGTGCAAGCTATTGAGGAAAGGTTGGGGGGTGCTCTTCAGACTGGGTAGGACACATCATTTTATTTTATTACGTGAATATTAACAAATTAATTTCTAATAACTTCAACCACATAAATTGAAAAATGCCCGAGAATATTCAGTCAAATTATGGTTTGAACATATTTAATTTCCCTGCCATGTTTCAGCCATTATTGTACCCTTTACCTCGACAATAATTGATGTCTAATTCAAACACTTGTACAATTGCATCAAGAAAGAGGCCAGTAAGTCCTTTTTCCGAAGAGTTACTTACTGGCTTGGAAGCAACAAAATACTCTTGCTTTGACTTCCTAATTAGCGTCAACAAAACAGAATGTTCGTGATAAGAGTGAGTGAATTGGTGATCAGTGCCCGTTGGTAGCATTTTGGTAGATTTCGCCGCCTCCCCTCACTGTCAAGGATTGGCCGGTTCCAATAGAAAAGACACATGTTACAGCATTTTTGGGTTGCTTTGTAAATATAACCAAACCTCTACACACAACACGTACAAGCTAACCAAAGAGAAGCGACATTTCTGCTGGGATGAAAGTTGCGATATTGCAATTCAGGAGTTCAAAGACCGTCTGTGCAAAACACTTATTTTAGGGTATCCTGATGCGTGCAAGGAATTTATAGTTTTAGTTAGAATTATCAGATGCAAGTGATATAGGAATGGGTGATATGAAAATGGAACATCGGTGTGTTGTGTCCATGGAATGGTGATCAAGAGGTTGTGATAGCGTACTTCAGCAAGTGTTTGTTAAAGCCCAGAATTTCTTGCTGTAGTAAAGACGATGTAACATTTTAGCAAATATCTTCTGGGGCAGAAATTTCACCTACGAGCTGACCATGCTGCACTGAAATGGCTATTGAAGTTCAAAAATCAAGAAGGGCAAGTTGCAAGATGGATTGAACTTCTGCAAGAATATGACTTTGTGATTGGATATCGCAGCGGGAAATCTCATTGCAACGTAAATGCATTGTCAATAATGCTTTGTCCTGAAGATTGCAATCATTGTACTAGGCAAGAGGGTGGTAAAGTGGTATCTGTGAGGATGGTCAGGACATACCAACTCAGCAATGAGTGGAAGACAGCCTACAATATGCACATCAGGTAGATTCGGATATCAAGCCCATTCTGAATGGATGAAGGTCAGTGCTCCTAAGCCCAAGTGGAGCGACACCTTAGCGATGAGATCGACCACGAAAAGATTTTGGGCCCAATGGGACAGCTTGCTGATTCAGGATAGAGTTCTGTGCCGTAAATGGGAAAATGTTCGGGGAGACAGCTATCATTTGTAATTGGTTGTCCCTAAAGCTAAAGTATCTACAGCTGTACCACAACGGTTGTTCAGGAGGCCATCTGGGAACTAAACGAATTCTAGTGAAGATCCGAGTACGGTTTTACTGGATCCACTGTCGTGACAATGTCGAAGATTGGTGTCGCAAATGTACAAGTTGTGCGGCTGTGATTGGGACTCGCAGTAGAGGTGCATAAAAGTTTTACAATGTTGGTGCACGATGGGAGAGGATAGCCCTTGACGTTGCGGGGCCGTTTTCAGAAAGTGAAAGTGACAACAAGTATATCATGTTTGTGATGGATTACTCCACTAAGTAGCCAGAAGTGTTTGCCATTACAAATAAAAATGCTTCAAAAAGTTGCAGATAAACAAGTTTATGAAGTATACAGTCGTTTTGGAGTACCTTTAGAGATTCACAGCAATTAAGGAGGGAATTTTGGGTCTGAAATATTCCTAGAAACCTGCTGAGTTATTTGTACTTATAAAACAGGAATAATTTCTTACCACCCACATTCTGATGGAGTGGTAGAACGATTTAGTTGGACATTGGAGAGGTATCTAGCAAAAGTAGTGGAAAATCGGCAACGAGATTGGGACAAGCAGATACAACCGTTTTTGTTGTAGTATGGAATCGCTGTTCACGAAAGCACATCAGTGACACCAGCTTTTGCCTGCAGAGCTGATCACTAGAACACCACCTGATGCCACACGCATTATAACCGATTATGCAAATGACTTGCGGAACAAAATGAATGAGATTTATGAGCACGTCAGACAATCGGGTCAGCAAAGTCTGAAAAGATGAAACCCGCTATGACCGCAAAATTAAAAATAAAGGGTTTGACGATGGTTCACTAGTGTGGTTGCACAAACCAGTTCAAAGCAAAAGGAAATCTCCTAAGCTTCAAGATAAATGTGATGGACCGTACCGGATTGTGACAAGGAAAAATGACGTAACCTAACGGATACAGAAAGGTGCAAGAGGTACTCCTTAAATCGTCCATATAGATTGACTGGCGCATTTTTATGGGGCCGATAATACTCGGGACGAGCATGTCTTAGGAGGGGCAGTGTTGCGTGTCACAATTAATACCTGGTACAAGGTGAAACTAGCTACAACTAGCGCTAGAAATTTCTATGCCAGGTTTCTTTAGAACTGTCGACACCTAGTCAGTTGGGACCAGTTCTGGAACTATGTACCTGAGATCCAATACCGTGTGATAGTAAATCGTTCCCGAAAACGAAGACAGAAGGTACTAAGGATATATAAAAAATCGATCCTGATGAAAAAAAACATTGTTTACAACGTTTAATTAGGTTTATTTTCTCTTTATTATGTTAGTACAGCTAAATGAAACGATAATTTCATAAAAAGAATCATGAATATACATAAAAGTAAAACCAGTAGTGAAATTTAAATACATAAAATCTAGCCGACAAGGGTCATTACACACGCAATGCTGAATCCACGCGGCCCGCAGTCACATGAAATATATCTACTCAAATCGAATAAACTAAATTATCTACTCATGTACCGCAGCCCGCGATCGCACCTACTACTACTACTAAAAATGTGCAACACTTGTCTAAATACCTAAGTTATCTACTTAAATATTTTGCCACTGTGCTAGTCTAACCACTTTAATTCGAATTCAGAGGTTAAATAGACCAAATACCTGGTTTGATTCCCCACTAATGAAAAATTTACTTAAATTATCCATCGTGTAGGTATATTTATTATTCAGTTATGTAACTATTCAGATCAGATCAGTACTAAGGTATTTAAAAAAATTGGTATGAAACAGCTTACCGTTCGAAACCCTTAAATAAACCTGCCCATACGTTACGGGTTAACCTCGGAAAACACGTGGTGTATTTCTTCGGTTCCACAAGCCGTTTCTGATAAATGTCAATTTGTCCGTCCAGATAACGTGCTTAATGAAAACAAGCACTCGTTGTTGCTGGTCTAATAACAAACGGCTGAAAACTCGCCGGCGCGATTACTTTGTGAACATTATGTGGGTGCATTCGATTACGCTTTAACATCTTGTGAACTGTCCAGTATGCCACATCTGTCCCATCTCGACGCCTTAACAATTTAGCGATACTTTATAAAATTGTAAATTGTAAATTAGTAATGCACGCGAAGCATTCCCGCGAGCTTCTCAAAGTATTATTAACATGTCGCCGTATTCACGAGACTATAAACAATAGACTAATAAGACTTCGAAGAATCGTTCAGCTGGAGACCTTCTAGCGTATGCCACACAGGTATGGGGCGAGGCACTCGAGAACAGCGGGAAAGCACTTGCTGCTAACTTTGATGTCTCGAAGGCCTTTGATAGAGTTTGGCACGATGACCTTTAGGGTAAGTTTCCTGCGTACGGCCTATCCCCTAATCTGATTGAATGGATAAAGGATTTTCTAAGTGAACGGTCTTCTAGGGTTGTCGTCGATGGCTTCTCATCCGATCCTGTGGTGACTGACGCCGGTGTACCTCAGGGGTCTGTTCTCTCCGCTACTCTCTTCCTGCTGCATAGTAACGATCTGCTTGTGTCCGGTATCTATGGGTTTGCAGATGATAGCACAGTTGTGGAGAGATATCAACCATGTGCTCGGGGTATTTGGGATCAAATCCAGTCCGAAAGAGAGGCTATGAATGAGCGTGTGAATCTCACACTACAGGCAGTATCCAAACGGGGCGATGCTAATCTCGTGAGATTCAACGCCTTCAAAACAAGCGTGTCTTTTCACCGCTAAAAGGAGCCCGCTCACCCTGGCTCCTACTTCCCGGAATGTATCCTTGGAGTACACTGACCGCCTTCAATTGTTATGGGTTCAATTTTCTCCGAACCTTAACTATGGGAGGTTCATTAAGTCCAGAGCCAAATCAGCCGCAAGGAAGCTTGGTGTTCTTGCAAGGGTACAGCGGTACTTCATGCCCGGACAGCTTCTTACCTTATATAAAGCGCAAGTCCGGTCGTGCATGGAGTACTGCTGTCACATGGGCTATGTTGCAAAATACCGTCTGGCAGCGTTGGACTCAGTGCAATGACGTGCTAAGAGGCTCATTGGTGACCTTGATTTGGTTGAAACCAACCTTGTCAGTCTCGAGCACAGGCGGATAGTAGCCAGCCTCTCGGTATTTTCTAGGTTGCAGTGTGCGCAGGAATTGCGCGCTTTAATTCCTCCCTCTCCTTTCCACCATCGGACAACCAGGCGGTCGGCGGGTTTTGACCCTTTATTGTCGATATTCCACGCATTAGAACCAAACGATTTACTTCGACATTTTTAACGAGTACAGGAAAGGAGTGGAATAATTTGCCAACGTCTATCTTTCCGTCCGAATACAATCTGGGCGTCTTCAAGTCAAGAGTGAATAGGCATTTGTTACGCTAAGACAGTGCTATTTATCATCTAAGGCTGTATCATCACTTACCACCAGGTGGGATTGTGGTCAAGCACTGGCTTATAAAAAGTAAAAAAAAAACTACTGCATAGACTGATAAGACTAACTGACTGTAGACTATAAACGTACATGTTAGGCATTATTAAGACAAAACAAGAAACACAAAACGTTATTATATACTTCTTCTCTTTGATTATTACTTGTCATTACTTGTATATATAAGTAATGACAAGTAATAATCAACAAGAATTTAATAAACAAAACGTTTGACTGTCGCTTACGTGCACGTCAACACGGAACTGTCTCAAAAACTAAAATTAATAATAAATTCTGCCTAAACAAATGCCTACGCCACGTTTGTGTGTTCTTGCGGTTAGTACTTTGTCTACTTAAATTCCATAGATCGTTAAACCGTTACGACATTTAATTTTATAAGTTAAGTTACGTATGACTATTCTTCATTTGGAATTTAGAAGTTATAGTTGTCATTTTCAGTACAATTAGGCAATCAAGTGTACCCTGACGCAACAAGCTGTTCGTTACTACAAAAATTATATTAAAATTAATAAACGTACCTAATTGGGTACTCAGTTACACAATTATAAACACAATTTCATCGTTTACTTTGATATTGTACAAGAAAATTGAAAAGAAATGGTACTGAATTTTTTAATAGTTAAAATCAATTGCAGTTGTGATCGATAGTTAACTAATCTATCAGAATTAATCTAAAAAATAGTTATTTTACTTTGTTTTAATTGACTTTCATTTCTTTAGTCCATCCAATACTTTGAATTTAAAAAGAGGTAGGTAAGAGATAGAGGTAGGTAAGAAGATAATTTAAAAAAGAGAGTCATTCGATATTAACAATCATAATCATAATCATAATCTTTATTGCAATCAAGTGGTAACCATAGATGTGAAAAAAAAATAGTCCGCACTTGAACCCAGTTTGGGTGTAGCAATTATAAAAATATTAAATATTATTTTTAAACTACAATATTAGATTTCATTAATAAATTATATTATTAGATTATATGATTTAAATATTCTGTAAATTTAATTAAATTAGTAAAAATAAAATTAAGTAAAAAATAAAAATAGAAAAAAATTAAGTTAAATTAGATAGGCACAGGCCGAATTTGTCCACACAAATTAAATAATATTTGTATCAAAATATTAATTTAAATTATAGAAACATTTTTCAAATAAATACAACTTTAATTTGGATAAAAATAATATAGTAATCTTTAATTTTTTGTCATTTGGAAGGCTATTAAAAATTTTAACTGCCATACAGTAGAGACTAGAGCTATGTAAAGCAAGAGTAGATTTCGGCAATAGTAGCCAATTTTTATTCGGTCTAATTTAGTATAACCTGGTATAAGGCCGGTATAGACCGCAACCCGAGTAGGTATTAATTTGACTAATCAAGCGAATACTTCGAAGCAATAGAACTGGGAAATAAAGTGATCAGTAATACAATTTTGGTTTGCTATTAGTGTGGTTTTAAGTTGTAATTATAGTCAACCAAATCAAAGAAATATTTTTTGACACTTCACATTAATTATTCAGCAATAACTTTGCACAAGCGTACTCACACGATTTAAAATAACCTTTTACGTAAATCCGAAGAATTATGAAGTTATCTTCATTCCTTTACAACGTGTATAGTTTTTTATCACTAGTTAAAATTAGAATTTTTCAAAGAAAGCAAAATATTGAAAAATAACCAGTATCAACTTTTTTATATTACGTCGTTTCAATAACATGTCGCTATGTATATTACCGTAATGCTTGGATGATTAAAATTCATTGTTAAGCGAATAATTGGCAAAAATATTCAAATAATCGGTAAAAATATTCAAATAAAAGAATTATTAATTATTTTAATGTATTATTTGTTTAATTTAATTTTAATTTTTAAAATGCCTTAACTTACATGCGTCATGGATAAAACAAGTTAATTTTTTTTAATTTGTCAACATAAGTTTGTGTAGGCAAAAACTCATATACAAGGCAGCGCTAAAAAAACCACTACGTGATTTTAATATCCGCGATTTCGAGAGTTTACTGTGCGTTATTTTGTGATTTTGTGTTTGTTTTCTTATGTTGTGACTCGGCTTTAACTTTTTGGATTGTTTCTTCTATATTTGTTGAAGCATGTGCCCATATCACAAAGGATCATTGGGCAAAAGTGGTAGAAAAAAACAAATAAACATATTATGGATGACTTTGAAAGGGGCATTAATTTTGACTGCATTATTGAAAAACAAATAATAATTAATCTAAGCAAGGACAGCTCAACTAGTTGTTCTGATAGTGATTGAATAATTTATTTTTAATCTAGTATTAATCTTAAATTTTTATAACTGTGCCTCAAATAAGCAGTAACAACAAATACGTACAAGCTGATAAATCTTGCGTTTCAAATTGTCCGTTTTTAAGTTATTCTGGTATTATTCATACCAAATTGTAAATGATTACCAACTCTAAATAATCAATATCGATTTTTTTAACGATCAAATATTGTACTTTCCCATTTTTTGATTGGCATGCCCGGTGCAATAAGTCTGACAGCTGTGAAAATGTATTTCTTAGATTTGGTTGACTATAGTGTTCCGTAATTGAAGTTTCAATTTTGGTAATTCACTCGGCAGTTTTTATTGTCTCGAACCCCAAGCTTGTAATAATATCATTCAAAATACAAGAAATCGTTAAATTTTCTATGCTCTCGTATGTTGGTATCGACGGATAGATTGTGAAATTGTATATCATGAAGTATCTGAAATAGTGTGACATTGGATTAATGTTTTCTTTTCAACTGCGATAGTAATCAAAATAAACGTATTCTTAGAACTAAGCTGACAATTAAATTCCCTTTAAGATGCTTTTTTATTCTCGAGCACAAATTATTAGTAAATATTTTAAAAAGACGCAAAAATTATTTTGAATTCCTTGTATCTTCGTCATATCTCAGCATTACTAATTAATTATTCTTCACAGAAAATAAACAAGTTTTTGCCTATATGTATCTGAGCTTGACAGTCACTCGAATTCAATGCTTTTTCTCCATCCCAAAAGTGTCGACCGTGCCTTAAGAAAAAAATTCAACTGCTATAGGAAACGAAAGAAAATTTTATGTTTTCTTAGAACTTAGCTGACGAGTAAATTTTCTTTAATACCTCTTTAGTACTTTTAAATTCTACTCGAGCATACACTGTAAGTTAATGTTTTAATGAGACACAATAACTTTTATTCTTTATATCACAGCATTATTGATTAATTACATTTAAAAAAAAGATGTAATAAAAAAACACTGCAGTAGGAAACGAAATAAATGATTTTTAGAACTGAACTGAGGAGTATATTTTCTTTAAACTGCTACATTCTATACGAGCACAAATTTATAATTAATAATTTTAATAAGACAAAAAATAGTCTTGCTTCTTTGTCATATCTCAGTATTGATTATTAATTACGATATCTACATCAAAACTAAAAAATATTATACAGACAAAAATATGAAATGTGCAAAAATCTATAGAACTTTGAGACATGTCAATTATTATTATATCTATGATCTTATTATCATAATATCTTATTATTTAAAAATATTAATTTTAAATAACTCCTGTACACAAAAGTAGCTCTTATAACATGAAAAAATTTTTTTTAAAATTAATGTTTTAGACTAAAGTATGCAGTAAAGAAAAGTTAGGTACACTTCATCAAATTTGAAAACATACATCATACATCATCATTTTAGTGCCGCAAGGCTATCTTAAGAAGGGACAGGCGAAAACTAAACCTACAAAGACTCTTCAGCATCTGCCTGATAAAAATCTCATAATAAAAAAAACTATTTTGGAGTGCAGCAGCACGCACGTTCGCACACACGCAATCACGGACGCTCCCACGCAACTTAATTTTAGATGAAATAGTATTAGAATAAAGGGAATCGGATAAATTTATTCAACATAGATTTACTATGAAAACATTTCTTAAAAGCGTTGTCTAATTTTGTTTTTTCATGCTTATTTTTCATAAAGCTTACTGCCTTATTATGGTGCCGCAAGGCTATCTTAAGAAGGGACAGGCGAAAACCAAAACTACAAAGAGACTTCAGCATCTGCCTGATAAAAATTACATAATAAAAAAAAAACTATTTTGGAGTGCAGCAGCACGCACGTACGCACACACGCACGCATGCACGCACGCACGCTCCCACGCAACGTAATTTTAGATGAAATAGTATTAGGATAAAGGGAATCGGATAAATTTATTCAACATAGATTTACTATGAAAACATTTCTTAAAAGCGTTATCTAATTTTGTTAAGCGGTAAGCAGCGAGGCCGTTAGTGATCTATTACAGATTGGAAAGCTTTAGGGAGCATTTCGAATACTTTGAGGTTATACTTAAAAGAGTAAAATTGAATACTAGCAATTTATGTATACAATATATATATATATATATATATATATATATATATATATAAAAAATTTTTTTTTTGTAAATTTAAGAAAATGGATATATGAGCAATTATTGAATGCAATGAAATAAGTGCAACAATTTCCATTCAAGACATGTAAGCAACTAATTACGCGCGGATGATTGAATGCGATTATTGAATGCAAGTTTTAACAGAAAATAATTGCTAGAGTTTTTTGTTTATACAAGCAAAGGCAACTATGTTTAGGAGATATTTAATTCCAAGTTCAAACATAGCCTTGTAAGTTCTTGTGCGATTTTGCTTCAAGTTTTGCATAAGTTATGACGGGTTACTTCAAATATTGCACATTTTTACATTGGCGACATTTTGATTCCAGTTTTGAACATCTTAGAAGAGAAATTTTTATTAAAAAAACAGTTAAAAGTAATAGGTTTCGGTTCTGCAGATTGCTCAAGTAATTAAAATATTCCTGCTTACACGCAAAATACGTGCTTAGACGTGGAGTTGCGGAAAATAGCCTGTCGTAAACTAAACTACACTTACTAACAAGCTTTGAAAGATTGTGCAGGTAATTGTATTGCCGAGCTTAAGCTGAAATGACATGGCCCTTAGGCTATGCCATTGCAGTAAACTTAAGTTACAGTCAATTTAAGTAAACTAAGGTAAAAAAACCAGAGTTAAAGGAAAAGCATCTGAAACTGGTTTTCGCTTACAATTTCTTATCGAGTAAATTCCTATGAAAATCACGCTTGATGAAGTTATTACTGGAACTGTTATCTTAGTTTTATGTTCATGCGAAATATGATTTACATGGGGTACATTTTAAAGTTCGAAATATTTAGCGATATATCGGGGATATTTTTAACTTTAACATGTTATTAAATTGAGAGAATGAGTAAACTTTTGTGTTCAAATGAGTTAAATCGCTTTGCTTTGAATATGGTGTGGTTGATGGAATTAGTGCTTGATGTTTAGGGTTAGATTGGAATAATGCTGGTCAAACGGACAATGTCATATCGGGCCAATCCACGCGACTGATTGATAAAACACATTTGTCTGGTCCTAGTTAATGAATTTTTGCGTTTGAGGGCCGATTTAAGCTGGTCGAAGGGACTATGCCATACAGTCCATGCGCGGTTGAAAGAACACACCTGTCCGGTCTAGTCAAGTTGGTCGAACAGAGGATATACTAGTTTGCAGCCGTATGTGGTGGCTAAAGAGAAAGGTGCCATCCAATCCATGCTTGGTCGAAGGAACGCATGCTTTCGATTATTGTATGATTGAGGATGTTAGTATATTTACAAAAGAGTAGGTGTTGTTAAAGCGTGTATCTTCTATCAAAGCTAATAGTGCCGTGCAACCTGTACAAAGAGCGGTGTGTTTGTGTGTGCTAGGCGAAAAGAGCCAGATGTCCAATCTATGTAGTCATATGAGATGACAACTGGTCAAAGAAACGCTGTTGCTCACTGAGTTAGGTATCGTCATGTGAGATGACAGCTAGAAGGCCAGTTGTACGCGGTCGACGTTGTCGTATGAGATGATGACTGCTCAAAAATTGCCTTAGATAGTGTTAGTTTACATGAGCTCAAACGTAATCGCCTTGCGTATTGTGTGTGTAAATAACCAAAGATAAAGACAGCGTACCTATTCTGGTCAGGATAGACGAGGTAGTGGTGATTAATAATGTTTGTTACAGGAATTAATGAAAATACACGCCCGAGAACGGTGGTAAAATTGATCCCGATGAAAAAATAATTCAATTCTTTTACAACGTTTCATCATCATCATTACAGCCTTTCACAAGTCCACTGCTGAACATAGGCCTCCCCCAAGGTATTCCACAAAGCACGGTCCTGAGCCACCTGCATCCATTGACTTCCTGCATGTCTTACCAGGTTGTCACTCCATCTAGTGGGGGGTCGCCCTACACTTCGCCTACCGGTACGAGGCTGACACTCGAGAATATTTTTTAATTACAACGTTTAATTAGCTATAATCACCCCCCATCATGTTGGTACACCTAAATTACACAATAAATTCATAAAAATATCACGAAAATATCTAAACATGGAACCAGCAGTGAAAATTAAAATATCTGAAATCAGCTGATAAAAGGTCAAAAACGTGCGCACGCTGAACTCTTTTTACCTAGCTCGGTATGAAAAAACGCATTAGGTATTACTGTATTTACGCTCACTCTACCCTTTTCATTCACACACGCGCCGCCGCCACGTCTCGAAATTTACACATCATGTTCAGCGTTTCCGACATGTGGTGAATTGCATTCAATTTACGGGGAATTTAAAGTTGGTTGGGGATTTTTTGGGAATTGGTATTATGGATTTTGAAAATCAGAATTACTCGGGTCAAGACAGAACCTTTTTTCAAGAAATGTAAATAATTATCTTAATATTATTGTTAGGTTACTTATGAGTATCGATGGACTCCCTTTTTTAATTATCATCTTGCATAACGTCTTGCACAATTTTCGGGTTTATTTTGTCAACTTTTGTGTATCATTTATTGCTTTTTATATCTTTATTTTTTAATTTTACGGTAGAGTAAATGCAGCTGCTATGGGCCTTCTTAATGGAAACAAGGAAAGAAATTAATAATACTCCAACATATGGAAAGTGTGAAACAACATTTCGGTAAGAAAGAAAAAAATATTAGTTAAAAAATAAATCTTATAAAATGAGTTTAAAATTGTTTCATGACTGAATAAAAATGAGGGGAATTTGACATGGGTTTTTGGGGAATTTGACGTGGACTTTTGGGGAATTTGACCAATTGTTGTTGGCAACGCTGCATATGTGGCTCCAAAATTTACCTACAAGAATTTGCGGACGAAATAAAAATTAGAGGCGGCAATCACAACAATACTTGGAAGTTATTTCAATAGTTTTCACTTACCTCCTTTTAAATTCAAAATATTGAACTGGTTGGGCTTTTATTTATTTATGTATTATTTATTTATCTATGTCAGTATATTAAATATATATTTATGTATATTTATCATCTCCTATATATATATATTCTGTTATTCATAAATTTTCACTAAATTAACCAATACTACAAAAAATTCAATGAGATTATTATTCTGCGACCCCAAAAGGAAACTTCTAAATTGCGCGATACGGTGACGGATCAGCGCATCCAAACCAGCGACACTGGCCTCTGCGAACATCTGGGACGCACTACAGTACCGTGGCTGACGAAACAAAATGCGGAACGAGTCATTATACTGCACTTTTAGCCTGCAGTATTCCTCTTCAGTGTAATTCGTCCACAGATGAGGAGTGTAAAGTGGCTGACAGTAAGCTGAAATCAACACCAATTTGGAGGCATAAGAACACCTTTGAAAGAGTCGAGCCATCATGTTGGCACGCACTGACAAGGAACGTTGATCATGGTCCATGTCGCAACCATCACACAGATCCTGAGTAACAATATGACCCAAGTATCTAAACGTCGTTCCCCACTCCAATTGCAAATTAGACGAATACACTGGGGGGATAAAAAAACAAACAAACAGACTTCTTGGTATTGTACAATAGGTTATGATCCATCGCATAATTCTTACATATCTGAATTAGTGCACGTAGGGCATCAATTGTGGGACTCAGCAGCGCCATATCATCAGCATAACTCAAGTTATTATGGCATTCAGATTCAATGTAGCCAGTCTAGTGCTTCTAAGCTCCTTGATCAGCTGATCAACATATAGATTAAAAAGGAGAGACGATTAGCCCTTCCTGCCTTACGCCACATTGTAGGAGAAATTCCTCCGAATATGTATCACGCCATTTTACTATATTAGTTTTCCTACCATACCATGTGATCAATATGTTAATACATATTGACAGCACTCCCGCATCACGTAACTTCCTCCAGAGTATATCATAATTGACTCTGTCAAAAGCCCTACTCAAATACATAAAACATGCATAATTATTTGTTTTCCGCTTATTATCATAACGGTTTGCTTTAAAGTAAAAATCGCTAGATCGTAGAGTTATTTTTCTTAAATCCAAATTGAGTATCGCTAATATGTATATATTTAGAAATAACGCCTAAAAATATGGCGTCAAACAGTTTAGCACAAGTTGTACCTATGGATATCAGTCTATAGTTACAACTTTCGGTCAAACTACTTGATTTAATTTTAAGATGGACTTATTACCGTTTTAAGCATATCTACCTGTAAGTAAGCATGCTTTAGACAGGCATTGAAAAATAATAATAGGAACGCAATTACCTATGGTCCTCCAAACCGCCTTTCCTAGTTTCAAACTGAATTGTGTAATTATTTTGAAATCATTACAATTACTATACCATTATAGCCTATTAAAAGTATTATCTCGTTAGTCTAGTGGTTGTAGTAGTGCGACTGCTGATCAGTCCTGGGTTCGAATCCCGGGTCATACCGGGTTTTCCCATCAAGAAATTCTCAGTAGTTGCCTGGAGTCAGTGAAGTTGGCGGTGTCTCACCCCCGTGCCTCGGAAAGCACTTAAAGCCGTTGGTCCTGCGCCCGATCTTTCTCTCCAGTCGTGTTGGTTTACCGGCCCATCGTATTATGAGAGTGAGGGAATACAGAGTGCACCTGTGTTTGCGCATACACTTGGGCACTATAATCCGGTCCTGCGCCGATGGCTAGTCTCCGTTGAGGCAAGCCGCCGTGGCTGAAATTCGGTCTGGAGGACATTTTTATTATTATTATTATTAAAAGTACACTGCTGATTATACACCTCCACCATGGACCGCTTCACTGGGGGATATTCTCCTATTTCATTTCATCGGTTGCCTTTTACGACGCCTACGGGAGGATGCAGTGTGTTGTTAAAACATTACAAAAATCTAATTACTATGGCAATTATTTCCAGACACAAATTATTGAAACAATTCATCACATCTCCGCTTTTACTCATTTAACATTACTACCTTAAAAACGTCGCAAACGTAAAAGGTTATAATATACTTAAATATCTTCAAAATTATATAAAGTAAGTACTTGTTAAACTGATTAAATTATATTTTTACAGCGTAAATTTTCACAGACAAAAGATTAAACTTTACTATAGCGAAAGACTGTCCCGACATATGTATTGAAAAACAATTAACGTTTGATTTAGCAGACGGCAAAATCTGGATTACATTTAAGAAAAACAAGTTCTTTATGAATAAAAGAGATTGAAAGGATAAATAGTTCTAACAAGATTAAAGTCTAATCACATGGACAGTTCAATCACGAGTTGGTTAAAGAGTCTTTTATGTTCCAATCTGAATGGGTGTACTTATCTTTATTGGTTACAATATAATAAACCAAATTGAAATAAGAACTATATTATTATCAGGACTTTTGTGTTAGCAGAAAGGTATTGCTTGAAATTATAGAGTAGTTGATAGTGTATTCTGCGAATTATGGGTTCAGTACACATAAAAAAACATCTTCTGGAGTAGTGAAATAAATTTATATTGCGTGCCTTAACGGAAAACATATAATTTAAACGAGGAAATCTTGTAACTTCGCGTTTTTTTTTTGTAATACAAAAAAAACGCGAAGTTATTAAAAAAAAAAAAACGCGAAGTTATTACAAAAAAAAAAACGCGAAGTTACAAGATTTCCTCGTTGAAATTATATGTTTCCGTTGGTTGCTTAAAATAAAAATTATTTGGTAAAAATAGTTCGTTTTCTCTTCTACAATATGCTCAAAGCAAATTTTACATAACTTATTTATTGTGCCAAAACTCTGAGAGACATGATTTAGGAGCTCTAATTTATAGATTCTTTTGAATATCGATCACCGAAAAAAATGTTTTTATCTCACAAATATATCTTCAAAGTTCTACATAATTTTGGCGTAAATTTATGCCAAAATAATCATCAACATTTACATAAACTGAGCTATGATTTTTTACTTTTTAAAGTTACTATTATTTTTTAATTATCTAAATAAAAGTACCAAATATTTCACTGCGCCGGCCCTCTGCGTTCAATACAGCGCGAGCGCTCGTCTGGGTCGGAGCTGTAACAATTTATTCCGCTTCGTCTCGTTTCGATATTGTCGTAGTGTGCGTCGATAGCCGTGACTATCGTTGCCAGGCGTCCTGATACAGCCGCACACAGTGAGGCTTTTTGGTTGCATGTCCGGCCAAATTAGATGGTGTCCAACCCGTCAGGCTTTTGTTAGGTTTTTTAAAGGAGACAATCATTTTTGGGCCTACTAGATATTTTAACGTAACTTTACTCATAAAAAGATATCAATTTACTATAGTAAATTGGCTAAAGATTTTATCGAATCTAGTCGGTGTCATGATAAATAATACAATTAAGTATCAATACCTACATATAAATCACCGTATTCTGTTTATTCGTGAACTGTTTTCTCCGGAACCACCAAGTAGTATTTAATATTTTTAAGACAACTTTTTTATACTTTTTATTATTAAAATTGCACTATATGCACAAATGCTAATTGCACTATAAACTAATTCACTAGTGTAATAGAGATACGAGTAATAAATCGACATGAATCATTCATTCACATTCATCATTTATTTACACTACAAAGATAAAGAAGACTGATTTATCCAATTTTATTGTTGTTTCATTAATGTTTGAAAATATTTTATGGTAAATAATAAAAAGCATTGTTTTACTTTAAAACATTGTCGTGTTATACTAAGACTAAAAAATTAAGGGTGTCCGACCTTTTTACCAAAATGCCCGGCTAAGCTCATTGGTCTATCCGGCTTTTCGGTCTTAAGACCTGGCCACCTTAGCCGTGGCGCTGCTATTTTGTGCTAGAACTTCGTCAACTACGCTCGCAATTTTTAATCCTTGAAAATATTTACTTTAGTACAGTATATTCAATTATTATAAAGTTCGCACATTATTATTATACCAGATAGTTAACTTATTTTATAACGCAAAAAAAAGGAATATCCTATCTCTGGAAAAAAAATAATGGAGAATAAAAGTGTCTGCATGCTTGCCATATGGACTGGCCCGGATAACGCAGTAAAAGTACTAAAAATCTACAAAGACGACACATTTCGTATTTTGAATATGTTAGCCAAGTTACAAGCGTTTTATTAAAGTGTGTACTGCCTGAAACTATCGACTCGAGATAAGCTCGGTCAATGCCGTTGCGGCAAATATTTTTATAATAAAAAATATGGTAATTGACTGTGAGTACCTATTAAAAAATATTAGTTACAGTTGGTTATTTTAATTATTAAAACAGGATGGAACCGTACTAATAATTTTTTTATACCACTATGCTACTGTTAGTAGATATAATCGATTTTTAATCAACATCGGTTAACAATCGATTACTGTGAAACAATTAAAATATTTATGTGTACTTATTTCAAAACTAAGGTCACATTTCAAATAATGAAAAATATTTCAAATATATTATAATAAATTAATTAGATAACATAAAAATGACACACCAAATATTTTCCATTCATTGAACTCCATCCTAAGAAAACTTGTATAATTGAAGATCAAGATCGTTTAGTCGCTATACTCATAGTAACGTAGTGCGAGCCTGCCCCGCCGTTACCATGATCGCCACCGTAGCCAGGATAAGCCGCGCCGCCGGGGACTGGGGGCCGTTTGCTTATGTCGTTACTCATAGGGGGTATATTGACATAGTTGCCACGCTTGCCGAGCGGGTTCGCAAACGCAGTTTTATTGTTGTACAATTGATGTAATATGGAAGATTCTGATGGCCATCTACTGCCGTTTTCCCTCTGTCACCTTTTACGACATCCACAGGAAGATAGGGATATCTTAACCGATATTTAAATTGAACTAATTTTTGTTTTGCTAATACTAATACCATAGTCCCCGTGTGCCAATGGGTGCCGTAACGACCTCGATATGTCGGAAATATAAAATAAGTTAATATACACGAATATATATATATATATATATATATATATATATATATATATATATATATATATATATATATATATGTTTTTCCAATAGACGTGCATTTGTAGACGTGGATTACGGGGTAAATTTTTATAAGTTTAGCCAAACTTTTTTAAAAATGCAATATGGAAGTATGGGAGCTGCACGTATTTTATATTTCATTTTGATTTACAGTTCAATATTTTACAGATAATTTTTATAATACCTCGTATCTTTCAATTGCTATTCGCTTATAGGATATGAAAAATATTTGAAATAGAATGAAATCAAATATGTTGGTAAATGAGAACACAACCATTTGTATTTCTTTGTTGGCCTTACTGCTAATTTAATTGCCTTATGCTGGCAACATTTTTATATTCTCATCTTTTATAGTTTGTGGCACAGTTATCTATGTTTTTTGTGGTTATTACTAATAAAACGCTGTTGCATATTTCCGTGTTCTACAGTTATTTTAATGATTTCATCCCAAAACATTAACATGGTAGCAGAGCGTGGTTGATAAAAATCATTAAAAGTAAAAACGCAGAAAGAACAAAATCCGGCAGCGACGTAATTGTTCCGTCACGCCACCGTCATACATTATGAGGTTACCACATAACCTAGACCTACCTTGGAGCGGCGTGCTTGCTCAGTCACATCTGTGAAAAATTGTTATATATAAGTAGAAGACGACCAGTACCGGCCAAATCCATTTCAAATAGACAGACTCGTCGGAAGAGACAATTATGCGAGTTGGAAATTCGCAGTGGAAGTTGTAAAGTAGAGAATGAACTTGATACTAACATAAAAATTGTTCGGTCAGATAACGGGAAGGAGTACTGTAATAAGGTATTTGATAGTTTTTTGAATAGGCATGGAATTGAACATCAAACAAGTACTCCATACTCACCCCAACAGAACGGCCTAGCTGAAAGGATGAACAGGACGCTGGTAGAAAAGGCCAAGTGTATGTTGTTTGAATGGGATTCTAAATCTAAAAAATTTTTATTTCTTGGTTACTGTGAATCAAGTAAGGGATATCGGCTACTTGATCCTGACACAAATAAAGTTGTCAAAAGTAGAGATGTAGTGTTTTTAGGAAATGTTCAAAGATTTGAACATAATGTGTTGCTTACCTAACAGTGATCCTAAAATACAGTTAAATGAAGAACCCTGCAAAGAAGAATCACGAATCAGCTCAGATCGGTTTGCGAGTGATGAGTACCTGTCAGGCGACAGTGATGATCCATCCTACATACCAGAGGAATCAGTTGACCTTCCGACACCAGCGCGTAATATAAACTTACGGACCACGCAGAGCTGCCCAGTATGCAGAAAGGGATGACCATGATGTGAGTTACTTTTGTCCCATTCTTAATTTATGTGATCCTCTCACTGTTGATGAAGCTCTTTCATCTCCACATACTGATCAATGGAAGAAGGCCATGAAGGAGGAACATGATTCCTTAGTAAAGAATAAAACTTGGTCACTGGTAGATTTGCCGTCATGTAAGAGAGCCTTGCCATGTAAATGGGTGTTTAAAAATAAGACAAATGAGAATGGTGAGATTGTTCGTTCTAAAGCAAGATTAGTCATTAAGGGATGTGCTCAAAGAAAAGGAAATGACTACGATGAAGTCTGTGCTCCAGTAGTAAGATACACCTCAGTCCGATTCTTGCTTGCTAAATACGACCTAGAAATGTTTCTTCAGGGTGACATAGACGCTGAAATTTATATGGCACAACCAGAATGCTATGAAGAGAATGATCAGGTGTGTCACCTATATAAATCAATCTATGGGCTCAAGCAATGATGGGTAGTCGTCAGTGGAACCTGAAATTAAACAATGTTCTACTTAAAATTGGATTGGAAAGATCAAAAATAGACCCATGCATCTATTATTCTGTAAACAAATCAAAAATGATTTTTATTGCAGTTTGGGTGGACGATTTCATGTTTTTTTACAAATGAGAAGAAAACGGCAATGAATATCAAAGAAAAACTCAAAGAGGAATTCTGTATGAAAGATCTGGGTGAGATACAGCAGTATATTGGCATAAATATAAATATAAATCGTGAGGCAGGTGGGATCATGTTGGACCAAGAAAAATATATAAACCAAGTTTTAGAACACTTTGGCATGTCTGAATGCAAACCAGTTTGCACTCCGAATGAGGTCAATATGAAATTTGATAAGAAACCTGAGAATGAAGATGGTAATTTCCCATATAGGGAAGCGGTGGGCTGTCTGATATTCTGGCACAAGTTGCACGACCTGACATCACATATGCGGTGAACAAGTTGAGTCAGTACTGTAAAGACCCAGGGATTCAACACTGGCTTGGAGTAAAAAGGGTCGTGAGATATCTTCAAGGAACCAAGAACCTAAAGTTATGTTATGTCAAAGATGAGTTTAAGGATATAACTGGGTATTGCGATGCAGACTAGGCTAGTGACCCACAAGATAGAAGATCATACAGCGGTTACACTTTTATTTTTCAAAATGCTTGCATATCTTGGAATTCGTGTAAACAACAGACTGTGGTACTCTCGACAGCAGAGGCTAAATATATGGCTATGGCGACCCAGGAGGCGTTGTGGCTTCGGCAACTGCAGATGAGCTCGGGCAAGGCTTGCACAGTGCATTACTCATTTATAGTGATAACCAAAGTGCAATAAGGCTGGTAATGCCAGCCTTATTGCACTTTGTTGTTGTTGATGTTGTAAATCACAACTGTCAAATCTGATCTGATCAAATCACACACTGATGTTATAAATCTAAGACTAAACATATAGATATAAGGATTTGCATTACATTTTATTAGGGAAAGTGTTGTTAAATATAAAGTTAAATTTTTATTTGTAAATGGTTATAACATGATAGCTGACAAATTGACAAAAGGTGTTACACTTGCAAAACATTTATATTGTATTAGTAAGATGGGATTGTGTTCTAGAGGGAATTTTGGTAAATGAGAACACAACCATTTGTATTTCTTTGTTGTCTTTACTGTTAACTTAATTGCCTTATGTTGGCTACATTTTTATATTCTCATATTTTATAGTTTGTGGCAGAGTAATCTATGTTTTCTATGGTTATTACTAATAAAACATTGTTGCATATTTCCGTGTTCTACAGTTATTTTAATGATTTCATCCCAAAACATCAATAAAATACATCTATTTCTTTGTCAAACGTCTTCATTTTTATTTCAAATCCACTATAGTTCTGTAAAGAAGTTTCTTTTACTAAAAATGAAGATAAAAATTTCACTGTTATCTTTTAAATTTAATAATAATTAAAAATAATATACGATAGCATTCCACAAACTTCGCTTACCGGTAAGAATGATGATGCGGGAAGTCACTGGATATAAGGGACTTAGGACCTTTGTGTGCTTTATGTTTAAGTGCTTGGTTTGTACCATTCCTTTAGTTCGAATCCTTAAGTTTAACAAGCATGTAAATTATGTTATTTTTAATACTGTTACTTTGTTGACGACTTGATAGCGCTAAGCGTTTAGCTGTGTTGTTGCGAACCGTGGTTTAAACCCTGCGCGGAATACGTGTTCGTATTGCTCATAAATAATTGTTCAGGGATGTTGGTTTATGTACAATTTATGTAAGTAAGGCGTCTTAATGATACCGGAGAGGGTAGGAGAGTAAAGTTTTTAAAAAAATACAAATAAATCAAAATGATTCTAATATGATCAATCAAGTACATAAGGTTTTCTTTATATAAGGAACCTCTGTATGATTGTAACTTACAATATAACACTGATGTTTGTGTGGATAAGGGTACCTAGATTAAATGAAATGCAACATGAAACAAATGGGTATACCGTTTTAGCTTTTTACTAGGACCAATCCTTACCGTTATTTATATTCATTACGGTAAGGAATGGTACGGTAAAGCGGTCCAACTGAGTGTGTATAATTTTTCATTTTATTTTCACAAGTGACCAAGTTAAAGTATCGGCGACGTGTTACTTTAAAATATAGAGCTTCCCAGAAACCTAAAACTCGATTTGTATAAAATAACTGTATAAAGTGCTTTGTTGAAGAATTGTTCTTTTTAAATAAACACTAGGAGAATATGCCAGCATACTTATTTCACTTTAACATTATACATTTATTCAAAAGGAGTGTTTTGAGAAATTGTTTGAGAGATCGGCCTATGTATACTGCGTTTACATAATAATATTAATAATAATATTAGCCTTTTATTCCTCAACATAGGGTTACAAGAGGTCCCTAATCTCGGTGTGCCTTTTGGCATAGGCCTCCTCCAATTCCTTCCAATGGTTCCTGTCCTGTCCCTGTGTTTGCTTGCTTGCTGGCTCCATTTGTTAATGTGGTAGCGTAGCAAATATCCAGCCCATCTTCATTTTTGGACGTCTATCCGGGTAAGAATGTCTGTGAGTTTTGTTCTTGTTCTAGTGTCTACGTTCCCTGACTCTGTCTTTGATTTTTAACCCTAGCATGCTTCTTTCTATGGCACGTTGGCATTTTGTTAGCCTTTCCCTATGGTGAAGTGTTGTTGACCAAGTTTCACAGCCATAAGTAAGAACAGGTAGAATGCAGGTCTCGAATGTTTTCTTTTTTATGTGATTGCCTAGATCCTTACTTTTAACTATTTCCTTCAGTGACCAGTATTTTCTCCATCCTTGGGCTATTCGTCTATTTATTTCCTTTGTCATTTCATCTGAAGGGGATATTATCTGTCCTAAGTAAATATATTCTTTGACATATTCGATCTTGTTGCCATCTACCATAACGTCTATTTCCCTTTTTTTCTTTTATAAAGAATATTAACAATGCTATAAACATTACTAATATTCCCCTTAACCACTCGTGGTAATGCTTTAATTGCTTGTGTTACGAGTGGTTCACGCCAGTCGTTGAATTGCGGATTCGAACCCACGACCTTTTAGAGTTCGCGGTCCGCGGCCTGCCATTAGGCTACTTTCCCTTGAGTTTGACATTAATTTTGTTTTACTGGCATTGATTTCCAGACCAACTTCCCTACTTATATTTGCTAGGCTCTGCATCATTTGTTCTATTGCTGCTCGATTCTCTTCAAGAAGCACCAGATCATCGGGAAATCTTAGATGGTTTAGGCGAGCTCCATTAATGTTCAAACCTAGCTGGTCCCATTTTAGCTGTCTAAAGATGTGCTCGAGTACGGCGTTAAATAGTGCAGGGGAGAGAGGATCGCCTTGGCGCACGCCCTTTTTGATAGGAAATGGTTCTCCTGTTGATTCTAGTTTAATACTGGCCTTGCTAGATTTGTATATACTCTTAAGTATTTCTATATAGTTACTCTGGACCCCTTGTGGTTCAAAGCTCCGCCATATATGTATTGGTGCTTGAGGCTGTCGAATGCCTTTGAATAATCTATAAACGTTTATTGTATTCGTTATACTACTGTATCAACTGTTTTATTGTGTGAATGTGATCTATTGTGCTAAGTCTTTTCTGAATCCTGCCTGCTATACGGGTTGACTTTCGTTGAGTGTTAATGATGTTCTTTCCAGGATCACTTTAGCAAATACTTTATATATATATTTGATATAAGAGAAATCGGCCTATAGTTCCCAATCTCGTCTCTATGGCCTTTTTTATGTAGTAGAATTATTGACACTCTGTCCATTCTTCTGGAATTTGCCTTCTTTGTAAGATGTCATTGGAAAGTTTTGCCAGCACGGGACTGATTTCCTCTAAGGATCCCTTGAGCATTTCTTTAGATATCTTGTCCGGCCCTGGGGCTTTCTCGAGTTTTTTGGATTTTATTGCCTCGATTACCTCTGATGTAAGGATTTATGGCACTTCATCTACTTTGTTTTTTTTTTACTTCGTTTACTTCCGGAATTATGGCCATCCATGAATCGAAGTTATCAGAATACAGCGAATAGTCCGTAGCTGGTTTCTGTATTGAGAGTCGATTAGTTAAGTAAGATTCGCGTTGCTTTAGTTTCGCTATCCATACTTTCCCATGTTCACTTAGTTGTTTCATAGCCTTTTTTGTTCCTCCTGTTCTTTTAATATTTTCTTCCAAAACTCTATTTCTTTTTTCCTTACGGTCTTTCCACATATTCTCCTTAATTTCCTTGCTAAGGGTTGCAATTTTTTGGCGTCTTTCTTTGTCCTCTTTATTTGATATTAGTGTTCTTCTTTCGTGGTATCTTTTTACTTAAATAGCTTTCTTTACTTCTGGGTTTGCTGAACAGCATCTCTTTCAATTTGTTTTGTAATCTCCTGTATTTAATCCCAGTTTCTGCGTCGGAGGTAATAATTTCATTGAGTGATTCTGTTGTGCGGGAATTAGTGGAATTATTGCATTCTGATACACAGCTTATTATTGTTTACTAGGTTTTTCCTGGATATTTTGGGTTGGTTTAGGTTTAGGCGGCTTCTTACCATACGGTGGTCTGTGTTAAAGTTGAGGTTTTTAACTACGTTGGTATCTGTGAACGCACTTGCTTTGTTGGTTATAATAAAGTCAATTTCAGTTTTGAATTTTGCACCTGGGGAGGACCACGTCTAGTTGCTTTTAGTTTTTTTGTTAAAATATGAGTTCATTAAAATAAGGTTATTTTCCATCATGAATTCTACTAATTTCTGTCCATTTTGGCTTCTTTTACCATGCCCAAACTTCCCGATTGAGGATTCTTCTCCAGTTTGCCTTTCTCCAACCTGTGCGTTAAAGTAGCACATGATTATTATGTTGTTGTTGTAATGCGGTTTTATTTCTTCTGAGATACTCTCATAGAAATATTCTATTTCTGATTTCCTCGCATGTTCTGTTGGTAACATACGCCATATTTGAAATATGGCCCAGTTTTTTTGTACCCCGGAAATTTTAAATGAACTACAGCAATTCTGTCAGAAACTCCTTCAAATCTCATAATGTTCTTCTTCAGTTTAGACTTGATGAGGAAACCTCCTCCTTTTTGTCCGGTGTGTTCTCCTTTTGTGAAACATGATATAGTCGTGCCTCTCTTTTATCCCTTCTCCTGGCTTTCTCATCTCACTGATGCCATTTATGTCCCATTTTATGTTAGATATGGCTATTTCTAGTTCTTTTAGGATCTTTTCTGTTCTTAGTGTCTGAGTATTCAGTGTGCAGACATTTATATGTACAGTGATCTTTTTACCTCGTTCTATCTGTATTTTTTTCTTATTAAATATGTTTGCTTTAGGGTGTTTCGAAATATAATGTTTTGATTTAGATGGAGGATGTTTGTCTTCTTCCTCCACGGTGACAAGCCGGATTGGGGTGCAATTTATGAGTATTGTGTTTGGTAATGTGGTTGTTAAGGTTGTTTGAATCCGGGTGTCGCTTATTAGTTTTTTTTGAGAGATTCGATAATGAAGCTGATCTCCCACGCTCTACATAGTTCAGTATATTTGGTCTGATGATATCCTTTGTCGCAGTTTTAGAGGGAGTGTTTTTCAAGGTGGTCAATGTACTTTCGGTGCTACCTGCATTGACTTTCTTTTGTGATGGTATTTTCGGTGATCTGAAGTCTCTCTTTTCCTTTTTTCTCTGTTGCTTTCGTGTGTTTTCCTTATTATCAGTTTGTCGTATTTTATGTAGGCTATATTCCCTTTTTTCTTTTCCTCTTCAACTTGCAGCTGCAGTTGTTCACGTTTTTCTTTTATTTCTTTAGGGTAATCCTCTTTGATATTTACACCTTTTTGCAGGTTAGATCTGTTTCGTAGAATCATATGTTTTTTTCCATGTAGTTGTGAGTGAGACTACAACAGGGCGATTTTTATGTAGCTGTTTTTTACCGATTCTGTAAACATTATTAATTTCGAAGACATCAAAGTGTACTCCCATTTCTATTATAATGTCTTTTATGTGGTCTACTAGCTCTGGTTCTGTTGTTGCTTTTCCTTCCTCGATGCCAAAAAAGACAAGGTTATCTTTGCGCTTATCCTTATCAACGATTTTAAGTTTTAACCCTAGCTCGCTTATTTTATTTTTGTGTTGGGCGTTTTCTTCCGTGACCACTTTAAGCTTTTCGTTTAGAGCTGCCATGACATTTTGTGTTACTGAAGTTGTTATAAGTTTAGTTTGTTGGTTCAACTTTTCGTCTAATGTTGCCAATAGGATATTCATACTTTTTTCCATCTTTGGTATTTTTTATATTACCATGGCAACACTTGATTCACTGTGGCAACACTTGTTTCGTTGTGGCAACACTTGTTTTGCTGTGGCAACACTTGTTTTGCTATGGCAACACTTGTTTTGCTGTTTGTTATGTTGGCACTGTAGTTTCCACTCTATAGTCTATGTTCAATTTGCATCAGCTGACTCTTGACGATATTTTTGTAGGTTAGAATGATTACAATTACGGTTGATTAGTTCTCGCAATTTAACACTTTTTCTGTAATTTTTTCACTGATCACGTATTTTGTACTTTGTTGTAATCAATAGTTAGTATGACACACTTTGTTGGCACTTATTTACACTGTTTATTTTTTATTTTTCGCGGAGCTCTGTGACGTGCGTGTTGACTGATCGACGACCGGAACCGCATCCACAGATAACTATTTACTAGTCAGAGAACCGCATCCATGCGTTTACATATTCCTGACCTATCTAAAGGTAACTGCTCCAATGGGCATTAGTCAGCAGACAAAATACGGTTAAATTGATCATCTTAGTGTTAAAGTTACAGCGTATAAAGGTGACACTGCTGGGCTCAGGCCTCCTCTCATTGAGGCAGGTTTACTCGCGATGTTTTCCTTCATAGCCTAGTACGTGGTAAATCAGCACTTAAAATTGCAATTAACAATTTCATTGGTGCCGGCGGAATCGAACCCGGGTTGTTTGCCTACTGTGAAATATACAGCCAACGCTTAGCCCCTGAGCTACCACGGTTCTGTGGTCATCTTAATTTTTTAAGAGGTTCCAAATAAAATTTTCTACATGTATTGTTGAGTTACTTGAAATAATTGATCAGAGTCCACATTATAACTCTTTAAGCCACGATAGACATGAATTGCGTTTGTTAAAATTTAATTTCCAATTAGCTTTTATTGCGGTTGCAATGGAATCACAGCTACTAAATAAAATGTTTTTTTTATCCGTGGTGGAGCCACGTTGCATCGTCCTATTGCTGCAGCAAGAACATGTCAACTCCACCGGGGAAGGACCAGGCTTGCAAAGGATACTAGTACGAGAGGATATCTAATACTGCTATGTTTCATAAAGCGAAATAATGTAGATATTGCAATTTTGAATCTACTTATATTATTGCTAACTTTGATTTTAGAATTAAAAATGTATGAACTTTTAAATAGTTGTAAATCAAGATGGCGCAATTAGTGAAAGAAAGTAATTTCTTTTTAAACAATAATAAAAAAAAGTATAAAATTTGTTTGTGCTAAAAAATAAACATACGCCGTTTATTGATAGTCTTTCAAAAGATACTATGTAAAAAAGGCCAATGTAAGGTGTACATACATACTGTTTAATAAAAGATCAAAATATATGTGCTAGAAGGGATGCAATGGACGTATGCCAATTAAAAATATATTTTTTCAATGCTATTTATAGACTAAGAGCTAAAACGACCAAAGTAAACATAAACCCCTTTTTGTGATCTTAGTTGCCTGCTTAATTTTAGTAAAGCAAAAAAGGTCCATCTATACCTTGGTCCTTTTTACATTATGGCTATACCGTTCTACTGCCATAATGCAAACTGCTAAATAGGCCATGCAATAAAGTGATGATTATAAAACTAAAATATGATTGTATGTTAAATGTACATATTCACATTTACCTTTTTTACATAAAATGGAAAGCATTGTTCTATGCATTCTGTGGTCAACTCAAACGTAATGCCAATATCAGGCTCAGAAGGGCTAGAACCCAGAGCTGAAAAGCCTGTTAATGTAAATTAAGCAAAGTTATAAAAGTAATATGCCCATATCAAAATAGCAGTTATATGGTAAAATTGGCGCGTTAGAAAGTTTTAAATTTGTTTGAGTTTTAAAATAGTTTTCTGTTTTTGTTGTGTGCCTACTGATTTATTGCTTCTTATAAACATAAAAGATTCAAAGTATAGTGTAAAGTATTAGTGTAAAGTGTAAAGTGTTGCAAATACTCCTAATATACCATAGTGTAAAGTGTTGCAAGTACTCAGGTATGGTGACGAAACTGACGGGGGAAAACCTGACGACTACGGTAAGATTATATTTTTTTATGTCTTCTTCTTTTTCTGTTTGCGTAGAAATCTGTAAAATTACAAGTTTTATTGCAAATTTTAGGTGAATCTATACAAGAACATAGTGTTGAAGATCAATCGTTCACATCATTAAACACACCGTCACCCGCATTTTGCCGTCTTTTATGGTAATAAATGTCTTGTATTCTTTTGCAGTTCTCAATAACAATCAAAACGAACTTGAGCAGTCATCTATGGAACTCAAAGCATGTGCAAATTTTGTTGGTGAGTTATAGACATTTTATATTTACTATCTTGTTATATATAATATTTGTTTTTATAGGAGAGGGGGCACACGAGAATACGGCTCACCTGATGGTAAGTGATTACCACCGCCCATGGAGAACTGCAACACCAGGAGTATCGCAGGTGCGTTACCAGCCTTTAAAAAATAAGTAGGCTCTTTTATTGAAGGTCCCTAAGTCGTATCGGTCCGGAAAAATCTCTGCGGGTAGTCGATGGGGAAAGAGCTCGATCGTCGACGATTTGAGCCGCTCTGCTGTGGATGCGGTCAAATGGAAGGAGCTGACACTGGAGAGCCCCAGCCCAGAGAACAGTATTCCATGTCTGGCTTAACCTGCGCCTTGTAAAGTTGCAGGCGGTGTGCCGACATGAAATACTGTCCCGCTCTACTGAATACGCCAAGCTTTTTAGAGACCAATTTGGCCTTCTCTTCTAAGTGGCCACGAAACTGCACGTCACTCGATATACTGGATATGTCAACGCCGAGGATTCTGATACTGGCTGAGGCAACAAGGGGAGTGCGTTGTACTGAGGAGATACGACAAAGGGTTTTTTAGCGGTTAACGCGCAAATTTGTGCCTTCTGAGGTTTAAACTGGACTAGATTTAGTCACCCCCAATCCGAGACTTTGTTCAGCAAAGACTCGACTTTCGACTCATGTTTTTCCGGTACTTGGAGACGTTATTTACGAATACGAGAAATATTGGCACGGCTGGTGTTCAGAGCATTATTCGTCATCCGCATAACAATAAATGTTGCAGGTTTGCAACATTGATATGCAGAAGAAACAGCGTTGGTGATTGCACGCAGCCTTGTGACAGCATGGTACAAGCTCCGATTACAAGCCTTGTTGTGTCAGCAAGGTTTTAATTCGTCTGCACCGTCTACAATGACCTTGATGCTTCGATTTGCAAGAAAGCTGGTGAAATCACATCTATCGCAATGTCCAAACTAATGGCCAATGCCTCTCACTTGGACTCTATTGCTGCCGCCCATCTATGAATCACGTAAACCAGAAGATCACCAGCTGATCGACCACGAAAAAAAAACCAAATGTCTGTAACTGCACATTGATTCTTAGTTGATGATAAATATAAATGTATATGGGCCACTGTATCCATTTAGCATCACGTGGACTATGTGCTCGTTTGTCTCCTTTATTCTGAAAATAAAAACACTTGTTCACACATAGCACAACAAACTGTCCAAAAATTGCAAGATTTATGACAAAACTATTTGTCACCACGGTCAATTTTAGCCCCTCCCCTTTTTTATTTATATAGTGAAAATTTATGACTTGAAAAAGTGGTAAAACCTTCTATATCTATAACCATCTCCAGGATTTCGGAGAAGAGACAGACGTCAATGAATTTCAGACAAAATGTCTTACATAAGTATTAATTAAATTCGTAATTATCATAAAATGTATGAATTTTCTAAATAAAATAGTTATTTCATACGCAAGGACCTAAAGTGTATTCATAACAATAATGTTTGGTCCCAGTAAATAGCTGAAATGTCCCACTCGTATTCACGTTTGTTTACTTTGACCTTCGTCTACGCAAATATCACAATTTGCTAAAATTTTACTAAAATAGTTTACGTTTTATAGTGTTTTTTTCCAGAAACTGATTTAAAAATTTACTAAACAAATTCCAGTATAATTATTTAATATTTTTTATCAAATTGTTTTGTTGTCCTGTTACGTTACGATCTCTCGATTAATTAAAGGGACAATGAATAGAAAGTAGTATTAGTTATTACAATTTTATTCAATGTATTTATAATTTTAGTAATGTTTAGCAATACTTACAATCCAGAAAATATAAGAGACATAAAGAGTAATATTCGCAAAATGTACGACTGATTTATCGTTATTTTTTTAAGCTCCGTGAAGTTAGACAAGTAACATTTAGAAGTAAAATTATAAGAACAAAACTTAAGATGACTAAAATAGTGGCATTCTTTGCTACCAGAGGACTATTTTTAAACATCTTTCTTAATGATAGTTAGAGTTACATTATATTTTTGATTTATTAATGATTTTACGAATTTGATGTGGTCACAATCAAGATGCATACACAATGCTTTCATCCACCCCCTGCTCCCCCTGAACATATACAAAAATGGTATGAATTTCTTGTACATCCACATCCTGTCCTTACTTCATATTTACATAGTTTGTTTAAACAGGATAGGAATAGAAACGGTGTCAAACGCCTTGGCGAAATCCCAAAAAACTTCAAGACGTTTGTTACCAGAGTCCAGTTGATTACCCATTTCTTCAGTTTAAGCTAACTAGAAATACCATATCTAAAACAAAATTGATTTTTAGAGAGCAGGTTAAACCCCAGTTTCCGAAATATTGCGGTGGAGAGGTATAATCATTACATTTGAGAGATCTGTGGAATGATCAGTAGGGGCTTTAGTTAGTACGCGAGATCTCTGGCTGAACTGTTTTTAGCATCATATGATCATAATACATATTGTCGCGAGTTGAAAGCCTACGGGTATGGTAAGCAAGTGAGGTTCACTAATTGCGGTAGTTATTGTCTATTGAACCGAATTTGAAATCTATGTTTATGTCACCGGTTATAATGATGTTTTGATAACTTATATAACAATGGTGTAACGTTTGAAGAGATCAGGTGAACTCGTCAGTGTTTCGTATTGAAGGCGTACGATGTATACCTATTACAACTGAATCAGTTAGTGTAAGCACAAGACAAGAGGCATTTATAATGCAAAGTTTTAATATTTTGTAGTTAAGTTTCTTATGTACGTAAAATACCACACTGTCACACTGATTTAAAGTATTTTTTAAAATATTCGTTATAGTTATTATTAAGTGTTAGAATGGGATCATTTTTGAAGGATGACTCTCTGTCATGACTAGTATGTCGCAATGAATGTTTAGTGAGTCCAACGCTACTTGAAAAGTGTCTAAATTTTTATAAATACTGTTCATGTTTTGATTGTCTTAAATTTAGTTATGTGAGAATGGCAATCCTCAGGCCTACACACAAAGACCTGGGCAACTTCAGTATTGTCATTATTTATATTGATTTCAAGCAAACTATCCATTATTTCCACAAAACAAATTTACGAGTATATTACTCAGACTTACTTAAAAAAATATTCACTAAAGTTACTGCAGTGAGAAATAGTATGAAAAGTATTTTCTTTATGTTCGATCAGTAGTTGAAAAGGAACCAAATGGTGTGTAAACGTTCAACTAAGAAACAGAAGGGAGGAATCGAGGCATCTCTCGATCCGGCCTCCTATAACGTCTACGTTGGGTTCGGGAACAACGTATGTGATCTCCGCAACGGAGTAACACACAAGGGCGATAACCTCTTCCTTTTCAGCAAGTAGGCTCAGACGGGGATTACGGGTCTTCCGAAGTCGTCCCGGTCCCAACGCCTTAATTCTTCGATGTGGACTGTATAATTTTGAGGGATGAATTTCTTGGGAATAAAACAGCAATTCTTCAAACCGTTCCGTGAGAGAGTAATTACTTTTCCCTATCACTTCCCTACACTTTTTCTTTCTTCTTATTGACTGCTGGTCTTGCACTTTTCCCGAAGGATTTTCGTACTTATTTCTCGAACTTCCCCGAAGGATTCCCGAACGAATTGCAATAAAACTCATTTACTGAGCTACCCCATAGCTATACGTGAAAGTGAGCCGCGCCATTCGCGCGCTTGCGCAATACAATTACATGAATTTGATCTATTACTCTCTCACGTTTTACTTAATTACTTTATTTGCATAAGTCATACATCGACATAATTTACCTGTATGGATAGCACAAAACAATATCTACACTACGATATACATTACATTTTCATATCACAAAAAACCTATTATTTATTTAACAAAATATGCCTATTTTACTCACAAGTTCAAAGTCGAAATTTCTTAAATATTTAACATAGAAAGTTAAAACAATGTTTCCCACTTGAAATTATACATAAGTTAACCAATACAATAGTTTAATTTACATTTTCTCTATTCATTTCACTATTAAAACACTTTTAAATTTCTTATACAAAACTATCATTATTTCACTTATACACAGGAATTTTCACATAAAATAACACAGAATTCACCTTTTTAGCACGTACAATCAACCTGAAATGTTTTACAAGTCATTTTTACATAAATTACTGAAATTACAAATATTTAAATTTTTACATATTTGGCCTCCTAAGTACGTGGCTAGCGTGCGTCTATGAACTCACACTATTTGAACAACTAACTTTTGCACGGCTATCGACTATCAGAAAAAATGAAAAGTCTAATATACACCAATATCGACAGTATTAGGTGAATAAATGCTTCTACACAATTTTCAAACTGTAGGAAACTATTTCTAATCAAATTCTTATCAGTTATCATGTTTCTTATCAGATAACAATATAAGTGAATGTTCTCATAAATCAATCATAGCAAATAGGCATTTGTTTTCATACAAAACATATCAAACCCATATAAGACAATACTTATGGTATTAATTTCCGTTAATTCTATTTATGCACAGAGTGATCATCTCGACCGGGGAACAAATCCGATCTAGTGATCTAATTTGATCAGAATTATGTAAACGTGTGTACCTATGAAAAAACTATTTTTTCGTTTTAAACAAAACCAAAGACACTATGCAATAGATAATAGTATCAAAGACAAAGATATGCTCTTTTATTTTAAACCATAACCTGGCAATGTTTCTTAGAAAAAAAAAAAAGAAATCACTCTGAACTTTCGGCGTTCCACGTGTCGTTTTGATGAAGGTGCTCCGTCTTTTTTTATAGAATTTTATATTTGTGTCTGGACTAAAAACGAAAGTATTATACTTTTTTATATTCCATGTAATATAGTGAACACATGTTATGCACGACGCAAGCGACGAGATACCTGCTTAGTGTAACCAGCACTGGTTGAGCAACTCAGGGGCGGTGGGCGGAGCCACGGGGGTCGCGACCAGCGAGGTTCGACAACTAGCGAGGGTGCATACAACAACACAGAAAAACAGCCGTAGTCTTGGTTATTGTATTTAATTGTGTTAAACATGTATAACTTATATTAATATAAGATTTAGAATAAGATAATAAAAAAGAATGATGTTGTAACTGTGCAATAACATACTAATTAGAACTGTATGATGTTTCTGTATTGTGGTGTACAAAAAAGAATAAATAAATAAATAAATAAATAAATAACTCTCCCAATAAAGGCATCGAATAAATAACGAGAGTTAGCATAAATTTTAAAATGTAAATTGTACTCTTATAGTTAATTTACCTTTGTTGCATATCACCTTTATTGTATATTACCTTTCTTACTTATTACCATTCATATAAATTACCTTTCTTAGGATAATTATAACATTATCAGGGCATGTTATCGTGACGCGGCCGCGGAGTTAATGAAACTACGCGTAGGGCGTCACGACGTTTTATATTTATAGTGCTGAGGTGCGGGGCAGGGTTCTCAGCTTAAAAATTGTAAATTACATGGTTTAATACCTTTTAGAGTATAAGATAATTATTGTGTACATAATAGTATAAGAAATAGATGTAAAAATATTATGTAGTTAAATATGTTTGTTAATAAATAAAAATTTTAAAGAAATAAAGAAAGGCGCGGGGGTGAGGCAAGGGTCCGCTGGCCAGCAGTGGCCGAATCATATAAAAGACGGACCGGCCGGTAGGGTTCGTCGTCGCTCTCCAGCCACTGAAAAGGCACTACAAGAAGAAAAAAAGTACAAGTTCCTCCTCACCGCCGCTTGCCTCCTATATAAGCAAAACAACGCGTTTTATTCATTTTTTGAACGGCGTTACGGCGATCCGTAACATTAATGGTCTTTCGAAGAGCCGAATTAAGAAGCAAACCGCAAGAACGAAAAAATATTATTTTGAAGAAAAATGGTGATTACGCGTAGTAACAGCGAAGAATCATCGAAGCGTCGTAAGGATGAACAGACAACCCAGGGGTCACGGAAGAGACCTCCGGGGGCGACTCAGCCGCAAGTGGCTCATCAAACACCACTAGCGAAACCACAACGGGCATAATGCTATGTATAATGCTGTGCATGGTAATGATGTCGCTCCAAAGATGATCGATGTCATCCTATATTCCTCCGGTTGGCCCTCCCGCCGCTTGCCTCTCCACAAGAAACGTAAAACGTCTCTATCTTCTTTGCGCACTTTGATCTGCATAAACATTTCTTTTATGTCGGCGCTCACTGCATACGGATACTGTCGGAACCTCATGATTACTCCGGGCAATAATTGTAATAAGTCCGGCCTCGAGTGAAGCATATCGTTGAGACATATTCCTGCTGTCTTCGCGGCGGCGTCGTGTACCAATCTCGGCGGCTTGTTAGGTTTCGCAGGGTTGATGACTGGGAAGTGTGGCAGATACCATGTCTTTCCTTGTGGCGGTGGCATGGGTGCGCGCTCTGCGTAACCCGAGTTGAAGAGGTTCTGTATGCGTTCTCCAATACACGGCGGCTGCGTAGGCCTCCTCGCTTGCGTCGACGAATGTGTGTAGTTGCCGCGTTGACACTGGGTTTTAATCGTAGCATCGCGGTATTCTCAGTTGTTCTAGGGCGTGAAGTAAAGTAATCCAGTCTTCCCATTTTTCTTTTAACTCTATTGGCAGAGGGTCGTCCCATTCCGCCTTGTAACGCCATGTGTCTTGGAATATTCTCTTCGCTGGGGTAGTCACTGGTGATATTAACCCCAGCGGGTCAAATAATGCCATTATTATGCTCAGCATTTCACGTTTAGTTGGCAAGCGTTGTTTCTCTTTTACGTCGATCGGCATCTTCATATTGTTTGTATTAAATCCAATATGATCGCTTTGTACATGCCAGAGCAGGCCGAGCGTCTTCTCAGTTTCTTTTCCGCCCAGGCGCACGGTCGCGTCGTTTTGTTTATGCTCTGTCGTTATCTCTTCTATTGTTTTTTCTTCGTTCGGTGTCCCCCCGCTGCGTACGCATCCCGCTTGTTTGTGGACGTGATCGACTGCTTTTACAGTTTGCTGAGCTTCCGTGATAGAGTGGAAGCTCTGCAAGTAGTCGTCCATATAGTGATTTCTTTTTATGGCGACCGCAGCTTCGGGGTATGCCTCTGAATGTTCTTCAGCATTTTTATTTTTGTCACATGTTATGCACGACGCAAGCGACGAGATACCTGCTTAGTGTAACCAGCACTGGTTGAGCAACTCAGGGGCGGTGGGCGGAGCCACGGGGGTCGCGACCAGCGAGGTTCGACAACTAGCGAGGGTGCATACAACAACACAGAAAAACAGCCGTAGTCTTGGTTATTGTATTTAATTTTGTTAAACATGTATAACTTATATTAATATAAGATTTAGAATAAGATAATAAAAAAGAATGATGTTGTAACTGTGCAATAACATACTTTAATTAGTTTTAACTGTATTGATGTTTCTGTATTGTGGTGTACAAAAAAGAATAAATAAATAAATAAATAAATAAATAACTCTCCCAATAAAGGCATCGAATAAATAACGAGAGTTAGCATAAATTTTAAAATGTAAATTGTACTCTTATAGTTAATTTACCTTTGTTGCATATCACCTTTATTGTATATTACCTTTCTTACTTATTACCATTCATATAAATTACCTTTCTTAGGATAATTATAACATTATCAGGGCATGTTATCGTGACGCGGCCGCGGAGTTAATGAAGCTACGCGTAGGGCGTCACGACGTTTTATATTTATAGTGCTGAGGTGCGGGGCAGGGTTCTCAGCTTAAAAATTGTAAATACAAGGTTTAAAACCTTTTAGAGTATAAGATAATTATTGTGTACATAATAGTATAAGAAATAGATGTAAAAATATTATGTAATTAAATATGTTTGTTAATAAATAAAAATTTTAAAGAAATAAAGAAAGGCGCGGGGGTGAGGCAAGGGTCCGCTGGCCAGCAGTGGCCGAATCGTATAAAAGACGGACCGGCCGGTAGGGTTCGTCGTCGCTCTCCAGCCACTGAAAAGGCACTACAAGAAGAAAAAAAGTACAAGTTCCTCCTCACCGCCGCTTGCCTCCTATATAAGCAAGAACAACGCGTTTTATTCATTTTTCGAACGGCGTTACGGCGATCCGTAACACATATATATATAATTTGTGGTATAAAAAGTGAAAAGTAAATTGCCAAAAGTGCTTCAAAATCTGGAAGGCCCATTATGGCGGCTGGGTCATAAATGTGTTATTTTTCAAATTCTCATTTATTTTTAGTGTAAAATGTAAGTAAAAATAGTTATCTTACATATTTCAAATAACTTGACGTTGTATTTATTTCAAATTCACACAAAACTATTTTAGAAATATTGTTCTAAATGTCACACAGATAAAATATTATTATTATTTTTTTTAATTTTTTAATATTTTAATATTTTGGTATGAGTAACGAATGGAAACACATAAAACATAAAAATATACATATTTCCAAACATTTTCATATACATTTCTCTAAAAACAAAAGTGTAGAATTCAAATTAGTAGTAATTTCGTCACTAAAATTGAAGTATATACCACTACTATGCTATACAGGGTAATTTACGTATTTTATTTCAATTTATAGCAACCAAAAATAATTTTATTCGATAGTTTATACATTCAACAAGAATTCCTGTAAGTTTTATCCATAAATATTGTCTCAAAGTGAAAATATAGCAAAATTTGCAATATAGCAAAAAATTTGCTAATTTGCAAATTTTCCCGCCATTACGGTCCCGAGCGAACGGGAGTATAACATGTCGCGCGCTCACTTGGCGAACAGGAACTTAATAAACTGAAATATTCTTATAGGCGCGTCGCCAACAGTAGTGAACTTAAATTATTAACTTTTATTACTTATTTTTGATAAGGAACAGCATTTTTTAGGATTAGTTACGTGTGTCTAAAAGAGTAGGGTGATTAATTTTTATATTTATTAGTGTGATGATTAAAGTGTGAACTTGTGCAAATGGTAGTGTTAGTGATATGTAGAGATAGTTATATATAAAATTAAAAAATGTATACAATGCTAAAAATATGAAATAAAAGAAGAAAAGGAGGTAAACAATAATAATATCAAACCAGGAACATGTCTGAGCCATAAATAAAAAATAGTTATTTGTTAATATACATGTTTTTGATTTGACATTCGTTCTATATTTTTATGATCGATGAGCTCCTTCTTCAAAAAAAGTTGCCGAGTGAAGTCCAGCAAAACTAATATTTCTGTGTTCTTGTTAATTCTCTAGCGAAGTAGTATTGTCTATTTCCTTTTTGTGTTGAATGGTTCGCCAAAAAAATTCGAGTGTTTTTGCACTTTAAACGCAGATGCTGTGAATTGAGTTATTGTTTTTATTTTGAAAGTTATATTTCTTTGCAGCGTGCAACATATTCGTCTTTTATGTGTAGGACGACCATTCGTTTTCAATTTTTCGTCGCTTTTGTCAGAGGATATATAAATGTCTTTTATATTGTTATTTTGGAGTTCAACTTTGAGCGATGTAGAAAATTGAATAACCATATTAACATAAAAGACGATATTGATTTCTTTTTAAATTTTCGAAACATCTTTAGTTTAAGTGAGCTTTTCCGATATGACTTGCAGATTCTCGATTTTATTTTCTAATATGAGTATGTATTCTTTATTCTTCCATTTTTCGCATTCCATTTCTTCCATTTTTTCTCATACCTTCAAACTGTGCAGACATAAATGCCATCGAGTCTTCAATACGTTTTAGAGAAGACGTTATATATATTATTTCTATATTTTGTTGATAATGATGTCTTTTATTTCATTCTTGATCTCGCAGAGGTCTAAGAGTGCCTGCTCCAAGCGTTTTCTTTTAATATGCGTAAAGCCTGCTGAAGGTGAAATATCAGTATTAGTTGAGATTTGTCGTAAGTTGGATTCAAAGCGTGATTTTTAGGTATAATATACATTTCTTAGGGGTTTGGGTGCTTACGATACTAAGGCAGCAGAAGTACAGAGTGATGGTTCTGAAGGGTGGAACTAGTATATTTTCACTAATTCGTATATATTGCAAGGTGGTGTGGGTGGGATGTTAAAAGTGACGAAAGGTCGTCTTTCAAAATAAATTTCAATGCAATAGTTTTCATGCACTTACGGTCCCAGGATTGCAGAACTACGTAGTGATTGGTCTATAGGGCGGAGCTAGTCAGTTGTCCCAGCTTCGGGCTATAGTCACTCAAGCGTCCACGGTGACTATAGTCCTCACAAAACTTCTTGCATTCGCTGTCCATGGTGACTACAGTCACCGAACGACATCGTCCGGTTTAAACGTGTACATCGCTAAAAACAGATATTAATCATGTAGAAAAATAAGAGATGGTGCTATTCGGAATCTGTTATCCATGAGAGTGAATTTTATCTCTGCAATGGTAACAAAATATTCAGAAAAAAAAGTGAAAATAACGATGTGACAATAACGATGTTTGCCTTCACTGCCAATCACGTAGCCAATCAGGACATGATACGTTATTTACATTTACTTTATATTAACACTTACAATGAACGTGGATCGAACTCAGGATGCTTATCTTGAATTTTAAATAATGGAGCAAAACCACAAAAAAAGAACTTGTAACTTTCTCGGTACTTAAACTTAAGCTTGTAAAATACATCTGGTTGATCCTATTTTAGTTTTTAACTTTTTTAGCAGTTCGAAACTGTGATTACATTCTTAAATATGAAGGGAAATTGTGGAGAATCCTTTGGGTAACGACCTCTTTTTATACGACGTAGTTTAAGATAATCCATCAGCATAAAGGATATCTTAAGTTAAAATTTATGCCCGGTTTCTATATATTAAAAAAAACATTTCTATTTCCCTTAAGTACGTTCGTTTTACAGTGCACAAAATTTATGTAACAACCATAAGTTGAATATTGGTTATTTTATCTGAAAATTTTTGTCTAATTGAAATATTTTTAATAAAAATAGTTTTTTAAACGATTTTTTTACTCATTTATCCATTACAGCATTAAAAGTCCACTGTTGCACCCCTATAGATATATAGGATAGACCTTATAGGATTGGCAACCATAGGTTTATCATTTTGTGTCCTTAACAGAATGTTGCTGTTGCCCACCTACTGTCTTATTTTCCCTCTACAACCTTTTACGACATCCACGGGGCGATATCGATTAGTGGATATTCTCACACCACTACACGGTAACAATTTTGGAGTGACCATTTGACTCGAAGACAAGACGAATTATTAGTTCTGCTTCTATGTCAAAATACATCATCATGATAATCATTATCCCTTAACAAGTTCACTGCGAACATAGACGTCTCCCAAGGAATGCCACATTGCGAGGTCCTGAGTCACCTGTATCCACCGACTTCCTGTCATTTCTGAAGACTTATAGATATGAGACGTGGTTCTTCGCTGCTAGCTATATAAGAAACTTAAGGTCGCTCAACGAGCTATGAAGAGAGTTATTCTGTGATTTATTTTGCGTGATTGACTTTGAATTGAGGAGTATTTGACATAGCCCATTGGACCAGTAAGATTTCAAGAAAATTGTATACTGGATAACTATTTTTACCACAAGTGAACGGAGTAGAAGCCAATAGCACTAATATTTTACAAAAACAAAAATTTTGAATATTATAATCTAAGCAAATAATGTTAAAAAGTTATGAGTACTTAGTAAATTAATAAAAGAAGACGACAAAGATTAAAATAAATATTCATGACGGTTACTTTACTCTATTTGGTTCGATCGTCGAGTACAAAATTATTCATATACCGACTTTAAGCTTCATTTAATCAAATTGATATTGAACAATAGAGACTGGAAGTGATGTTATTCATTTCTGATTGAGCGCAATTATTACTTGGTCAATGGCTTAATGATAATTAATAAATGACCTAATGAAATTTAATAACTATATCTGTATTTATATTTACACTTGTTAAAATCATTAAGTCCTATTTTTTAATGTTTTGTTTTATTTGCTTTTTTTATTAGTACATAAAATCTAGAAATATGTTTTGGTAAGCGTATAAATGATCCAGCTCTTAATGGATTGTTTTTAACAACGTTCATTTCTAAATGATTTATCGAATCGGTATTGATCCAACCTGATTTAGATAGCTCAAAATCTGAACATTTGTTTATTAATGTTTCAACAAACGAGTCATAAGTTAGCAATAAGACTCTACTTTGTGATATAACGTTATACATATTTAGTTACTTAAGGGAATTTACCTCATTCTTAACCAATTAATAAGAAACAAATAATTCAAAGTTGATTGTAATGGACATATTATATTTTGACATATTGTATTTTATAAGTCACTGCTTCGGTCTATCGAAGCAGTTGAATTTGTGACAAAAATTATTCTGGTGAAATAAAAGCACCTTGAGGACTTATTTTATTAAGATTTTCTAAAAATGCAGTTACTTTGTCTGACGGTAAAATTGTGATAGTATCGTCTGCCTCTGCTTATAGTATCTTGGCGTAAGTACATAGTACATAGGGCAAACAAAAAGATCAATTAGAACCCGCGTAAAAGAACATATAGCTGACGCATCAACGTTCCAGGAAGTCTGCAGTTTGTGATCACATCCTAGGCGGCCCCAACCATTACATAAGATTTGATAGACCACAAATCCTCGCGAAATAACATCGTTTCCTAACAATGATGATACGTGATGCTATTGAGATTAATAAACTTCCTAATTTAGATAGGGAAGGTGGCTGAGTCCTGGCACCTACTTGGGACCCTGTAATTAATGAAATTAAAACTATACCACTAGAACTAAACAAACTAAAAGTAACAGCATACCACTGCAAGACTTCAAGACACAGTAAGTTCATTCTGGGTAGATCGGATCATAAATAATAATTAAGAAGCTGAAGGTACTCGAGGTTAACACAGACATGGGGACGTTAGTCGCCTGAGTCCCTCGTGACCATGGGTATTTATATATATATATATATATATATATATATCTATATATATATATATATATATATATATATATATATATATATATATATATATATATATATATATATATATATATATATATATATATATATATGTATATATATATATATATAAATACCCATGGTCACGAGGCTCTATACATATATATGTATAGAGCCACGCTGCAGCTATATTGTGCGTGTGACCACAGGAAAGACTACTCTCTCACAGAATACAAGCGTAAAATAGCAGCTTAATGCTGCTGTGGTGAGTGTAGTGAACCAGAAATCCGTTTTACTGGAATTGAGGCATTCCATCTTAGTCCTCAGGGGTGACAACGCATCTGCATTTTGATACAACAAGGCGGGGTTTCTTTGAGGGGACGATATACTTGCTGAAACACATTTCTAAGTAGCGCATACTCTATCGATTCTCGTAATAAGCCTGATTCAGGACTACCAGCTTTATTACAGCTTGCTACTTAAATTCCTAGCAAGACTCTCTGACTTATAGCGTATAGCTTAAATTGAATGAGAGCAAAATAAGTTAGCCCACAGCATTTTAGCTTACTGACTCGTTAAACTACGGTCATTCAACGCTGGTGGTATAAAGAAGCTCCAATTATCCACAATATTGAGACTACGAATATGCTCTAAAGAGGAATGCCCATTCTTCATAGACACTTCGGCCATGGGTGCCCACATATAAAAGCATATAGATATGATAATGTGCAATTGGTGAATGAAATGGTAAACGAATTGCTTTAAATTTAATTAAGGAATTTTAAATTTGGATTTTGAAGATATATAAGTTTTTATTTTCACAATTACAGTTTTTTTAACAACTGCTTTTATCGATTTTATCGCGTTTTATTTATTTGATTTTTAATTCAAGACATTTCGGGTGTATTCCAACACCCATGGTCACGGCGGACTGAAGTGACTGACGTCCCAATGTCAGTGTTAACCTGGAGTACCTTCAGATTTTTAATTTTTATTTATGGTCCGATCTACAGAATGAACTTACTGTGTCTTGAAGTCTTGCAGTGGTATGCTTGGGTTTAGTTTTAATTTCATTAATTTAATGGTCCCAAGCCGGTGGTAGTACCAAGCCTCCTTCTCTATTGAAATAAGGATTTTTTTATTTCAATAGTCTCACGTATGATTCTTGATAGTGTAACGCTTCCCCCCACTCTCTCAACAATAAATATATTTGATTAAATATAATTAATTCACCTTTATAATAAAAATTATATATATGTGACTAGGATAAATAAAATATGTTTTGATCTTTCTAAAGGTTTAATAATAGGCCGTTTGTAATATTTTGGCGTGATCGTCTTAGTTAGGACCCTTATTTACGTTGTGTTTGTTTAGTAACTTAGTTCTTTTAGGTGTCTTTTGGAAGAATGAGTATTCGCTAGAGCAATTGAGAGCTGTTGGTAGTGCCTTATAAGCTAAGTGAACCCCGTTCACGAAGACAGGGCTCGAGAAAGGTTAAGAACATAAAACGTCCCAATTCCACTTGTATCAGGTTTACATTATTATTTTAATATTATTTATCCCTTTAAATATTTTATTTAAATTATTATATTAATATAATATTAAATGGATAATACCTATGTGCGCCAAATCACCAAAGTTGTATGGGTTACCAAAAATACACAAGCCCAATGCTCCATTACGCCCCATAGTGAGCCAAATCGATTCACCAACTTACAGATTGGCTCAACACTTAGCGAAAATACTCTCACCGCTCAGGGGACATACAAGAGCACACATAAAGGATTCCTACCATTTTATCAGCGAGATTAAAGACCTACGTCTGGCAGACAATGAAACTATGGTCAGTTTTGATGTGCAGTCATTGTTTACATGCTTACCTGTTGAAGACTGCATCTCAATTGTAACTAGAACGCTGGAAGAAAACAACATGCCCGTAGAATATGCAGTATTACTCAGACACTGCCTTACATCTGGCTACCTATTGTGGAAGGAGGAGTTCTACAAGCAAGTAGATGGTGTGGCGATGGGCTCACCTGTATCTCCCATTGTCGCCGACATATTCATGGAAGACTTTGAGGAGAAAGCCCTGCTTACTTCTCCCATAAATCCAAGATTCTACAAGTGGTACGTAGACGACACTTTCACAATTCTACCCTTAGATAAAGTAACTGCATTTTTAGACCATCTTAACTCTATAAATACTAAAATTCAGTTCACAATGGAGTTAGAGGCAAACAATTCCTTAGCTTTTCTAGATGTGTTAGTAATTCGGAATCCTGATAACACCTTGAGCCATACTGTGTATAGAAAAAAGACCCATACAGATAGATATTTAAACGGTGATTCTCACCACCATCCTTCACAGTTAGCTACCGTGGGTAAATCTTTGTTTCAGAGAGCACGAGGGATCTGTGACAGTAAACACCTGGCTGCCGAGCTCCAACATGTCAAGCAAGTTTTGCATGACAACAAGCTTCGTGTCCCGCGCCTACGTCACAGAGAACGAGTGAAGCCGGCCACAGTCGAGCGTGTACCTGCTGTACTGCCGTATGTTAGAGGAGTCACTGACAAGATTGGCTACATCTTGAAGCGCGCTTCCATCAAAACATACTTCAAGCCGCCGAAGAAGATTGGTCAGTTTTTACCATCAGTCAAGTGTAACGTCCCTCTGCAAGATGCAGGAGTGTACAAGCTTGATTGTGAATGTGGTCTCTCCTACATAGGACAAACTAAAAGATCAATTAAAACCCGCGTCAAAGAACATATAGCTGATGTGAAGAATCGACGCTCCGGGAAGTCTGCAGTCTGTGAACATGTACAGGATCGCCCCCGTCACTACATCAGATTTGATAGACCACAAATCCTCGCTAAAGAACACCGATTCCTTCCAAGGATGATTCGCGAGGCTATTGAAATCAAAAAACATCCTAATTTCAATAGAGAAGATGGCTGGGTGCTACGATCTGCTTGGGATCCTATAATAAATAAAATTAAATCCCAACCCAAGCATACAACTGCAAGATTCCATGATACCATAAGTTCATACTGTGTAGATCGGAACAAAAGTTAAATTTTAATCTATGGTAACCGCGGTTAACTATGACAGCTGGACGTTGAACATCTCAGTCCTTCCCGTGACCATGGGTGCTGTAAAGCTCTCGAAACGTCGGGTAAAAAAGTTAAATATACGCGATAAATTCCGTAAAAATTAGTATTATTTCAATTATTTATCCCTTCCCGCACGGAAAAGGCTCAAAATATATTTATACAAAATACCCGATACAAGGGCTTTGCTCTCCTACATTTATTAAAAATTATAGGGGAGGCACACGGCTCCACACAAGCCGTGAGCGGTGAGCGCCAACCATTTTAATGCACTCCCCCGAAGGGAACGTTAATTTGGGAACTGGATCGTAGTCCACAGCAAAATAACTGGCGAACCAGTATAAGAGGCTTGACCCCTTGTTAGTGCGTAAGCACAAACATCGACCGAAGTCGCGCATGTCAATGCGTGTAAACGCCATACAAAATACGAACGAATCCAGCCACAGTGAATGTACGTCACACGGTTTAGGCAAATAGGCACACTGGCCGTAAACCCTCCGTGAGCGCCACCACCTGCCAGACCGCCGCTCCTGCAGACGTGATGTAAGTGTATGGCATCGTCACCAATTGCATGATCAGCATGGCTACTAGCCGCAGAGCGTGTCATGAGTCTACCGCTCACCTCAAGGGAATGGGGTCCCACGTTGTGCGGCTTTCGGCCGCAGCCTTGAGAGTCTCCTCAGATCCTCCCGCCAGCTACCACCCGCATGAGGTCGACACATATGCTCCACCAACCAATACAACGGCAGATATAGCCAAAAGGCAGTTATAAGATAAGAGTAATAATTCGCCATCAGAAAGGGTTTGTGTCACTGACGTTGAGTAAATGCATTTTCGATCATGTTTGTCTTACCCACCAACAAGTTACCTTCAATCATTCAAAGGTGGGAAAGTTACAGAGATATAATATTATGTTGTTATATAAAACATCGTGGAGGGAAGACAGTCTGCAGCCCCGTAATGTAGGGACCCGACTTGGGCAAAGCTACTCAGGTGTGAGTCAAACCAAGACGCAGAGAGCGCCATTGAGAATAGCGTCCCACCAAACAACCATCGCAAAGACGTAACGCTGCAGAACGCAATAAGCATCAATACGACTATCGTCGGGCTTACACCATCCCAAGGTCCCCCATACATCCCAGCAGACATCACCACCTGCATACCTCCATCGAACAGAACCACAAGAGTGCGTCGAATCAGGCGCAGCACACCCGCAGATCCATCACAAGACGCAAAACCGCAAGTAGCAGTAAGCATCAATACAACTATCATACGGATGGCGCCCCCTCACAACACACCCACATGATTCCTATCGACTTTGGTAACAAAGTTTGTATTGTTGTTATATAAAAAATATCACCAACGTATCATAGTAGCACGCTACCAAGACGCCAATGAACAAAACTCCACGTATCATAGCGCTAATGCACTAAGACATGAAGTTGAGTATGCCTGTTACACTTAAAAGTGCTACCAAACACACTCATCATCCCAATCCGAAATATAGACGACGCATCGCTATGCGCTACTACGCCGCCCACAAACGGTGTGGGTGTGCGATGTCCACGGGAAAGCCGTATTGCTGCAACAAACCCGCTTACCACCGGCACTAACATGATATGTCTAGTACACATCGGTTAGCAAGTGCAAGTTTACCTCGGACCAATTGCTGGTGAAGTAGCACACACGCCACCATAATATTCCTTTTCAAGTCCCTAATAAGGACTAGTCATTTTGCTACAGTACTAGGAGCAGTCGGTCACCTGACCACTCAATACAATGCTTATGCATCAAGGAGACCTCCTATAATATTGCTTTTGTATCATAGACCTTACTTTCATAAGTCATTCATATATAGGATTTGAACCCACGACCCTACTATTGTAATGCAAATTCATCATGGAGACCTTCTATAGTATTGCTTTTGTATCATAGACCTTACTTTCATAAGTCATTCATATATAGGATTCGAACCCACGACCCTACTATTGTAATGCAAATTCATCATGGAGACCTTCTTTAGTATTGCTTTTGTATCATAGACCTTACTTTCATAAGTCAATCATATATAGGATTCGAACCCACGACCCTACTATTGTAATGCATATTAATCATAGAGACCTTCTATAGTATTGCTTTTGTATCATAGACCTTACTTTCATAAGTCATTAATATATAGAGTTCGAACCCACGACCCTACTATTGTAATGCAAATTCATCATGGAGACCTTCTATAGTATTGCTTTTGTATCATTGAATTTAATATCATAAGTCCCTAATATAGGACTAGTCATTGTGTGTGTACAGTACTTCAGGCAGTCGGGCTCCCGACCACCCCATATATATGTACAACTGCAGGTATGTATCTCCGACAGCTCCTCCACACATGAACACCTTCCATAACTTAGGAAAATTTTCTTTTATACGTGAACTCCTTCCAAGACTTAGACAATTTTTAACAAATTTTCTAATTATCTTATAAATGTTATCTATCTTAATTTTTATAATATTTTCGACTTGTATTTCTATTATTTATCTTATTTTAAATATTTTTTCAAGTTTTTAATAAATTTATTTATTATGAAAGACAATATTTTGCCTTTAATTTACTGTTGTTGGTCTAATGTCTGAAATATATTTATATTAACTTTATATTTATTAATGTAATGTTATTGCTTAATATATATTAAGACTATTTTGGATGCCCCTTTACATTGAATTTAATTATTAATAATAATGTTGGGCCGTCACAATAGGAATTGATGTTCCTTCGAGAGGATTTGTGGTCTATCAAATCTAATTTATGTCTATCTGGTTGGGGCCGTCTAGGCCGTATATATATATATATATATATATATATATATATATATATATATATATATATATATATATATAATAGATAAGAAAAGATAAAAAAATCCTGATTTATTATTTCACAGGCCATGATTCATGAACAGATCTAATGTACTTCTTGGAACTTGCAATAATGCCGACATGCGTTCATCACTATCTATACCTATATTTATTAATTCTGTCTAAAGTTCCGAGACGGTCAAGTAAATAGTTAAAATAGATATAAATTAGCTCGGAACTTCAGACAGAATTTGTAGCAAGATAATAATGTACATTTCTTTTTCACTTATACTCTGTTTGCTAATGTTATCATTATAGGGTATTCATAAAGTATTCTTATCTCTCATTATTATTTATTGTTACCAATTTAATATTTCTTTGTGGATAACGGTGCTGGTTATATAATGACTAAGACTAATGTTATTTATAAATTGTTATTTGGTTTAAGAATCATTATGTAATTTTTTGTTTTCCTGAATAAAAAAGTATATTATGCTAAGGCATACTCTGAATATTTTCAGTCTATATGATGTGCATATTATCTTTCTATAATGTAGCAAAATCTTCTATTTGTTCTGCACTAAATGTTTTAATAGGAATATATATTGTTGATTGTAAAAGTATATTGCAAGAGTTACTATTTAAATGGTAGTTACATATTCTACATTCTGGAGGAACATTGTTTTTTTTTATAGGATAGGGTGACAAACGAGCACACAGTCCACCTGATGGTAAGTGGTTGCGGTGGCCCATATACATATACATCTATCATATACATAAATAGCAGTCACCCTTGAGGACTAAGATTGTTTTCTCGTTTCCAGTACAAAGGGTCTCCGGTCCTTTACACTCACTATACGAAACACAGCAGCATTAAGCTACTATTTCACGCTGGTATTCTGCGAAAGCGTGGTCCTTCCCTGGTCAAGCCGACCCATTCGTTCTATAACTATACTACTAATATAACTGCAGCATGGCTCTACCACGTATAACACACATACGTAGTAATTGTAATCGCAAAAGAGACGTACCCGCAATGCTGATGGAACAGTGAGTCGATTGGAATTGTTACAAGCAGGTAAAAACATTGATTTGGTGTTAGTGATGCTTTTACATAATTAGTTAGCAGTATACTGTGTGATGTATGATCTAAGCTTTGTTGTTCTGGGTGCAATACATTACTCACTTCAAAATGCTATGAGGACGGACTACATGATTCGGATGGTTCCCGTTCTGCAGTTGAATGTGATGCTGTTCTATCAGTCCTTTACCAACAATTATGATACACACTAGATGACGATGACAACTGAAATAATATTAAATACAAAAAATAAAGTCAAAGTGAAAAAAAATAAAAATAAAATAGATTTGTTTATTTTAAACTCAAATATAAATAAAATATTTATCAACTGCACAAAGTCGGACTTAATGCTTTATATTATTTAATAATTATGGCCTGACAGACTACCAGCAGTCCAAAAACAATGAAAAATCAACTGTCTCATTTCTTGGTAGTTGATAAAAATTGTCAATCTCGTAAATAAGCTAGTATGTTTGTCATATATAGCTTACGCAGATGTTAAAAAATAAAACAAGTTCTTGAATTGATATGCAATCAGTGTAAAAATATGTATAACTATCATATATGAGCACCACACATAATAAATTGAAAAATGTTAAAAACTTACCTCACGTGGTCCAATTTGATTGGAAATCTCATTCTTTATGAGTTCCTCACGTGGAGAATCGAACCCAAACAATGTGTGTGATCTTATTCTCATAAGTGTCTTGCCACAGCTGATGCATAATGTTCATGACGAACTATTGGTGCATTTTGTGAGTGGCACACTACACGTACACTGTCGATCGAAACTTGTGCCTAATAAAGAAGCTATAATTATTATATTGATATTATTTTTATTTACATGACACTTCGTGACATGTACCAACTATTTACCTGCTGGGTTCGAACTAATTGTTGAAAGACCAACAATTCAATTTCCAATAAAACAAAACATTCAAAATAACTGCTTTTACACTCCATAAATAACACGAAAACGAATTCGTCTTGTGACTTACAGGGGCCTAGCTATCAGATTCGATGTTGTCACTTAGCTGTCATAAAATCTACGAAACGATATCGATTTTTATTCGATTAATAATATTATAAAAAAGAATAATCTTTTATGCGCTTTATGTTCTGTACGATTTTTAAAGTATATTTTCCTTTATTTATTGAATTTCTATTTCATATGTATTTTTAAGAACAGTTAACTTGTGCAGTATTGTTTTGTTATGCTCTAGAGAATTCACGGTAAATCAGCTAGAAATTTACTTCTTTAATTACCATAACACGATTCCATTTTAAATGTTATGTTAAGAACAGATAAGAATAACAGTTAAATTTTGCAGTAGTGTTTTGATATACTCTAAAGAATTCATGGTAAATCAGTAATAATTCGCTTGTTTAATTATCATAACCATAGATGTGAAGTTTGTCAACGATTTCTACTGAGCCGATAACAACGGTTGTTTTTGTTTTCAACTGTTGACAACCGCTTTTGATGACTTGAAATGAATAAAAAAAAGTTTTTTCTCTTTAGTAATTAAAAAACCAAAGAAACCCTTATAATGTATTATAGTCCTTTTTTAGATACAAGTAGCACATTTTCAATAACCGCAAATACAACTTTGTCATTTATACAAGCACTGAAACACAAAATTATTTGTTGCTGGCGATAATGATAGTGGTATTTTGACTCGATGTAAAATCTATGCTTGTTACTACAGAACTCTTCATGGGCATGCGAGTGCGACTCGCACTGAGCCACTTTTTTCAACTTTTTGTTTTATTTTAATAAATAGTTTTTTCGTTTAAGCGGAGCTCTTTTACTTCAGATTTATTACTTATATCTATAACAATTAATCTAAATAGGTAAAGTGTGTAAATACGATCATTAAATTGTAAAAATAATAATTGGAGTTGAACATCTTAGGTAGGTATTTAGTTTTATTTATTTAGAAAATATTAAACTCACAATTGATTATTATAATTATAAAATTTTATCACACAATACTCTCATTAGCAATGTAATGGTATAACAAAAATGTTCAAAATCGGTCAAGTAATTTTCGAGATTAGCCAAAAAACCGTATACATTGAAAGAAGCGCTCTCTATAATAAAATGCATCCTATATTAGACATCTATAATTATACATAACAATCTAGCGGTGAAAGAATTCTCAAAATCGGTCAAGTACTTCACGAGTTTAGCGAAAAAAACATATTCGTTGATGCCCTCTTTATTAAAATGCATCCTACTTTTTTAAGCACCATAGCAAAAAAACGATTCAGTTTAGCCAACCGCATGCACAGTAAAAACATAACCATCCTTTTTCGTCTGTAGTCGGATAAACAAGTGGTTGACAACGGTTGCGTATCGGCTGCATTGGATAAACTCTACCTGATTGATATACCCGAGTCATAAGTGTACTTTACAGAAGGAACAGAAATAGAAACTCCCAATTTATTAGTAAACTTTTTATATATTTTTTCAAACACATTTTGTGACCAAAATTTTAGTTTACTAATTTTTCTTCAATACTTGCACGAAGTATTTATAAACCATCGAGAGAGAAACCGAGTATATTTATAAACAATTAATAATGCTTTTTTGAATTAAAAAATATTTCTAACAAAAAGTGGACTGCAACGCTTTCATCTTTTTAAATTTATTATTTGGTTTTTCCGAATGTTAGAAAATTATCGTTCAAAATATAGTAATTTAAACCGAGGCTGAGAGCACGTTCTGAATGACTCCCTGAAGCAAAAGTAAATACAACTTTTGTGTAAATAACACAGAAGTCTTTATTTTATTCTGAGAGCTACGGTTGTTATATTTGCTATTTGAGAATATTATTATTGTCTTCTTGTTCCACAGTGTAAGATTTGTATTCGTACTGTATTTATTCAATGATTTATTTTTTAATCAATTTTTCCTTATTTCCAGTCGTAAGAAAAGTTAATTTACACCTGGGTTTAACTCAAATTTATTTTTCATAATTTAACAATTAATCTTGCAAGTGTCTTACTATTTTAGATTCCTCATTAAATGCGCCAACTTTTAAAGTTACTTTCCAAACTCGTATAGTGCATTTTTTCAGTACAGTCATTTAAAACTGGGCAAAATATTTATTGTGAATACTAAGGTGGAAAAAAATTACATTTCTCTCTGGATTGGAGCAGTTGGGTATAAATTTTAAGCGACAATTTTCAGAAGCATTATACAGGATAACATAAGTAAGAGTTATAAGGGAGAAGATTTTCTTGAATTAGGTGTAAGTAATTATAAGCATCGGCACCAAACTATACATTCTGTATTACATCTACTGTAGTGTTTGTTTAATAAATGTATAACTATATGGGGAACATCCTTAAGCTTCAGAATATCACAATACTCTTTCCATGAATATACAATACATTTCCGTATTGTATATTCATGGAAAGAGTTAAGAGACGCGATGGTTAGCGCACAATCAAAGGAGCGCTCTTTGAGACGTCAACTGTATGCTAGTTTCACAATTACTCGTTATAAACAACTTACTCAAATTAAAGAAAATTTTGCAAGTTAGTTGGATATTATTTTAGTTATTGATATTCTCTTCACTTATCAATCTGACAACTTTAACCGCTAGAACTATGCCTTCCTGCAAAGATTGTATTCAAGTAAATAAAAAAATTACCACGCTCCGTAAATGTATTGGATTATGTAATTTTGGCGTATTTTATATATTTAGAATATTTTAATAATCTGTTTAAAAAAACCTGTCAGTCGTATGACTGCACGACAAAAGTGAAAACTTCTTAGCTTGACGAATTTATAAACATTGTTTTTGGTTTGTTACGAAATATTTTTAGGAAGTATTTTTATTAGAAACTAGCGATCTACCCTAGCTTCGCACGGGTGATATCTGGATTTTTCAACAGCACCACCTACCGGGTACAACAATACCTTGGCTGAAGTGCAAACAATAGGTTGAAACAGCTTTATCGCAATCTTATAATCGGTATGGCAGCGCATAAAATACGAATAAACAAACATTATTTTTTGTATATTGAGATTATTTTTATCAGCGTCATGTCATAGTAATAAAATTTTCATTTATTGCGCTGTTTTACATGAAAAAAAGTGATTATTACCTTTAAAATACAAACAATTTTTTATAAACACATCCGTATATTTATCTTAGCGTGGCGGTCATGCGAGTCAGTGCTTTTTCCTCATCCCAAAAATGTCCAACGTGCCTATACAAGTTTTCACTCCAAAAGTTTCACTTCAAAAAACATTATTTTGGGTGTAACCTTTTTGTTAATTGAAATCAGATCATACATCTACCCATAACCTGAACCATTTATCAATATTGTTCACTTTCCACAACCGCACGACCGTTCTGTTAGGTATTTGGCGCCTGCAAGTGAGGGTCACATCGCCATACCAATGTATCGTATACAATCATTATATATGTAAATATGACTGCGGGACGATTGGATCAACCGGCAAAAGACCACTCTCTTATTAAATACCTGCTTCAAGTAGTAGCTTAATGTGAAGAGAACCATAGACCCTTTTTAATAGTAATGAATAATTCTATTATCCACTGACCATCAGGTGGACTGCGTTCGTGCCTACGTGCATGTGTGCGTGTGTGTGTTTGTGTATGACTGTGAGGAAAGTATAACACAACTATCTATGCAAGGCGATTGGTAGCTACTTATCGTGCTAAATGGTGCTTTTAGGAGAAACAGTTTAGTCTGTACAACTGACTCATCAAATCATCAAAATAATCAGATTGCTGTAAAAGAATAACGATAACAGAAAAAGCACGTGTAAAATATACGATAAAGCGGAATTCTAAAATATATTTAAACTGGTAGTTGATAACTGAGTGTTATGATTTGAACTTGCTGCTATTTTTAGTGTATTTAAACTTGATCTTTTTTCTATTATAAGTTAAGTTGCATAGCATTTTAAATTTAAAAATAAGATGAAGATTTGATTTTGAAAACTATGTAGTCATTTAACGATATTCTCATACATCTTTAAAAAATGTTTTGAAAACTAACAAGTAACTCAATTGACTGGAGTCATATACCCGTGTTGTCGTAAAAGAGAAATTCTCTATTTATTGTTGTCCAATTAATCCTTTTTATAACCGTAACGGTGCGTTCAGTTACCACATTAAAGGCAATTACGGGCTCCCATAAAGTCATATTATTCACTAGGAAAAAAGCTTACAGTAGTCGTGCGATGCAATGTGTTGGACGCCATAAATCAACATGCAAGGTGTAAATACAATATAAATTTAAATATATTATTTAAATTTAACCCTACTATTACTAATTCATAAATTTAACCATATAGTAACAGCCATGAAACACAGTTTAATATTGTTTCAGTATAACGTTTATCTCAAAAATAATGATAAATAACAGAACAGCAATATATGTCATAATGTTTTTGTTTGATATACGTAACGTGTCTTTAACGTTTCTTTGAATTTACCACGGTCACCTCTTACGACACCCACGAGACCAAATATGGTGGCGGATTTTTATAGGCTGTCATTGTCACTATGCCACCATATCTTATGAACTGGATTCTACTCTATCAATGAATTTTGATTAATATTCAACAAATCTTGAAAAGAAGATATCTAAGAGCTTAGACCGTAACATATGTTACATGTACACTACTTTACGGTTTGGTTTATTCAGCTACAAAGTCGGCAAAGTTTAACTGAATTTAAACTACCTACAGGAATTTTTCGTTTTAGATAATGCTTAAACTCCATTAGAAAACTGCGCGAATTGCATATGAATTTATTTTACTTCGTATACGATCAAAGTGTTTTAGGTCGTTGGACATTTTTGGTACCTGAGATACATTGGTTCTACATAATTCACCCTAAATTTGTTTCTTATTACGGATCATTAATAATAATTACTGGTATTTATCGTCCTCAATAAGTGGTAAATACACTGTTTTATGGCTGCAACACGAATGGATGGTTTTTCCGAAAAATAAGCACACTTTCACAAAAGAAAAGCCTGAATTAGGAGCGCAATGCTGTTGTGTTTTGTATGATTAGTACCAAGTACCGGAAAACCTTCTATTATGAATGAGACTCTTTATCTTTTTCCTGAGGAATAACCACGTTAACCGTATTTTGATCTATAGTCGAGGATAAATATAAATGTTTATAGGCCACATAACCCACTTACCGGTGGAGACTAGAGAGATTTTAGGCCATTCTAAGAACGTACCAATCGGCATATATATCACAGATCAGTTGATCAAATTAACCTAGATTGGCATATTGATTAGCGAATAAATTACGTATAATATCAGATAAACTAAATCCAAACAAGAAACAAATTTTTGGCAGCAGACGTAAAGAAAGCTGAAATTTAGGAACAAGTAGGTCAAGAATCATAACTTAAGTGCTAACCTCTTTCGGTCGGTAAGCATTTGGAACTAAGGAAGATTGTTACGCCTTAGCATTATATTTAAGTCTTGCTTTAACTATAAAATAATATTGTAGATAGCGCGTTAATACAGAAAATAGTTACGAATAAATATAACATATTGCAAAATGTCTGACTTGGTTTTAGTTTTGATTTTATTAATTAAAAAATCCAAGCAGGTGGTAGTACCTAGGGTCCTTCTATATTGAAATAAGGATGTTTTTATTCCATCAGTAGTCTCACATAATATCATCTTTGGCAGGAATAGATGTTTTATCGCGAGGATTTATGGTCTATCAAATCTGATGTAATGGCGAGGGCCATCTAGAATATGTTAACAAACTTCAGATTTCTACACATCACAACTCTGAAAAACACCAACGCAGGACGTTACGATACGTAATGTACTTATGAAATTAAAAAAAAAACATCCTAATTTTAATATAGAAGGACGGTGGATTTATACTAAGCCCAATTATATACTGCCCGACTGCGAGATGCAGTAAGCTCATTCTAGGTTGATCGAACCATAATATTGTTGAGCCCCATAGTTGATGCCTGGTATATGGCGGGTGATTATTAGCGCTATCTAGTATCAAGTAGCTGAAATAGGAGCGTCAAGAGATTTCTTGGAAATTCACTAGCGCCATCTAGTATGGAGTAGCAGAACTAGAAGAGCTTTCTGGAAAATTCCTTGCTAGAACTTTAGACATTCTACTTGAACATTCTAGATGTTTCGGTTAAAAAGGCCCTATATAAAGCTGTTTAGGCCTACGACCGAAGCAGTATTGAACTAACGACACAAGCAAAGATTTCGGAGCGAAATAAAGTAAGCTAAAGTGTTAAGTGTGATTAATTATTCGTATGTTTTACGTTTTAGTTAGTGTTCGGTAATTAAAGTGTCAATTTTGGTAATTCAATCGGCAGTTTTTATTGTCACGAACCCTAAGCTCGTAACAGTTGGTATAAAATCTGGGCTATTTTACTGTTTTTTGGCGTAAAGCTTATATTATAACCCCTTTAAGTAGAAATTGCAAACCCAAATCAACTCAACAACTAAAGGCCTACGTCTATCTTTCTATAACATAGATAAATTTCATCTGATTTAAAAATTAGCCACAAGAGAAATTTCTTTATGTAATAAAACATTAGGTGGAATAAGCAAACTCTAAACCTGAAAAAAAATCCTTGCGAAAATAAAGTAGAAGTTAGCAAAATAATACAAAAATTACCCAAGAGTAATCTAAGCAAGTTGAAGACAAGGTTATAATACTCCATGACATAATATTTCACAGGAAAAGCAATAAGCCTCGCCTTGTTGTTTACATCCATGTTTCTATGCGGGGTCACAAGGGGCGTTAATTTTCGTTAATTCGTATTAATCTGCTGATAGGACAATTTCATTTATTTGAAAAAAAAAATCATTTCACTACGTTTTTTGATCGTCATAATTATCATAACAGTACTTCACAAGTTTACTGTTAAACAAAAGTTATTTTTTTTTACTTATATAAGTACTAACACCGAAATAAACGCGTGCTTATAGAGTTGTCCATTACGAGTAACATTATTTAACAATGATTGCAAGAAACCATTTAAATATAAACCGCTCAAATACATGAGCTTAGTGAACAAGCTCACTAAGCTCTTTGTTAGATCTCGGTAAATACAAATGAATATTCATCAGTAACCCGGTTACTTTGATAACATCAAGACCATTTTACCACTTTTTATCAACTTGCTTTCATGTATGTCTGTTCGGGTTGTGACGGCCCAATACTATTATTAATAATTAAATTCAATGTAAAGGGGCATCCAAAATAGTCTTAATATATATTAAGCAATAACATTACATTAATAAATATAAAGTTAATATAAATATATTTCAGACATTAGACCAACAACAGTAAATTAAAGGCAAAATATTGTCTTTCGTAATAAATAAATTTATTTAAAAACTTGAAAAAATATTTAAAATAAGATAAATAATAGAAATACAAGTCGAAAATATTATAAAAATAAAGATAAATAACGTTTATAAGATAATTAGAAAATTTGTTAAAAATTGTCTAAGTTGCGGAGGGAGTTCATGTATAAAAGAAAATTTTCCTAAGTTATGGAAGGTGTTCATGTATAGATGTCTTGTATGGAGGAGCTGCCGGGGATACATACATGCAATTGTTCATATATATGGGGTGGTCGGGAGCCCGACTGCCTGAAGTACTGTAGCACAATGACTAGTTCTATATTAGGGACTTATGATATTAAACTCAATGATACAAAAGCAATACTATCTCAATAGTCTCCATGATGAATTTGCATTACAATAGTAGGGTCGTGGGTTGAAGTCCTATATATTAATGACTTATGAAAGTAAGGTCTATGATACAAAAGCAATACTATAGAAGGTATCTATGATGAATATGCATTACAATAGTAGGGTCGTAGGTTCGAGCCCTATATATGAATGACTTATGAAATTAAGGTCTATGGTACAAAAGCAATATTATAGGAGGTCTCCTTGATGCATAAGCATTGTATGGGGTGGTCGGGTGACCGACTGCTCCCAGTACTGTAGCAAAATGACTAGTCCTTATTAGGGACTTGAAAAGGAATATTATGGTGGCGTGTATGCTGCTTCACGAGCAATTAGTCCGAGGTAAACTTGGACTCGCTAACCGATGTGTCCTAGACATATCATCTTAGTGCTGGTGGTAAGCGGGTTTGTTGTAGCAATACGGCTTTCCCGTGGACATCGCACACCCATACCGTTTGTGGGTGACGTCGTAGCGCATAGCGATGCGTCGTCTATCTTTCGGATTGGGATGAGTGTGTTTGGTAGCACTTTTAAGTGTAACAGGTATACTCAACTTCATGTCTTAGTGCATTAGCGCTATGATACGTGGAGTTTTGTTCATTGGCGTCTTAGTAGCGTGCTACTATGATACGTTGGTGATATTTTTTATATAACAACAATAAAAACTTTGTTACCGAAATCGATAGGGGTCATGTGGGTGTGTTGTGAGGAGGCGCCATCCATATGATAGTTGCATTGATGCTTACTGCTACTTGCGGTATTGCGTCTTGTGATGGATCTGCGGGTGTGCTGCGCCTGATTCGACGCATTCTTGTCTTTCTGGTCGATGGAGGTAAACAAATAACATCTTAGTGCCGGTGGTAAGCGGGTTTGTTGTAGCAATACAGCTTTCCCGTGGACATCGCACACCCATACCGTTTGTGGATGACGTCGTAGCGCATAGCGATGCGTCGTCTATCTTTCGGATTGGGATGATGAGTGTGTTTGGTAGCACTTTTAAGTGTAACAGGTATACTCAACTTCATGTCTTAGTGCATTAGCGCTATGATACGTGGAGTTTTGTTCATTGGCGTCTTAGTAGCGTGCTACTATAATACGTTGGTGATATTTTTTTATAACAACAATACAAACTTTGTTACCAAAGTCGATAGGGATCATGTGGGTGTGTTGTGAGGGGGCGCCATCCGTATGATAGTTGCATTGATGCTTACTGCTACTTGCGGTATTGCGTCTTGTGATGGATCTGCGGGTGTGCTGCGCCTGATTCGACGCACTCTTGTGGTTCTGGTCGATGGAGGTATGCGGGTGGTGATGTCTGCTGGGATGTATGGGGACTTTGGAATAGTGTAAGCCCGACGATAGTCGTATTGATGCTTGTTGCGTTCTGCAGCATTGCGTCTCTGCGATGGTTGTTTGGTGGGACGCTATTCTCAATGGCGCTCTCTGCGTCTTGGTTTGACTCACGCCTGAGTAGCTTTGCCCAAGTCGGGTCCCTTCATTACGGGGCTGCAGACTGTCTGCCCTCCACGATGTTTTATATAACAACATAATATTATATCTCTGTAACTTTCCCACCTTTGAATGATTGAAGGCAACTTGTTGGTGGGTGAGACAAACATGATCGAAAATGCATTTACTAAACGTCAGTGACACAAACCCTTTCTGATGGCGAATAATTACTCTTATCTTATAACTGCCTTTTGGCTATATCTGCCGTTGTATTGGTTGGTGGAGCATAGTGTCGACCTCATGCGGGTGGTAGCTGGCGGGAGGATCTGAGAAGGCTCTCAAGGCTGCGGCCGAATGCCGCACAACGTGGGACTCCATTCCCTTGAGGTGAGCGGTAGATTCATGACACGCTCTGCGGCTAGTAGCCGTGCTGATCATACAATTGGTGGTGATGCCATACACTTACATCACGTCTGCAGGAGCGGCGCTCTGGCAGGTGGTGGCGCTCACGGAGGGTTTACGGCCAGTGTACCTATTTGCCTAAACCGTGTGACGTATATTCACTGTGGCTGGATTCGTTCGTAATCTGTTTTGGCGTTTACACGAATTGACATGCGCGACTTCGGTCGATGTTTGTGCTTACACAACAAGCGGCCAAGCCTTTTTTACTGGTTCGCCAGTTATTTTGCTGTGGACTAGGATCCAGTTCCCGAATTAGCGTTCCCTTCGGGGGGAGTTCATCAAAAGGTTGGCGCTCACCGTGCACGGCGTGTGCACGGTGAGCGCCAACCATTGGGGCCGTGTGCCTACCCTACATTTTTTTTAAATAAATATAGGAGAGCGAAGCCCTTGTATCGGGTATTTTGTATAAATATATTGTGAGCCTTTTCCAAGCGGGAAGGGATAAATAATAAATATATTAATAATGCAAACCTGATACAAGTGGAATAGGGACGTTTTATGTTCTTAACCTTTCTCGAGCCCAATCTTCGTGAACGGGGTTCACTTAACTTATAAGGCACTACCAACAGCTTTCAATTGCTCTATTGAATATTCATTCTTCTAAAAGACACCTAAAAGAACTAAGTTACTAAATAAACACAACATAAATAAGGGTCCTAACTAAGACGATCACGCCAAAATATTACAAACGGCCTATTATTAAACCTTTAGAAAGATCATTTAGAAAGATCAAAACATATTTTATTTATCCTGGTCACATATATATAATTTTTTATCGAAAAGGGGTAAATGAATTATATTAATTATATTTAATATAATATTATTTTTATATAGGGGGGCGGGGAAACGTTACAGGGTCAAATTAGGAATTGATTTTATTGTAATTAATTGATATAATCAGGCGTTACTTTGCTGAAATCCATTATAATTAAGATATTAATATCTATGAATATCTTTATTTAATTAAATTTCCTGATGAGCCAGACGTAATATTTTTAATCTATCTCGGAATCAAATTATAATGTAAGAAATGTGGTATATTAAAACAAATAATGCAAAATTACGAAAAAAAAAAACTTGTCTGAAATAATTTCAGAAATATCAAAACCGCAAATGCTAAAACAATAAGCATATTAAATCACCTTAAAATTATTTAGTATTAACTTAAACTATAAAAACTGTTAAAATTTTACAGTAGACAATGAATGCACTTTCCGGCCATTTAACGCGACGACTAACATCCATTAAGCTCGGTCTAAGTCTTCATGTCTTGCTTTAACTTGCATGTGACTGTTATCAGATCATAAAGTTAAATTCTAGAGTATTTATTAATTTTCAATTTTGCGCAGTGTTCATGCTAGGTAAAAATAATTATATTCTTTATAAGATTAAATCAAATTAATAGTGATATTCAAAGTACGTTTCTGATATTCAAGTTCAATTTAAGGTAATGATAGATTAGTGTAGATTTCTACACAAATAGTAGGGTAAGTGTCAACACGAATTTAGAAGCAATTACTATATTCCATAGGTAATCCAACATAGACTAATTATTAAGTTCATTATCATCAGTGACTATAAATTAATCGCACGGTAGTGTAAGAATATCGACTACCGCATGTCGAACTGTGGGTGCCGTAAAAGGCGGCGGAGAGGAACTAAAACAGGAGATGCACAGTAGCATCTTCTTGATAACATTTCAAAATAATAAAAAAACTGTGGTTGCCAACCCGCCTGCCAAGCGTGGCAACTATGGCAAAATCCCCTCTATGAGGCAATCTATGTCGGGGCCCATGTTCATTAGTGTACTTTTATAGACTGTAAAGGACGGATGGATCCATCGTCTTTGAATTGCAATTTTATCGGACGTGAAAACTTGTGCACAATAATTCCAACTCCTAATCGTCTGGATAACTGGGAGTCGAGTCGAGAATTTTTTCCGGGAATTAAGGGTCACCATATTTTTAATTATTACCAATAATGTTCCCGAACCAATATACATAAGGATATACATTATAATAATACTCTTTTATAAAAGGCCGGAGAAGAGCCTATACACTGATGTTGTTTTTTTTTTTATATAGGATAGGGTGACAAACGAGCACACAGTCCACCTGATGGTAAGTGGTTGCTGTGGCCCATAGACATCTACATCTATCCTCGATTACGAATCAAAATGCAGATGCGTTGTCACCCGTGAGGACTAAGATGGAATGCCTCGTTTCCAGTAAAAAGGGTCTCCGGTTCTCTACACTCACCATACGAAATACAGCAGCATTAAGCTACTATTTCACGCTGGTATTCTTATTGATGTTGTGGATTTTCAAAGACGGCGGTGTTCACTTAAACCCCATAATCGTTACCCCTGTAATATGAAAAAATCACAGAGTTGCGAACAGCAATATTAAATAAATCCCCACTTTTTGCTTTTACACAATGTAAAATAAATTATAAAGAGAAAAATTAAAATTGTTCTGTCATCGTTATTGCAGTTGAGAATTGATAATATCTGTGGACTTATGGACAATCTCAAAATTAGATACCAATTATTCTACAGTAATACTTGTCATGTTTTACTGTAGAATAATTGGTGGCAATTTTAAGTGCTGATTTACCACGTACTCGGTGGTGAAGGAAAACATCGTGAAGAAACCTGCATGTCCAAGGAAGAAGAGAAAAATGATGATGACGAATGTTATAAAATTATGCTCATATTCTATAAATTTAGACTATAAAATGCCATCTTTTGTTAAAAAGTGGATAGTAATATACCATTCTATAAAGTGTAGAAGTCACAGCAAGAGACGTTTTGCCAAACAGGCTCTGTATACTAAATTTATTGAGATATAACGACATCACGCAACGGCGGATCTTTTTATACAAGTTAATATTAAAAAGTGCAGTCCTGTTGAAAGTAACGGCTCTCTATCTATCTTATTTTCTATCATTCATTAGGAATGAAAACGCAGATTTGATGACACCACTAGGGTGGAACGCCTCTTTATCAGTAAAAATTTGAATTTTAATAAAAATTGAAAGCCGATTTCACATAACTAAAAAGAATGAAATGATTTTCACATAATAGCTTTTGAAGTTGGGAATTTAATATTTCTATTCACAATGTCTTAGCGCCAACGGAATATTTTATTTTTTTCAGCTGCAGTCATTGTACAGCTAGAGATGGTTGCCCCACGTTTGTAACTCACTAATTTCTCTTCTACCAGAGTACCAAAAATATTCACATTTAAACTGTAACTAGTTATATTTTATATTACCTTTTAACATTTAATTCTATATTTCATAAGAAATTCGTTTAAAACAATATGTAAATTCTACCAGCAATATTCTTACTTTAAGCTTAATTACATACACACACATTTTATAAACATTTTAATGAGGCAAATTAACAAGCTTTTTACAAACAATTTACTAGTGCAGCAGTGACATTTTAAGGTTTTTTTTTTTTTTTTTTTTTTTTTTTTTAAACGTTACCCCTACACTAAGATTTTCTCTTGTATCGTAGGGGCAGTTTACAAACATAAATTGCACAAGGACAAACATCCAGACCCGGAACAACTATTTGTAGGCCATACAAATATTTGTTCCGTGCGGGATTCGAACCCGCGACCCCCAGCGCAGCCACTCATTGCTAAGCCACTGCGCCACGGAGTCGTCGACATTTTAAGGTTAACTGAAATGTACCGATAACGTCAAAGTTTTGTTATTGTTTAATCGTGCAACCATCAAAATTAATATATATGGTTTCTGAATTAATAATAACCATAAATCACAACTAAATAGAATAGCATAAAATAGTATAGAATATTTTTTATTCAATATAGATTACAAGTAATTCTTATTGAAATTCAATATTTTACTTTACCACTGGTTCGAAAAAAAAAACTTCTGTCCTAGAAAGAACCAGCAAGGAACCCAGCGGGACTTCTTTTTTAAAATAAATATTACAATATCAAGGGTCATAAAATTTATTTTATAAACAGCTTGGAAGCGACAACCTCATTCCCAGGGGTTAATTTCAACTATTATGTATACATTTATGTAATAATAACCTTTTTATACAGTTTTTGTTCAATTAAATATTTAAACTTGGTAATAGAGAGTATATTTTCTGGGACTTTGTTATAATAGCGTATACATTGCCCCAAGAATGAATTACTGTCTCTGTGGAGTTGAGAAACTGGTAGCACCAGCTTGTGTTTGTTCCTAATGTTTACAGAATGTATGTCACTTTTTTTACTAAAACTACCTTTATTTTTGTGAACATACATCAAATTTTCATAGGTATACTGAGAGGCCAAAGTTAATATATTGATTTTTTTTAATTTTTCTCTAAGAGACTCTCTCGGTTTAAGGTTGTCAATAGCTCTAATGGCCCTCTTCTGCAAAACAAAAATAATTTCTAAATCACCAGCATTCCCCCATAGCAAAATTCCATATGACATTATGCTATGGAAATAACTGAAATAAACTAATCTATTTAGTTCTACTAACTAATTTATTTAGTCTTCTAGTTTTATAGCATAAGCCACAGAGCTTAGTCTGGTTGCTAATTTAGATATATGGGGAGCCCACGGAATCACTCTCGAAGCTTAGCGTCGAGAGTGATGCCAAGAAAAACAGAAGACTCAACAGGACTCAGTTCTTCCCCATTTAAAAACACATTGATACTCGGTTTATATTTTTCGTTAAATTTAATACATTTAGTTAATAATACTATTATAACCACATTAGTTAATAATACATTTATTAACCATAATATTTTTGGCACACCTGATTTTGCAGGCTATATTAAAAAGTTTTACCTGTCTCCCATAAATTTTACAAAGTAATCTTGCCACGTAACGAATTTTCAAAATCTAAACGAAATTCTTTAACATTTTTTACGATGTTTTCTCACACCTGAAATCACGGAATAATGTTTGCATGAATATTTTTTTTAAACTTGGTCGTAAACGAGTTTGCTAACAATTTTTACTGTTATCGTTTTTAAGGTTTGGAATTTACATATTCTGCAAAGTTACTATATTTATAACGATAAACTTTTAAAATGTTTATGTCATTTCTTTTTAACGATTATGAGTTTCGAAGTGAAAAAATGCGTCTCAAATGGCACGTAATATCAATGATGTATACGTAACTAGGACTACAAAATAAAACTGTGAATTATTGTTCTAAATGCCTTCGTTGAAGAAATTTTAAACTCAAAAATAATTCTTGTGGATTCCTAGAGAAAAAAGTTGATAATGATGAACTGGTGGCGATGGTTGAAGTGAATCTGGCTCAAACTACGCCTGAGTGGTTGTTGACAAAAGTTGCGGTAAGTTTATTCTATCAATTTTTTATTTTTTCCGAGTCGGGATGCCCTAAGTCCCGAGCTCGCATCGCTCGATCATACACTTAAAGAAACTAAAATAAAAAATAATAATCAAAATTTAAAAAATTTAAAGAAATCATTATGTAAACAATTTTTTTTAAACTTTTTTAAAAAGTTCGCTTTTTGTGTAGATTATGAAAAAATATAACAACTACATTTGATTATTTTTAAAAAAGTTATCAACAATTAAACGTAAATCCGTACATGTTCATTACCATTTAAAGCCTTGAAACCAATATAAGTTTTAATATTTATTGTAATTTATTTTTCGTAAATACGCCGTAATAATGAAAATTTTTACAAAAATTCAAAGATTTTTCGATTTTCTAGAGCCATAAAACGAGGTGACCGCGATAGTATTAAATTACCAAAGTTGCAAATGATGGTGGACAAGCTAGCACTTAAACAACTCATATTTGTGAACTGCTCTTTGCCATAGCTTATTCATGATAATAGCCATCAAAAGTCGCTGACAAAATCAGCATAGTAAAAGTTAGATTATGACCAAATCAAACCAGACCTTGACACATTACCACTTTTTCTAAAGTTTAGATCATTAGCAATGGCATCAACAAACTGTCCATAAAAAGGCAACAAAAGCTTAGGAAATTATTTTGATTTATTAGATTGTTTTTTTTTAATAATATTTATTTATTTTTCCGGAACAAAACAGAAATTTCGTAAGTAAAAACCTGATAAATAACTAAGAAAAACATAATAAAATGTTTGTAAAATAGTGGCTCCAATTAAGCGAGTGAATGTTTATGATATTTTAAAAATTTTGTATTTTCGTATTTTATGCGCTGCTATACCGTTATCAGATTGCACTTAAACTTTGTCGAGGCTAAAGGCATAGTACAACTAACTTTCAATAGGTGGCGCACGTATCGTACCGATAAATTTATTTAAAAATTGCATATTATTCCATTTCAATTAATGTATTATCATTCCTAACTACTATTCCAATGTAAAAATGATATTATCACAATTATTTCTTCTGCAGCAGCAACGCGTCAGGTACCAGCCAGTTACTCGTAAAATAGTAAATTACACTCTTTAGAACAGCATCAAAGTATAGCACACTCTCTAACTTAATAGGAAAACACTAAAAATACTACTTTGGAGGATACCGACTTGAAGTCTTTTAAATTATTTATCTAATAATTTGATCAAAATATTGCAGTAAAATATTATATGTATAGTATTCTATGCCTGCCGCTTATACAAACAAATATCTTCCTACGGATACCTATAGTAAAGATTTTTTCTTTATCTTTAAATTTGCTTTACCAACACGGAAAAACATCTAGAAAACAAATAAGATAAAGTGTAACCTGAAAGATTTTACTACATCCTTACAGATGTATAAAGAGGTCGTTTTCTAATTTAGTAATCACAGTAGACCTTTCAAAAAATAGAAAGAAAACATTTTTTTATTACACAAAGAAATTCGTAATTTGTGGTAGTGTATGTACTAAAACTACATCACTTAAAAGTCGACGGCTAAAATATTTGACTGGCCCCGGACAGGATGTTGTAGGTTGTTAGTTATTGTAGTATCGATTTTACTACTACAACTTTATTTGCTTGACCGGGGAACGCTTTCACAAGCAATTATTGCAAGACAACAACAGACTTTGTTTCCAATGCCTACGTTTCAGTAACCGAGTAAAGCCGGCTACAATCGGGCATTTTCCTGCTGTACTATCATATGACAAATGTGTCACATAAAGGATTAGCTACACCTTGAAATAAGCTTCCATTAAAAGTCAGCCGCCGAAGAAGATCAGTCAATTTTTACCATCCGTCAAGAGTAATATCCCTCTACAAGATGCAGTATTGTACAAGCTTGATTGTGTTTGTAGTCTTTTTTTACATAGGACATACAAATACATCTATTAAAACCCGCGAAAAGAATATATAGCTGACGTGAAACTTCAACACTCCGGGAAGTCTACAGTCTGTAAACATATTCAAGAGCGTCCCCAACATTACATCAGATTTGATAGACCACAAATCCTCGCAAAATAACACTGATTCCTATCATCATGCTTGTCGAGGCTACTGCAATTTAAAAAAATCTTAATTTATATAGAGTAGTTTAATAGGTGCTACCATCAACTTACATCATACATCATACATCTAGACATAAAACTGCGGAACTTCAAGGTTATAAGCTTTTGTAAGCTCGTTCTGCGTAGGTCGGAACAAAAATTAATCAAAAACTGAAGTAGCCGGGCTAAAAATGACATCAGGACGTCAAACAACTTAGTTTTCCCGCGCCTATGGTTGCTGTTTATAATTCGATCGATAAAATTACGTAAAATTAGTTTAATTTAAGGATTATTTATTTTTCAATTTTTCTGTATCACAAACAAATCTCCAAGTTTTTTTGGATATAGTAAAGTTTAAATCACTCCTGTCATCACCCTCAAGCTGTTTGTGAAGTTTTATCACAATCTGTTCATCCATTCTGCAAATAAAATTGGTAGAGCCACGCGGCAGCTTTGCTGTTGCACATACGTGCCCACAAGTGGAAGCTCTGCTTCCGCGTTTCGTCTGATGAGTGCAGGTGGCCGGAGGCCCAAACCCCCCCCCCCCCATCAACATGGTAGCGGAATTAAATGATGATAAACTACCCCAGGAGAGTACCAGCACCCATGGAGAAACCCTCGCTGAGCATCCACGACCATGTTTCTCCACTCCTGAGCGTGGGTACTCAGGCTGCCCCGCGTATTCTGGGGGGGGGGGGGGGGCAAAATTCCGGTCAAGTCAACAACCGCTCGGGGCAAACGGAGCAAAAAGACCAAGGCGACCCCTGCCACGCTATCCGTGAATTTCTGCAATATCAGGGAACTTCACTCTAACTTAAACGCCGTCCACTACCGTCCCGAGACGGCGAGGGCGGCTCTGCTCTTTTTGACCGAGGTGTCCTCTCTGGCTGATGTCTCGTAGGTAGAAGAGATCTCCTACCCGGGGTACAAACTGGAACACTCCTTTGTGCCTCGGACTGGAGTTTGCGCTTACGTCGGAGATGCCAGTCTTCAAGGTTTGGACCTGTCCATCCTTTGGCTACGCGTAGACAGCGACGACCATCCACGCATCTACGGGTGCCTCTATAGGTCCCATAGTGGTAATTCCGAAACAGATCGACTCTTCGATCACGTCCAAATGGCTACAGATTCGTTGCTACAGCAAATCCCTCCGCAGAGATCGTGATCCTCGGCGACTTTAACGCTCATCACGCTGAATGGCTCGGTTCACGTTTAACCGATTATTCGGGGAGATCTGTTCATGATTTTGCATTGGCATATGGTCTTACACAACTGGTTACTTCGCCTATGCGGATTCCAGATGTGGAGGATTATGCACCTTCCCTGTTGGACTTTTTGCTGACCTCTCACCCGGACGTATATCAGATTTCCGTCTACGCCCCTTTAGGCTCCTCGGACCATTGCCTTGTCCGGAGTGTGGTGCCACTCACGCTGAAATCGCGGTTGCATTCTGCAGGCTGCCGTCGTGTTTGGTAATATAGGTCAGCCGATCGGGATGGGATGCGGTCTTTCTTTGCATCCTACCCTTGGGGGCGGGTTTGCTTCTCGCCGGACGATCCCAACGTTGTTGCGGATTCTGTCGCTGATGTGGTACTTCAGGTTATGCAACTTTTTATTCCTTCCTCTGTGGTGCCCATTGGAGGCAAATCTCAGTCATGGTTTGGTCACTCCTGTAAAATAGCATCATGCTATAAGCAGGAGTGTATGTAACGGGATGCAAACAACAGCGCTCTAAAAAAGAAGTATAATTCCGCCTCTAGGTCCCTCAAAAGAGTCATTGCACAGCCAGAGCACATAGGCAGAATTGGCGAGAGACTAGTTCGCCTTTCTTCTGGAACCCGTGCATTCTGGTCTCTGGAGAATTTCTGTCAGCCATCTCTTCCATCTCTGCACAGGGAGGACGACTCACTGGCCCATACCGCAAAGGAGATCTGCTAGGCTCTTTCTTTGCGTCCAACTCGACTCTCGGTGACGGGGGGTGTACGTCGCTGACCATCCCACGGTGTGAGTGCTCCATGCCAGGAGTGCAGTTAACACAGCGCTCAGTTCGCAAAGCACTCCTCTCCCTGGACATCCACAAGTCGAGTGGGCCTGACGGAATCCCCCAATTGTGCTGAGGACGTGTGCTCCAGATTTGGCACCGGTTTTAACGCGTCTTTTTCGGTACTCCTACTCCCTAGGCGTAGTTCCGAAATCATGGAAGACGGTTTTCGTCCTCCTGATCCCTAAAAAAGGCGACCGCTCAGAGCCGTCCAACTACCGGCATATCGCCATCACCTCCTTGTTCTCCATAACAATGGAGTCTATTCTTAACTGCCAGCGCATGAGGTACCTTGAGGATCATCGCCAATACGGTTTTCGCCGTGGTCGGTCAGCTGATGATCTTCTGGTCTACCTAACTCACAGATGGACGGAGGCAGTAGAGTCCAGGGGGAGGCATTGGCCGTTAGTTTGGACATTGCGAAGGCCTTCGATCCGGTTTGGCACAAAGCGCTTCTTTCGAAGCTCCCTTCCTATGGGCTTCCCGAGAAAATGTGCGATTGGATCACCAGCTTTCTTGCAGATCGGAGCATCAAGGTCGTTGTAGACGGTACAAGCTCCGATTACAAGCCTATTAATGCTGGTGTTCCACAAGGCTGCGTGCTATCACCATCACTGTTTCTTCTGCATATCAATGATATGTTGCAAACCCGTAACATTCATTGCTATGCAGATGACAGCACTAGTGATGCTCTTTACACCGGCCGTGCCAATATTTCTCGGGAAAACCTCTCCGAGTACCGAGACAAACTTGTGTGTGAAGCCGAGTCTGCTGAACAGATTCTCGGATTGAGGGCCACTAAATCTAGTCCACTTTAACACCCAGAATACACAAGTTTGCGCGTTAACCACTAAAAAGAACCCCTTTGTCGTATCTCCTCAGTTTCAAGGCACTCCCCTTGTTGCCTCAGCCAGTATCGGAATCCTCGGCGTCGACATATCAAGTGACGTGCAGTTTCGTGGTCACTTGGAAGAGAAGGCGAAATTGGCCTCTAAAAAGCTTGGCGTGCTCAGCAGTGCGGGACAGTATTTCATGCCAGCACACCGCCTGCAACTTTACAAGGCGCAGGTTCGGCTGCACATGGTATACTGTTCCCATATCTGAGCTGGGGCTCCCCAGTACCAGCTCCTTCCACTTGACCGCATCCAGTGCAGAGCGGCTCGAATCGTTGACGACCGAGTGCTTACCGATCGGCTCGATTCACTGGCGCTGCGAAGAGATGTTGCATCTCTTTGCATTTTTTTCGCATATACCATGGGGAGTGCTCTTTTCGGATTAATCCCAGCCGCCAAATTTCATGAACGCACTACGCGGCAAACGTCCCGATACCATCCACACCATCTGGATGCTTGGCTGTCCACCACTATACGTTTTAAAAGGAGTATCTTCCGCGTACAACTTCTCTGTGGAATAGTTTACCACCGGCGATTTTTCCGAACCGATACGACCTGGGAACCTTCAAGAAAAGAGCTTACTCCTTTCTAAAGGGCCGGCAACGCAACTGCAATTCCCCTGGTTTTGCGGTTGATCATGGCCGGCGGTTGTCACTTAAAATCAGGTGAGCCGCATGCTCGTTTGCCCCCTCTTCTATAAAAAAAAAAGATTAGTCCGAACAGGCAGACAGACAGACAAAAAATTTACATCATGGCATGGAAATCACCTCTAGTGCTTATTTATGTAGATTTTTTATGCACCACAGTGTCCACTTATCATAAGGTTTACTGTAAACTCGATTAATAACCTTATTATCTAAAAACTACGCATTTGTAGCCTTTGGTTTAAATTTATTTGTATGTTTCATTGGACGGCAGTAACCACTTACCATCAGGTGGATTGTAAGTTTTCAGTCAAATTGAAAAAATCTCTTCTATTCTATTCTATTCTATATATATATATATCTTATTATATAATATCATATCGTATTTTATCCTATACTATAGTCTTCTATCTTATTCTGCGTATATATATATTCTATTCTTTTCTAATCTATTCTATTACTATTCTGTTATATTACAGACAAGCTACCATTTATTGCACCAAGGACGTATGTAATTGGGAGTTATACAAGATATGTAGATAATGTTGCGCGGTTAAGTTGACATCTGGCACTAGCGCCATCTCGTGTCGGGTAACGGAGCGAGGGGGAGAGCTTTCCAGAAAATGACATCACTAATCTTTCAACCGACAGCGCCATCTGTCGTCGAAAGGAAGAACTAAGTTTCTGGAAGCTGACTCTCAAACTTTCGGCGCTTTGTCGATTCGTGCGCGTATTTACTTGAATGTTCTGTATGATTCGGTACTAATGTGTATTTATAGGCGCTGCAAGGTGCGATCGGGGAAGTATTGAAGTTGGCGAAACAAGCGAAGCTTCGGAGCGGAATAAAGTGAATCAGTGTGATTAATTATTAGTGTTTTAAGTTTTAATTGGTGTAAAGAAAATTAAAGTGTTAATTTAGGTAATTCTATCGGCAATTTTTATTGTCACAAACCCTAAGCTCGTAACAATTGGTGTCAGAAGTGGGATAAAATCACGCCGATTTTACCTAAGGAGGAAACGGAGGGTGTCCGTACCCGCAGTCAACGCCAGCATGAGACGGACCAGAGACGATTTGGTGGTGCAACGCCGCAGACGTCGGAGGGCCAGCCGCCGGCTGCAGGCCCGTCAGTAGCTCCTACATCTGCAGCACCTGATTTAGGTGCTCTGATGGTGATGCTGCAGGAGCAGGCTCGCCGACAGGAGGAACAGGCTCGCCGACAGGAGGAACAGGCCCGTCGGTTGGAAGAGCAGCTGCGGGGCGGCCAAGAGGAACAGGTCCGTCGTTTGGAAGAGCAGCTGCGGGACGGACATGAGGAACAGGCCCTTCCGTTGGAAGAGCAGATGCTCCTCATTTACTTTATTTCCTGCCCCATTTACTTTATTTCCTGCATTCACTCGTCGTTCAATATCCTTATCATACCTCCCATCCCTGCTGAATACACATCCCAAATATACGAAATCAATCACTTGCTCAATTAACTCTTCTTCTATTCTTATTTCACATACCGTTTTGCTTTCATCTCTTTCAAAAACTATCACTTTCGCCTTACTTGCGTTCACTTTCATTCCCCTTTCTTTTATTGACCTGTTCATTAATGTAATCATCATTTGCAATTCGGCCGCCGACGACGCAAGTATGACTTGATCATCGGCGTACAAAAGGCATTTGATGGTTAACTTACCCATTCTTAACCCGACTTCAACTGCCGCGGGGAAGCTACACAGCCCTGTCTGACACCTTTATGGACAGTAGGTTGTTGCGCTCACATAATGACAATATGGTACCTGGGTTATGAGAGGAATAGAATAGACAATATACAGCATTCGTCTGCTTTTATAGATAACATTTTTTAATTAATTGCATAAAATAAATAAACAATTGAAATAGGTTTCTTTACTTTATCTATTAATAACTACAAAACTGCATTACTTTTATCCTTTTCCTTATAACATACACAAGAAGCCAGTTCCTGCAGAAAAAACACTTTTATTGACATAGTTATCAAATTTTTAAGCCTTCCAAATAAGTCATATTTGAACTTGGTACACCCCGGGCCAAAGCTTGTATGAAATCAAGTTCAATTATTTTTTTAAAGAGTGCAGGTAGAGATAAAAGAATGTTTATCAATAAATACGAACATGGACACAGAACAGAGCAGTTTAAATTCTCTTGAAGTATCGAGAGTACCCTTCCTTGCATAAATTCCAATTGAAATTAGATGTACCTACCAGTTATGCCTCCTAGAAATATATATGCACCCCAATTATGTAATGAGATAAGACTTCGGATAGCACAATTAGGGCAAAATATAATCGGTGTCACTTTTTTATCAGATATGGGAAAAGGGGAAAATGTAATCATATCTCGAATTCCAATAATTTCTAGTGACCTACCATTTTAGTCTTGCTATTAATATTAACAAAACAAACGGCAAACATTACAGGTGACTAGGTGCCTTTGGAACAGCTATGCTTTTCCCATGACCTATGTGTAACATATTTACGTTTATCAAGTGCCCAGAATTTCCATGTATTTGCGTTAAATGGAAGGACATACAACATAGTATATAGCAACATCCTAATTGTAACTGCAAAGGACAAGCGGAGTTAATAAGAGATATGAATTAACTGAAGCTAAAATTTTTAGAAGAAATGGGATATTTAGTTTACGGCGGAGCAAAACCTATGACGCTGTAGTATTTTTTCTTTTTGTAACTATTTAGCATCTATCTGAATTGAACAATAACCTAAAATATCTGTATCGATCGAAAACCAGTATTGGTTGACAAATTCAATATTAATGTGAGCATAGCCGAATGTAAAAGTATATATTAAATAAATACTACCCAAATTATTATCATCATTTTTGGCTTCGCGGCAATCGCGTATATTTTCCCGCGTATAAAGCAATCCGGCAGAAATTTTTATTTTCATTACGAAAATAATAAGCAATCAAGAAAAAAGGCTCTTTGCATAGTACTCTAAGTAACTGTGCATGCCCACTTTCAAACTGACTACTTCCTGATGACGATGAAATTTCATTTCTAAATTTTAGGGTAAAAATAGTATCTATACCTATGATTTAAGGAACTGCTATGCAACTTGGCATTTGCACAGATCTCCCAATAACGCTGCAATTTTCACAATTATGTTTTTGATGAGGTTCTTAATGAACTTTTCACAATGATGTATTTGGTGAGGTTAGTACTTATCAACCCAAATTTATTTCAAAATGAATGAAATAACAATTTTCAAAGTATCTTTTAAGTTTATATTCAGTTTTATTTCTTTTCATTGCTATTCACGTAGACTTTTGTAACTATACCTTCTTGTTATCGTCAACGTTATAGATTGCGCGCGGTAGCCACGACTGTCATAAAGTCACATTATCCACAGAAATTGCGTCACAGCCTATTGCGTGTGATGTTACATCGTTGCTTCGTTTTAAATTTTATTCTCTTTATATCTATTTACTATTGCATCAGAGAATGAGTTTTTCATTTTATTTGCTAAGAAAAGTATGTAAGAAATCAGTCCCGTGTAAATAGAATCATGATTTGCAAATTAAATTTTAACAAAAAATAAGAAAGTAATGTTTACGCAGGCGCTTTTGCGCTACATGATAACGAAGTGCTGTATTAGGTTTATATTAAAGTCCATTTTGCGAGATTTATTGAACAAAAAATCTAACCTAAATTACTTTCTAAACGACATAAAAGTCCTTTAAACGGCCTATATGTTTTCGCTAAATTAAGGCTATCTCATAGCAAACGACCAAATTTGTGCAAACAATGAATATTTCCACTTTGAAAATTAAGACGCAGTATTTTATTAACCTATGTACGAGTGCAGGTACAGACTTCATAAACTTGACAGCTCATTTTGAGGTAGATGTTTTGCTTTTGTTGCAAGCATGTAAAATTATTGATATGAAGGGGAGATGAAATAAATAAGGTCTTTATTTAAAAGATAAGAATACCTTAGAAGAATTCATAGTGAACTTACTTTGTTCTACTTTCTTTATATTTTATAATGATTGTAACTGTTGAGAGCAAATTAGTCTATTTATGAGTTTCTTTCCGCGTCTTGTCACACATTTTTCCCACAATAGATACTCTTTGAAGCGTTGGCGAAACTGTACTGACTTTTAAAAGTTCTTTTTAAAGGTTTCAATAAAAAAATGTTTGGTTTTCACTATCTTTGAGCCGTATCGCCTTTTATTTTCCTAGTTATCGCCTGACTGATGGCATAAGCATAAGGAGAATGTTTACCATCATTTGTTTCATTGACCACAAAATGGTGATGGATTTCTTGTATTTGCCTTTTCTATTTAATAGCTAATCTTCAAAAAATATTATTAAGATATACAAATATTTAATGAGGCGTCATACAAGTCCGTAAACCTAGCACGGTTATTAAAGATACCCCAATAGTAGTGATGTAGTATTGAGTTAGAATAAGCCGTGTCAATTTAATTTTATGTTTTGTTTTTAAGTAAAGTGTTTTCGGGTTCAATAAATATTATTATTATTATTATTATTTTCTCAGCTAAAAGCTGGTAAATAGTTTATATGTTTTTTTTCTCAGCTAAAAGCTGGTAAATACTTTATAGATTACGGGTTGAAACCAAGTAACCGTCATTGTAATAATCTACATTACTGTCATCCTGCATGAATTTTCGAACGATGCGGATTTCTGCTTTGTGTATATTAATGTATGAGTTCGGCGATATGTCAGTTCTGTGTCTTTTCGGTTATAGATTAAATTAAATTATGCGCATTAGGTATCTACGGCTAACTATAACTGTTTTATTTATTTTATCTTGGAGCGTAATATCCGGTCTATTACAATGGATGGTTTTGTCTGTCAGAATAGCACGGTCATATTATATTTTATAATTTGTATTTTCAAGAACGGCCGTTAATATGTATTTTTAATATGGCGTATGTGTGTCTGGGATGAGTTCGTGTTTGATTTTTGCTGTATTATATTTACAATCTGGTTGTGTGTGTAATTTGTCTGCGTGAGTGTTGGACAAGCTCCCGTAATATCCTGAATGATCTCGGGCTATTTGTGGCATTTTCAACATTTATCATCTGCTATTGTAGGATCTTTAATAAGATATTTTTGATAATTTCTCGTGTTAATGATGTAATCTTGTATTTCTATCATGAAGCCTTCGGTTTCAGGGAGTAATAGTAACCTTATACAAGCCACCTATTTGATGCCCCTAAATCTACATATGCTTGATCTAATTTATAAGGATTTCTGCCATGCAAAACTTTCTTTTTTCATTGTACTAATTTCAAGTTTTATCTGAATGCTGATCATTTTATTTCTGCTTATGTGGCTTTTCTGCAAGGTTTAGCGGTGTGACGTTCACTTCTATACTAACAATAGCATTGTGTGAAGTAAATTTTAAATGTTCAGTATTCCCATTCATACAAAAATACAAACATACTAATTTTTGAACTTTAAATTCCTGTTTAATATACACTGATAATGTAACTTTATTTGTGTCGTTACAATATCTAGTATTTGTAATGACTTGCAAGCGACGATGTGCGAAAATACCTATTTGACTGTTTTGTGGATTGTGATTTATTATAAAGCTATTTAAGACAGTTAAAAATTGCAAAAAAACTATTTCGTAGTCAATTCTGTTTATACCATCCATCCTATATACAAAAGTATTAGTATATATTTGTTTAGAACAAAAATCAGGTAATCATTTACATTTTGCCATAAAAGCAAGTTTAAATACACAATGCGAGCGAGTAGACTATGATTGGAGATTCTGTATATGATAAGATCCGTAACAAGAATATTGTGGAGTACGATGTTTTGTCATCGAGGCTAGCGGGCGATGGCTTTGGAAACCAGATAATTATACAAAAGGGTATCTTACAACGTGACAATGCTGTCCACTACTAGTCTGCTATTTCTTTGTAGATTGTTTGAATGAATTTTCGATGTCCCAAGCTGCTCGATGGAAATATCGTTGAAAATTATAATTCGAAAAGCGTATACGTATTTATAATTATTTTACATTATCGTGAGGTAATTTCTTACTTTCTAAGATCTTGGTTACTTTTTATTCCTACGAGTTAATAAATTGAAAAAGCATAAAATACCAATTAACGATATAGTACAAGAACATAACAATAATAATAAAAAAATGGCGATGGTGCCAAACTCAACAGTTGTGGCTGTTGTGGGTAGTCTTAAAATGTTAAGAACCGCTTTATTATTAAAAATAGTTGTCATCTGAATTCCGTTGTTTCATTGTCACTACATGGTGGCAGCGTTTAAAATACTTAAATAATTTTGGATTTTACGTTCAAATAACGTTAATTTAAATTGTTGTTGTTTACGTAAATTAAGTGTAAGAGATGGAGCATGCAAGACCACCTACTGAATTGAGTTTAGATGGCAGCGCCGTCGGCCGGGCTGACGCATGGAAAAGGTGGAAGGCACAATTCAATCTTTTTCTTAAAGCATCGGGGGTGCACAAAGAAGAAGGAAGCATACAGGCGAGTTTGCTTATTATTATGATTGGATCAGATGAATCTGATTTAAGTTCGATTCAGAAGAGCAGCGTGAGGACGTAAAAATATTGATGAAAAAATTTGATGAGTATTTCGGTGTTAAATCTAATATAACATTACTGAGACATAATTTATTTACGAGGTATCAAGAATCTGGAGAATCCATTGATCAATTTGTAACAGCGTTAAAGTTACTCAGTAAAAGTTGTGAATTTAAAAATTTAGAGCAAGAGTTGATTCGCGACCGTATTGTGTGCGGCATAAGGAGCACAATTGTAAGGGACCGGTTGCTACGGACAGATGAATTGACTCTGGAGAAAGCAATTAAAATATGTCAAGCAGATGAAATGTCAATAGACAGCAAGCGTGTGATGGAAGCAGGTAGCTTCAGCAGTTCGGCAAGCTGCGGGCCCGTGCGCGTTGAGGCGCTGTCGGTGGGCGGCACGGCGGCCGGCGCGGCGCCGGGCGCAGCGGCTGGCGCGGCGACTGGCGCGGCGTGCTAGGTGCGCACGGCGGGACCGCAGCGTCATCTTGTCCACGTTGTGGTGCTCAGGGTACTGATGTAGGTTCATGTCCAGCTATTTCTGCGAAATGCTATGTGTGCGGTAATTACGGCCTTTACGCTACGATGTGCAAATGTAAAAACGGTGTTAAAAATGTATGAAATAGAAGTGAATACAGAAAAATCTGATAATGATGACTGTGAGTCATTTTATGTATCTGTGTTAACGAATACAACGCAGAACAAAATCGGCGGCCATGACTGGTACGAGGTATTAAGAGGTGAGTGTGGCTTAGAACGTTTTAAGCTGGATACCGGTGCCGACATTAATGTCTTATGTTATAAGAGATTTTTGAACGCTGGAATTTAACACGGAAATTATATGTAATAATAATAAAATGAAATTACAATCGTTTAGCGGGGATGTTATTCCGATAAGAGGACTTTGTCATCTTAAATGGTGGCAGAAAAATAGAATGTATGTTTTAAAATTTGAAATAGCAAATATTAATTGTGAAAGTGTGCTGGCGTTTGGAACTAAGACTAATTCAACGTATTTACGGCATTAATATGGTAGACAATTTGGATCTTTTTGAAGGTTTAGGATGCTTGCCTGGTGAGTACCATATAGTTGTTGATAAATCAGTTTGTGCTCCGCGTAAGTACCTCTAGGATTACGTGATAAATTATTAGAAGAATTACACGGGATGACCGACTTAGGAGCAATTAGGAAGGTCACTCTTAGGAAGGTAATTGCAGCAAAAAAGATTGGAACATTACGAATTTTTTTAGACCCGAGACCTCTCAATAATGCTATACAGCGTGCACATTTCCAACTGCTAACCATAAAGGAACTTGCGACTAAATTTCACGGAGCTAGTTTTTTGTCGGTTTTAGACGTAAATTCTGGTTTTTTCAGGCAATAAAACTTTATGATCAGAGTTCAGATTTATGCACCTTTAGTACAATGTTTGGGCGCTATCAGTATTTAAGGTTACCTTACGGTTTAAACTGCGCTTCAGAGGTCTTTCATGCTAAGATTAAGCAATTAATAGAGGATTTAGAGGGAGTAGATTCTTTTATAGACGATATTATATGCTGGGGGCGAAATAAAGACGAACATGATAGGCGTTTAAATACATTATTAAATAGGGCTCGTGAAATTAATTTAAAATTTAATAAAGATAAATGTCGTATATGTGTGGAGGAAGTGACTTACTTGGGTCATATATTTAACAAAAACGGAATGAAACCAGAAAAAGTAAAAGCAATGAAAAACATGCCAACTCCAAAAGAACGAAAATCATTAGAACGATTTTTAGGAGCCTTAAATTATTTATCTAAGTTTATACCTAAGTATTCTGAGCGTATTTATCCGCTTACTCGACTGTTGAAAAAGGACACAGAATGGTGTTGGGAGAGTGAACAACAGAATGCATTCGATTTATTAAAAGATTTAAAAAGCAAAGCACCCGTGTTGGCTTTATATGACGTATCGCAACCGGCTGTAGTCTCGGTGGACGCAAGCAGTGTAGCGTTAGGAGCCGTGTTGTTGCAGGGCGGCCGACCTATTGAATATACTTCACGTACACTCACCGACACACAGGCACGATATGCGAAGATAGAAAAAGAAATGCTAGCTATTCTCTTTGCGTGTGAAAAGTTCCACCAATATATTTACGGTAAAAGTGACGTTTTAATTGAAACAGATCATAAACTGCTAGAAAGCATTTTTAAAAAGATTCGATACCAGCACGCCTACAGCGAATGATTTTACGATTACAAGGTTATGATTTGATAGTTACATATAAGCCTGGAAGGTATATGTACTTGGCCGATTCATTATCACATGCCCCTATTGCAGAACTATATAATGATAAATAGAGTGATAATGTATTATATCAAGTGCATATGGTAGTTTCTAACACGCCCGTTTCACATAAAAAATATGTGTAATTAAAAATGAGACTTTAAAAGATAATAATTTAAAACGTTTAATGAGATATATAAATCAGAGTTGGCCGGAATATAAACGAGATATTGAAGATAATTTAAAATATTATTGGTCTATGAGAGGTGATTTATTTTGTGTAGATTGTGTTATATTTAAAAATAAACAAATATTATTTCCCTCTTTCTAAAGAACCGAAATGTTAAAAATCATACGTGATGGGCATTTAGCGATAGACCGCTGTAAAAGGCGGGCACGTGAAGTGTTATTCTGGCCAGGGATTTCATATGATATAGATAGATACGTAAATAGGTGTGTCGTGTGTCAAGAGAATTCAAATAAACCTAGTAAGGAACCGATGATTGTTGTTTCTATTCCAAATTTACCATGGAGTAAAATCGGGACGGACATATTTCAGCATGGTAAAAATCATATCTGATTATTGTGGACTATTATTCATGTTTTACGGAAGTAGCATTGTTACATGAAACTACCTCTAAAAGCGTCATAAACGTGCTGAGGGAAAATTTCGCTAGATATGGGATACCAGACATTGTAATAATCGATAATGGTCCACAACTTTCAAGTCGGGAGTTTAAAATCATCACTCAACTATGCACAATCAAATGCTAAGAGTGAAAGGGCTGTGCAAACAATAAAAAAGATATTAAAAAAAATGCATAGATAGTGGAAGTGACTTTTATTTAAATTTGCTAAGTTATCGAAATACGCCTCGCGATAATTTGAATTCTCCCGCACAGCTGCTGATGGGTCGTAGGTTAAAATGCAGGCTGCCCGTGCACCCGGACCTTTTAAAAATAGGTAATGTAGATAATGAGAGACAACACAAAGTTATGCTAGATAAACAAAATAAATACAAAATGTATTATGATTTACACGCTAAGCCTTTACCTGCATTAGATGTCGGCGATAAGGTGACCATGATAGAAAAAATTGTAAAATGCCAGGTTATATCGTTGCAAAAGCGGCGACTCCCCGCTCTTATTTTATTAAAACTAAAAGAGGAATCGTATCGTGTATCGTCGCAATCACAGACATCTAATAAAAGATAATACACAAGAAAATAGAACGTCAGGACAAATAGCACATGAGAATAAAGAACATGATCCAATTAGAACAAAAACTGTTTGTATGTGACTTAATGAAGAATATTCTTCGAACGATGAATATGAACCAACAATGTAAAATTTTGAAGTTAATGAAAATTATTCTCCTCCTCTTACTCGAAGTAAAGTGAATAAAAAAATTATCTTCTTAATTAATCCTGTGTAATCACAAAAAAAAAGGTTAAGGTTAAGGTTATGTAAGATAATGGTAAAATAAAAAAATATTTGTACTTAAGTAAGTTTATTTATTTATGTAAGATTATTTAAAAAATATATCACTTTTGTTAAAAACTTATTCTTTAAGGGGAAGATGTTGTGGGTAGTCTTAAAATGTTGTATGTTAAGAACCGCTTTATTATTAAAAACAGTTGTCATCTGAACTCCGTTGTTTCATTGTCACTACAGATGTCCGGTGATCCCGGTGATTCACTTAGGCATGTTATTTACAGTTGTTTGGCTCTGAGTATTTGCACAGATACAATCTAGTAGCCAAGATTCTACATAAGGAGTTCGCTTTAAAATGCGGTCTCGTGGATCGGAACCTGCCTTATTATAATTACTTGACTGAAGCCATGCTCTATTCTCACTGGATCTTTATAACAGACAGGACTATTCTTGCTAATAAGTCTGATATTATGCTGATGGACCGGGCAAAGTCAAGGATATTTTTGGTCGACTTTACCATTTCGTATGACGACAAAGTCGTCGTCTCGTGAAAGTCCAAACAGATAATAAAGCAAAATATCTGGACCTGGCTCACGAGGTGGCCGACAAGTGAGGTGGTCTGCCGACCGAAATCATTTCGCGGATCATATAAGTCGGTTCAAGCCCTGACGGACCGCTCCAGGCTCAAATGCAGAAGGCGGCGCTCCTCGATACCGCGCGTATCGTTCGCCGGTTTCTGTCCCTTACCCCCTAATCCTTGGCCGTTCGGTTTCATCTGCCGAGGGCAAGGCTTTTATTTATTCATGTATTATATATTTATTTATGGTAGTACATTTAGTGTGTATTTATTATTTATTTTGATATATTTATGCAACCCAACCGGATAAGAAAAATACATTTATACACCACACAATAATAATGTGTGTCGGCGCTGTCGTCGCGCCACAAGCGAAACACATCTAGGCCTAAATGACGCTATCAAAGTTCCGAATCAAAAACAGCATATATAGAATAGCTTCGAACTGTCACACGGAGCGTAGGCCACTCCTCGGGCAGAACACCTTGCCCGGCGGGAAAACCTCCTTTCCTTCCACGGCCACAGTGATGGCCCCGACGTGATTTGAACAAACAGCGAACAGCTCATTTTTTAGTAAGTTGCTTATACTATTTTAGTAAAAGAAGAGAAATTAAATTATATTGGATATTTACAAAAGTTATATAACAAGAAGTAGCACCGTTTAGTAAATTTTTATTAGTACGATTTTACTATGGTCGCAATATATTTTATAACATTAGAACGACAAACTATTTGGTGCTATAGCACAAGTGCTCTTGCGACAAACTTTAAACAAAGAAATTTAAAGAAGCGATACCACCCCATAGGAACAAGGTTGAATATGTTACGGATGCCATTCACGATTCAGTTTATGGTCAAGTTTGCAGCGTGCTTGAAGCGGCGCGGCGTCAGTTGAACTTGACTATGTATGGCTATCAGTTTGCACGACAAGTTTACTTAAAAAAAATTTGGATTTCGATTCTGCCGACTTGATCAAGCTTGCAATGTCGTGTATACTTAAACGTGTTTATGAGCGGTGAAGTATGCACGACATTAGTTGGATCAATAAGTGAGAGCCATGGTTTAAACTGGTGCGGCATCATGCAAACTTTGATGCGAATTTAAACGTGAGTGGTCTGGTCTTTCTAGATACACTTCAAACCAAACGCTTCTTTAAGTGCGTTGCAAACTTTACAATAAAGTGGATCGTATATGGCATCCGTTACAATTCTGCTTACTGTCATAAAAAAGGTAAGGAAGAGTTAACTACTCATATGAATTCGAAGACAGAAAAAACTTTTCCACCTGTTGAAGTACAGTACCACCTGTTATGGCAATTAAAATTATATTTATAATTCCTCAAAATTTTAAGATATTTCTTTCTTTCTCAATATTCCTATCTCTTACTCAAAAATCTGTAAGATTTTGCTTTGAAACGTATTGGCTGGATATTATATAAAATTATAACGATTTTTAAATATTTCTCAAATATTTTAAAAATCTTTTTAACTTTAACTCAATAATATAACGCAGTAACTGTGAAGAGATTAAGCACCTATTTAATAAATTTACGCCGTGCTTGATTCCACGGCAATTTCGGAAGTTTTATCTGTCGCCCGCGAACCATCCAAATTACTTAGTAATCCTATCGTGAAAACACTTTTCAAGCTTCAAACGAGTTTTCGGAATCGTTTTTAAATTTATTTCGCGAGACAGTACGTGATAGATGAGTGCTTAATTTTAAATTTGGGCAGATGGGTCTATTTTTCATAAAACTAAAGTGACAAATGCACTTACTGTTCACCTAATAGTCAGTGGCTACTTTTCTTTATATTCACCCCTCGTCAGTTCACGTACAATATAAGGCTACGCAATAGGGCGCTGTTATAATAGTTTTTGAATGAATTATTTTGCTGAATAAAACTGTATTTACGGATTCTATCGCGTTTCATCATCATCATCATCATTACAGCCCTTCACAAGTCCACTGCTGAACATAGGCCTCCTCCAAGTAATACCACAAAGTACGGTCCTCAGCTACCTGCATCCATCGACTTCTTGCATGTCTTACCAGGTCGTCACTCCATCAAGTGGGGGGGTCGCCCTACATTATCCCTATTCTATCGCGTTTAATTTACTTATTTTATCTTATTTTAAATTCCCGATGTTTAGGGTGCTTTACAGCACCCATGGTCGTCACGAGGGGGGGGGGGGATTGAGATGTTTGACGTCTCAATGTCATAGTTTTTTTTATTTTTTTTTTATTTTTTATTAAAAAACGTTACCACACTAGGATTTTTTCTGTATCATGGGGGAGTTTACAAACACATTTTTTTTATAGAATAGGGTGACAAACAAGCACACAGTCAATCTGATGGTAAGTGGTTGCTGCGGCCCATAGACATCTACATCTATCCTCCATTAAAAATCAAAATGCAGATGCGTTGTCACCCGTTAGGACTGAGATGGAATGCCTCGTTTCCAGTAAAAAGGGTCTCCGGTTCTCTACGCTCACCATACGAAATACAGCAGCATTAGCATTATTAAGCTACTATTTCACTCTGGTATTCTGTGAGAGCGTGGTCCTTCCCCGGTCGAGCCGACCCATTCGTGCTACAACTATACTACTAATATAACTGCAGCATAGCTCTACCACGTGTGAGCAGTGTGATGCTTACGGTATTAGCATAATAAGCTTAAAAACGTGACGGTTTCAAGTAATGTCAAAATTTTCTGAATTCGTGACCTAGATTTAATTGAAACCAACCTCAAGAATCCCTCTGCCCAGCTACCTTACTTTTTTATTTACTAATATTAAAAAACTGAAAAAAAGCCGGGCTAACTATGACGGCTCCGTAACGCAGTGGCTTAGCAACGAGTTAGGAATGAATTACAGCGCTAAGGGTCGCGGGTTCGTATCCAGCACGGAACAAGTATTTGTATGGCCTACAAGTAATTTTTCCGGGTATGTATGTTTGTCTCTGTGAAATTATACAAAAATATTTACCCCAAATTACTTTGATAACTCTGAGTCCACAGATGATAAATCATCCTCCTCAGATGATAAATGTCTGAAATGTTGAGATTATAATAATGATGGAAAACATATAAGATGTGCTTACAACTTTATATTGTCTTGTAATTTAACAGTCTGTATACTAGTCCCACGACTGTACACAGACCCCTTTTCCTTTCAGATGCATGAAATAAACGCCAAAATTTATTTTAAAAGATTTAATGTAATTTTAAGTCCAAAGTTAGGTTCTACAACAACCTTTGTAACGCGTGATAGGCAAGAAGTGTTAGATACATTATGCTACCAATAAATTATCGGGTCAGATAAATGACCGGCGTGTTAGTAGTGAAAACTCGATGTCTGATCACCAACACATTAAGTTTGTGATTGGAGCATCACCAGCTTATGAAACTGTTGCTTTTAGGGATCCAAAAACAACCCCCTGTGATACCCGCAGATATAACCAAAGGAGGAATTTAGAAACGTTTCTTAAAAGCATCAAAACTATTAAAAGTCTGGAGTTAGCAACGGAGACAATAACCGTAGGGATGCATGAAGCCTTCGAGGACAGTTGTCCCGTCAAAACCAAGAACTCAACACGAAAAGTTCTTTGGTGGAACACTTATCTCAAGGAGCTGGACCATACCAGAAAACCATTCAATAGCCAAGAAGTGGAATATTTATAATGCGGGCCTAACTAATTATAATGACGAAATAAGGAAATCTAAGAGAACATTGTGGAGTGAATTTACAAAATGTTATCGAAAACTAAACCTATTTAAATTGCGCTTCTTAAAAAGCCTGATGGCAACTTAACCACTAGTGAAAAAGAAACATCGGAGTTACAAGCGTTACCCATTTCCCAGGGTTACATAAAACTTTTGCCTTGAATGCTTTCCGAGCCCTACGAAGGTCTTGTAATGAGAACTGGTGTAGGGCTGTAAATATAATAAGGTCAAACCTGTTGTAATGGGCTGTTGACTCCTTTAAAACATATAAGACAAGCGGGAGGATGGAATAAATCACATCCAACTACAAAGGGGTATCGATATCCTTCTTCCTTAACTGGTAAAAATCTTCAGAGCAAGTTTTGAATGGAGATATATCCCACAACGATGGACAATTGTCAAAGTTCTATTTGTACCTAAGGCAGGTAGAAGAGGCTACGCTTTACCAAAGTCCTTTAGACCTAACTTCCTCTCTTCTTTATACATTGGAAAAGGTTAAAGATAGATATATTAGAGATGTATCTCTAGCTACGAGGCCCATAAATTACTATCAGCATGCTTACCACAGAGGCAAATCTATGGAAACAGCCCTGATCAGTATTATTGACTGGGTTGTGATAGCGCAGGAGGATTAATAAATAGCTTTTTGTGCCTTTCTAGATATTGGGTGGTTTCGACAGTAGAAACACATCACTGCTGATTAGGGGCCTGACATCTGAAAATATTGACCCCAAAATCATCAGGGGGATAAAGTCAATGCTCTCAAACAGAAAAGCAAATAGCGCTGTTTCAAACTTCGATTGAGGTTGCAACTTCAAGTACTGCTGTCCACAAAGAGATGTTTTGTCACCCTTTCTTTGGACTCTTGCGATTGACCAACTATTGTACAAGATGGCAGACCTTCGCATTGATACACTATGTTATGATGACGACCTTGTGATCATTGCGAGGTACTTTTGCAAAGTAATTTATCACTAATCATACAAAAAGCCTTAAAAATCACAAATAATTGGTGTAGGGTTTATCAGTTAATGCTGGTAAAACTATTACAATTTTTTAAACTAAACCCCTATAACAAGAAGAAACAGTTGGTCAAATTAGTCACACCAAAACTAAATGGTAAAGAACTGAAGTCACGTACTTGGGCGTAACAATCGACCAAAAACTAACGTGTAATTGTCACCTTAGCAATGAATTTTATAAGGCTAAAATTATGATTTCTTAAATTTACGCGAACACTACACATTGAATAAAACTAAATTTACGGATTTTATCGCGTTTATTTCACTACTTTTACTTATTTTTTAATTCCCGACGTAAATCGGACCAAAAATTAATATTCAAAAACTGAAGGTAGCTGGACTAACTATGACATTGGGACGTCAAACATCTCAGTCCCCCCCCCGTGACCATGGTTGCTGTAAAGCACCCGAAATCTGAATGCATCTGAAGATAGCAGAGTAAAAAATTAGAGATTGGGGGGTTTGAAATTTGTCATCTATGAGAGTGAATTTTATCTGTGTACTCTGTAACAAATGACTATATAGAAAAAAAAAAAAATGTGAAAATGACATTTCGCCATTTTTGTTTGTGTACTGGTTAGGAACTCGATCAAAAATTTGATAATTTTTCTGTTTTTATACGTTATTTCTAAAAAAATTTGAAAATGACTATTCGCCATTTTTGTTTGTGTACTGGTTAGGAACTCGATCAAAAATTTGATAATATCTCCGTTTTTATACGTTATTTCTAATGTTATTTTACACCAAATTAATTGTGAAGGTATTTTCTTTTGGAAATATGTATCATTACGTCGATTCAAAAACGATTACGTATAATAATTTACCTCGAAATTCACTATACGCGATTATCGTTTATTGATTATATGTTGTTTAAAAAGTATTCTTATCAGTTTTTTGTGTTAAATGGATGCTAAATATAAAAGAATGCTTCAGTATTGATAGCAATTTATTAACGAAATATCTGTTGAGATGTGTCTAGAAATTATTAATACTTATTTTTATTTATTTATTAAAATAATAAATAAATAAAAATAAGTATACATTTATCTATATTGAGTACTAGTTGTTCCCCGCGATCTCGCCCGCGTGGAATATGGATTTCATGGGTTTTAATTTTTTTGCGCGGAACCCTAATTATTTTTCTGAAACAAAAGTAGTTCAAGTTATTCCTTATATCATCAGCTATCTGCCTGTGAAAGTCCCGTCTAAATAGATCCAGCTGTTTCGGAGATTAGCTGGAACAAACAGAGACAGACAGACCGACAGACAGATAAAAATTTTAAAAATTGTGTTTTTGTTACTAGTACTTTCATATGCATTTAATAAAAAGCTGTTGTTTTAGCATTATAAACAGACACTTCAATTTTATTTATTTGTAGATATAGATATAAGATATTATTCATATTGGTGTCATTTTAAAGGGAATATCATGTACTATTATAATAATAAAATAATTGTCTCCAGTAAATATTATACTTTTCTTGTAAAACTCGAAATAAAAAATAAATACAATTTATTTTTATATCCCCATATGCTTTATTTTCATCCTTTATTTTTTATTTGACCAATTTTCTTTTAACAAAATTAAATTCTGAATTCGTTGAGCTTTTTGAGAATATTTTTATTTGAATGTTAGGTAGGTACCTATATTAGTTTTTCAGTAGTAATCGTTTTTGTTGCGACAGTCTCGCGCGGTCGTAAAAAAAGTTACTGCGCGGACAGGTGGGACGAGAATCACATGCGCGGCGTTGACGGTTCGGTGGATAGGTACTACCTACCTACTGTTATTACCTAAATACCCATAACCTACTATACAACAACATTTGACAAACTGTCGCTGCGTCGTGGACACTAAAATGTAAACTGCCTACCTACCTGCCTAAGTACGTCGGTACTAAGGAAACAGTCTTGACGAGTCACTTGTCTTGATAAAAACATGTGTTTACATCTAGTGATATTGTGTGTATATAAAAAAAAAGTAAGAAGACAGGTAAGTATTTTTGAAAACAATTTATAGGTAGGCAGAACTAATTACAATTATTATCTAAATATTATAAATGCGAAAGTTTGGATGGATAGATGTATGTTACTCAATCACGCTAGAACAGCTGAAGGGATCTGGATGATATTTAGCTCAGAGATAGGTTATACCTAGTCTGGAATAACACATTTTATACCGTTTATTCAGGTATTTCGTTCCTGTGGGATAATTTTCGAGTTCACGCGTTTGAAGCCGCTGGCAACAGCTAGTACGGATATAAACTGCGATGACTGTTCCAGTTCATACTTCGGCGTCGTGAACTCTTAAGTGATCGCTGCATGACCACCCGGGGAAAACTAAACATAATAAAATAAGCAATCTATATTAGGTATCTATAGAGCCATAGAGGTATAGTATAAAGCGATAACGCAGCGCCTAATAATTTAGTACGAGTGGCACGATGCCAGGTGAGACAACGTGCTTTTTGGCCGCGCCCACCAATGAGTTCAAGCCCGCGACTTGTACCACCTACGCAATTCCTTTGTATAGTGCGAAGTTGCCACTCTTATTAGTTATTCCGCTTTGTAATATTTTATTTATAGGTGATATTTTGTTTATGTAGGTATTCGATAGATTCCTATAGTCTGTTTTTTACGCAGGAGCCAAAAATAACAGATATTTATTAGATTCGTTTAGCACGAATAATACAGTTTTTATGATTCTGGTTCAGATTAGATTTAATTTTAGTCACTTAAATTTCGTATATTGTTTAAAATAATGAAATAAATCCACAGAATCTGCAGTTACGAAAAAAAGCAATATCATTTTAGTCTCCGGCGAAAAAAAAAGATATATATCATGATTAATTTACCAACTAGTTATTCGTTTACTAAATACGAAAAAATATTTAGACGTCATTTTTCTTCCAATCTTGCTGTACTGAATATTTACGTAGTCCTTATATTAATAATTATAATTGCATAAGTTGATACAAAATGCTATGCAATAGCTTTACTGCGGCAGTCCCCGAGTGCCACACGTCTTTTTTTATATTTTGTATTTGTTTACATGACTTGTAGTTTTAACTGATTCTTTGAAGTGAATTGTCGTGAGTTTACATTATAAATTGATTTTGAATCGACTGTCAACTTTAGAAATAGAACGGGAGTTATCGCGACTTCGTGGTATTGAAGAAGTCTCAGGTGATGAAAGTGACAATTAGTTATCAGTGGAGCTTTGCAAAAGCGTGGATGGGTACTTTCAGCCAGAATAAGAAAGTTTCAGGTCGGAGGATTTTTTTGAAACTGATACTCCAACTCAAAGTACTTTTGACACTGAAATGCGGGACAGGGATTTACACACGAAATGTTGTGATGTTTGTTTCAGTTACAAACATCCAACATACCGTCAATTTGACGGTCGCGATCTTTGAAGTTATGGAATGTTTCCCGACCCTTCTAGTGTTAAAAAAATTTAGAAACAATGTCAGGAACATAATAATTACACCAATTTCAATAGCAATATTATTGAAACTGATATAATATTGCAATATAATTTTAAAATAATTAAATATATTTTCGTATTAAAAAAATATGAAAATTTATGTAATGTCATCCTAAAATTTTAATCATATAATCGTATTTTTATTATGTATCAATAAATAAGGCAAGGAAGAGTCCGTCGTGCTGCGTAAACGGACACAATGTTGCTTGAGATGATCTTCTGTTTTCGTCTCCTTCTGTCGGCACTTGCAACGCCTTTTTATAGTATAGGGTGACAAACGAGCACACAATCTACCTGATAGTAAGTGGTTGCTGTGGCCCATAGACATCTACATCTATCCTCGATTACAAATCAAAATGCAGATGCGTTGTCACCCGTGAGGACTAAGACTCTCTACACTCACCACACGAAACACAGCAGTATTAAGCTACTATTTTATAGTATGGTATTCGTGAGAGCGTGGTCCTTCCCCGGTCGAGCCGACCCATTCGTGCTACAACTATACTTCTAATTAAACTGCAACATGGCTCTACCACGTATGCCTCCCACGGAATGTATTCTTATGCCGCCATTGCACTGCAGCTTTACTTTACAACTACCGAAATCCCAAAGTTCACTTTTTTTCAGAAACTCGTAATATACTAAATGTTCAACTTTATAGCAAAGAGAATTTTACTTAAGATCAGAAATTTCAAAGCATGTTGGCTTAAAGCATCTTTCAAAATAGATAAAAATGAGAATTCGATATTCTTTTAAGGCTATTAAGGCTATTGTTGTGGTGATATGGTTATACAGTGAAGATGTTTGGTCAAAATAGGACAATGGATTTTCTTGCATAGAACAACAATAACGGAATACTCTCAAAGCAAGTTATTTTTTGTTTGACTACCTCGTTGATCTAGTAGTCTTTAGCGCGACTGTTAGTCAAATGGTCACGCGTTAGAATCCCGAGGCAAACCAAAATAAGTTTTGACTGAAACTTTTTACCAAACTTGTAACTTCCAAAAGACGGCATTATTTCACTATCACGTTTTTACATGTGTTTCATACAAAATACCCAGATTTGCGACAGCAATTAGTAACAAAAGCGCGACAAGTGCGAGTTATGCGATATGCGATACTGCGATTACCAATCCATTCATCTACTACAATCAACTGAACAGATGAACATTGGGCCATACATTACCTAATAGAGTGGACTATCAAAGTATGTTAACTTTGCTTAGCTGGACTTGGATTTAAGTTGATATGTAGTATATAGTAGATTTTGTACATTGCCCTTACACGGCAAATTGACGCTCACATATAATGTTGGTATCGAAAAGGTGCATGCTGCATATCCAGCAGTAAACTTCTGAGGGGTTAATTGATGATGATGGCGATGATGATGAACTTACTAAAATATGGACAAGGTGAAATACCGGTGCAAACTTGGCATCAGTTTTTATTGATATAATCATTATATTCGTAAAAACTTTCAGAGAAGCTCATTGTGTTTCATCCCCATTACTATTAACAGTTTTTTTTTAAGTTCACAGATGGTCATAAGTATTTATTAGAATGTGTAAGTTGACTTACATTAATTGTAAGATTTTACTTTAATCTCCAACTTGTAGATAGGTTAGTAAGCGCAAAGCTCATTTGTTTAAGTGTCGGCGGCCCTACCCTATTTAGAATGACAAGTATTTAAGCATTACTGTAAGGTGTGTTACAATATAGTATAAAAAAGAGCTAAATTTAAGGCGATGCAATAGTACTTTTTAATTTTTCTGGAGTGTTATAAATCTAATCATTGCGCAAAAAATCATTTTATAAAATATTAAAATTAAAACAGAGGTTGTGTGAAGACAGAAACGTGAATTATTTTAATTGGCTTGATAACGAAAACCAATAAATGAGATAAAATTGCAATATAAACGCGTAACTTGCAGAGACTCCATAGTGAAACCGTGTAAAGCTTATATCAAATAAAAAGGCTTATATTATTTTTGGGAAATGTTGAAATTTGTTTTTATTTTTATCTTATAGCAGCCAGTGCCTGTCGAGACATCCTTGAACGTGGACGTAAGTTTTTACTAAAAGTTCGGTAAGTATAGAAAGTTCGGTATCGATTTGCTTGACAATTTCGTAGATTAAAAAGTAAATTCAAACGAAATGTTTAAAATTAGTAAGTAACAACTAAGTCAATATAATATGATACCTCAAATTAGTATTTTAGAGCACTTTACGTATACTTACTAAAAACATAAATTACATATTCATGATATTAATGTGCTACATCTTTACATATTATATTTTACGTGCTTGAATGTATATTGATAAAATGTTATCTATTTGTTATTATTGTATCTCCTAGACAATTATGTCTAAAACTCATCCTATTATAGTATTCGGTATACTTGCTCTTTCATATTTTTTTGTAATTTAGTAGTTGTATCCTCATTTTATTGATGATATTGGACAGTTTTATTTATAACTTTTAAATTCAGATGTCCTTGTTTGAGTAAAATATGTGTAAAACAAACAATTCTGATGTCCTCGCGGACTTTCAATCAGGGCGACAACTTTTATAGAAGACATGTGACTCACCTAATCTTAAGTGATTACCAACGCTTATGATCCCTGATATGAAAGTAAGCTTATGTATGACCTCCGGATTGCAAGTATCGGAATATTACAAAGTCCCTAAGTCGTATCAGTACGAAAAACTGATGGCGATAGTAGATTTCGCAATGTCGCGAAACGGAACGGTAAACGTTAGCTATCAACTGCGTTAGCTTGTTATATTACCTCTAAGTAAGATGACCTTCAAGAAAAGAAACTACTCAGTGTAGCGGCGATTTCTCTAATGTTTTGGTGGGTGACAGTGGTTACGATCAGATAAGCCACAATTAAAATACAGGTACAAATACAGTACAGCTGGGCCTGAAAATCAAAAAGATTTTATAAACATTGTCTGTTTCTTTCTTCCCAGGTAAATAGTAACTATTTAAGTAAATAACACTTCCTGTTGGTGTTATTTTTAAAAAAGAGATTATTTAAAATTAATTAATACTTACCATTTTCGGCAAATATCATGCTTATAATTAATGTTGCTCTAGATTTCAAGACGGCATTAACTTGCCTTCAAGACACCTATGTTCATAACTCAGTGTCGTACTGTGGAATTTGCCGTTCATGTTAATCCTACATTGTGAAAGATGCATTTGCAAGGAAGTTTAAATTTAAAAATGACATTTGACAATAGCACAGTAATGTATCGCAGAGGAAATAAGAGGGTAAATGAATCGCTTACTGACTTGGCACCTCCTCCGCCTAGTATCGCTTTCCAGAAGTCTACGAAAACCTCACAAAGTATCCAAACTGATCTGCATGAACAAGTTCAATCATTTCAATGGCATATGGTGTTATTTTGGAAACATGGCTGGCGAGACACGATAATAAATCCTAAGGAAGGCCATTCAATTGTACGTAAAAAATATGACGAGCTTTATATTTATAACGTAAGAGTAGTAAACAAGCGTTTATCCTTACTTAAAGATCTATTAAATACGGTTAAGACAGGCATACTACACACATGTGTACCTACTAGAAAATAGTAATAGGGTGACTCTAGCCCACTTGGACTTTGCTTACCAGCACGAGGTTCCCACTCGAGAATCTTTCTTTTCCATCGATTATCGGTTCTTTGAGCTATATGGGCAGCCCACTGCTAATTCGACCATTACTAAGGCGTTGCTCTATGTCGCGGCTACTCTGCTTTTACTGCGGATATATTCTGTCCTAAGTTTATCAAGAAAAAAATCTTCATAACTTGATTGATGACTTCATAACGACCTTGAGCTTCCTATGCGGCTAGCAGTAAAGGACCACGTCTCAGATCCATACGTCATCACTGGTAGCACCCACTGGATGTATAACCTTGTTTTTAAATTTTAAGGTATACCTGAAGAGAAAATATGTCTTAATTTCTTGAACGCTGATCAGCCAATTTTAATCCGTCGATTGACCTCTCAGTCAAGGTTGTACTTACCTACTTGGAATATTTGTACTAGCAAAATATACTCGTCAAAAACTTCGAGAGTAGTGCTCTCACAACTACCAACATAGTTTTTGCATGGAAAATACTCTGTTATCAAACAAGAACTAATATCTATCCACCGTGCTCAGCAAGTATTCAGCTAGTAAAAAGCTCGCTAACAAAAAATTGAGTTCTTAAATTTTCTAGCCAAATAGTGAGAGAAAACTTTAGATCGGCGTCTACAACGATGAAAGCCATCACTACTGAACATCTGTCAGCGAGAAACATAATGTTATTTCTTCGTACAGGTAAAACAGCAAAAGAGCATGTATTTAGTCATCTGGGTGAAGCACAAAATAGTACTGGTTTGAAAAAATGATACTTCACTAGTTTCCACTTCCCAATCTGAAAAATATTGTATTGTATCTAGTCTCATAGTTAACAATTTGCACATTTTTGATAGCATCTTATTGGTAAGTATTTTTTTGTGGCTATGGATTTGATTATTGCGGAAGTCAAATCCAAACCCTATTTTATTCTGACAATAAAAATTGTAAGTCGGATAATGAAACGGGCATTCTTAGAGCAACAGTCGTAACCAACGCGTAGTGTTGAATCTACATAAGTGCTAGTACTAAAATAGTGAAGTGTTCACTGCAATTGTGATAAAGTGTCTCGATGTGTTACATGTCGTAAAGACTAACGCCACATAAAATATACGGTTATATATAAGAACAAGTAATTAATTTTATGCACATTAATATCATTCCTGTCCAATAATTCGTCCAATATATCATATCTCAGAAGTGCTATACCGCTGCAAGAACTAATGTAAGTAAATGATGAAAAAAGGTAACCCATTTTACCCTTACATATTTAATTTATTCCATATTGCTACTAAACTTTTCTTTCTCAATTTTAAAGAAACAATTGTCTCCACTTTAATAGTATTTTTTGGCAACACTGAAATATAAGCAAATATGATTATATGCAAATTATACCATTTTTTAAACACTTAATATAAAGCTTTTAACGCAGAAAAAATTGATTCTAGTTTGTATATATAACATATGGTGTAATAATATGGAATTGAACATGATTTTCATTAAATACTTTAAATTGAACTATGCCAAAGGAAAGCAACATAAATGTCATTTTCACAATAACATGAACATTATTTTCGGTAACAAGTAATAAACTTCACTTAATGCGCGTGGTCTACCAAGAGATACACGTTATGATTTTTTTTAATCTAAACAATATTTTTATTTCTGATTTCATGAGAGATGATACATGTTGAGAATAAACGGAACGGAAGTCGTTCGGTCTCTCTTCTTAAAATCTTATGCGCGAGATAAGCTATGAGAGATTAAATCGTCAAGGTCCCGGCGTTGTTCTGATCGTGGCAAGATCAGACGTGAGCGTTCTCGGTCGCTAAGCAAGCGCAAGAAGAATAGATCCCGCCACCATCGCTACTGTCGTAACGTCCGTATCGTCGGCGAAAGGCGTCAAGTAGTAGTTCATTTTCGTCAATAGATGAACCAAGATATTATGAAACAATTTTATTTGAAAAATTTATTGATGTTATGAAAGATACCAAAGCCGTCTTCGATTAGGTCGGTCCACATTGTAAAGAACAATCAATAGAGGCATGAAACCATAGGATTGAAAGGTGTACACAAATTTATGACTGGAATGAGACGAATTATCCACAACTCATTTCTCAAACTAAGTTTGGTAGGAAAAACGTAGTATCGGGGCTTACCTTTCTTTAACATGGAGAAATGCCTACGCACACCTACACCGCGGGGGCAAGTACTAAAACACCATGGTGTTCCACCTTCGTCGCATATTGGTAGGGCTACGGGAACCTTTTCGCACACATCCGCATCCTCACCGGCGCTGGTCCTCCTATGGCAGCCCCTCCTCGGGAGAGGACCACTCCTCCCCATCTCCTTCTCAGGTAAGGCACACCAGAACACGGCGCACCCAGGAAAAGCGAGCACTCAGAAGCACAAGCCTTTCTGACCCCAACGGCGAGTCTGGTCTATGGCTCCGCTACCAACCAAAATTCGGCTGCCAAGGATAGGGAGTACGGTGTCTCGCAATACCGACACTCCTCTCTTCCCGCAGCCCCACCACCACCGCATACATTAACGGTGCGGCCTCGTTAGAGTTGCGGAGGATAGAGCGAGTGGCACGTCTCCATACCAGCACTCCTCTTTCTCCGTAACTCCACCTCGAATGGAGCACGGGCACGGGGAGAGGGCACGGTTCTCGCTGCAGATCACCAACACACGTCCGAAGTGGACTCGCCAAGCCACTCAGAGTGGCTTCCTCGGTCCGGTTCTGCTCCTTGGGCCAACCATATGGGTTCCTCACAAGATTAAGCTGTAAGAGTCGCATAGACTAACAGCACTAACATCTAGATAATAGAGATTATGGGTTCCTCTTAGTTCACCGCGGGTGAACAAGCCATGGCTACTACCCCCCGCCACGACAAGACGGGAACCCGCACGGGAGGGATCGGGGCTTACCTACTGTGCTTTTATCCCGTTCTGAATGGAAGTTCAAATTAAGTTTTTTCCTTTACGTGATAACTACGTAGAACTATTAACTGAAATGCTCAATAAAAGTTGGTTTTGGTAATTTGCTAGAACTATATCATTATACGAAAATGAACTTATTCAATCGTTGTGATATATTCGGGAAAAAAGATTGTTGACTGTCTAATTGCTAGCTTCGAAGGTAGAGGCATTAAACTCGCGCAAAAGGTGTAAAATTTGGTGAATCACTAATTATGTAGTTCATTAAGTCTATTAAAGTCTATTTAAGTCAATCAAAGTTAAAACCCTAATGATAAATGATTATTGAAGGACAGGGAACGTTCATTATCGCATGAACGTTCAAATATTATGCTCTAACTATAAAGAGACAGGACAGGACAAACCTAAGGAAAAACTTTGAAGTCTTGTTATTAGGCTAAGTTAATTGCTTTTTTGAACGAAGTTTAACTGAATCTATCCATGACTGTGTATTTAGTTGTGACTAATTTATTTAGCTTTTAAAAGCTTCAAAAACTATGAGTCATGTTAAAGATAATTTGTATTTTAAGTTTATTACAAAATGTACTGGCGTACACTAACTGGCTAACTGGCGTTTATGAATAATACTAACTATTCGGATTTATAGTTAGTATTATTCATGTAGTTGAATATTATTTATTGTCTTCATTACCTTTTATTTTGGTATTTTATTAATGTGTATTAATATGAATTAAAAATATTTGTATTATATTTAATTTATGAAGGTACTAACTGACTTACTTAATTATCAAGCAGGCATAAAATCGCAACGAGGGACTCGTTGATCAACGGATGGCCGAGTTTTTAACATTTAGTACATTTTTAATAACATCCGGTTGGTAAGTATTTTGCTGCGGCTATTGACTTATTCAAGAAAGAACGAAGTCAACACTGTTTTTTCTGTATGTACTCGTAAAAATTGTAAGTCGTGTAACAAAACGAGCATTCTTAGAGCAGCAGTTGTGACGTTTAGACGCATACTGTCTTATTAATAAAAATTGCTTATTTCAAGCTTAATTCGAAGTTACAATTAGACTAGCTAATCTCAGAGTAACTGACTATTTACTTCGTTATTACAATGTTATTAATAAAAAAGGAGTAACCTCGGACTAACTATACATTCCTTACGCCGGGATTAATGCTTGCGCTATGGCAACCCACTTATTTTAAAAGTAAAAATAGTGACTCAGTGAATGATTAGTTAATGAACTCAATGCTTAATGATGACATTAGTGACAGTGACAGGCAATATTTTGAGTTTGACAAGAGATAAGAGTAACGTGTTGTTCCTTGTTCCTCGTGTTGTATTCAGACTCGGTGGAAAAACTAAGTCCCAAATATAATCATTTTTAATATTATTTGTAACGAAATTTTAGAGATTAAGAAAAGGGCGTGAAGGGCAAAATTAATTAAATAACCATTTTTGTTTTGATTTTGTGGATAAATAAAATCTTTTGTACATGTAATTTTTTATATTTATTTTAAAAAAATCGTTAATAAATGCTGCCCGAACAGTATTTTCTCTAACGGAGTTATTTACTAATTGTGTGACTGGTACATTTTTATCATCTTATACTACATCTTCAAGCAGATTTTGCTTTTGCATTGCAATGTATATAGTTTTGTATGCTCTTATTTAGTATTTAGTCCTCGCAGTAAACACCGAAACATTTGTTTCCCTCCAAAGCATTGCTCTACAGTATTACGGGCCCAGATGTGCGACCGGTTGTACATTCCTTCCTTTTGTTTATTAGGACGCGAGATAGGAGTGAATAAATAAGGAGTACAAGCATAACCAGAATCTCCGAGAAGTCTACCTTTAAATTCTGACTGCTCAAACGTTTGTTTTAATGCGACTTTCATTAAATATTCTTGAGTCATGTGTGCTGCCTTACCAATGTGCCACTGTATTCATGAACTCTAAATTTGCATTTGACACAACCCGGAACAGAGCACTCATAACTTCTTTAATATGAAATAATAGATTGAGGTGATTGTATTGAATCTAAGAAAATAACTAAGTTCGTATATGGCAAAAATGGGCTAGCTAGGTGCTATAAAACTTACTTGTACATTTATTAAACTGTATCCTTTCCTGTTTATGTAGTATTGTCCGATGTTTCCAGCGACTTTCGGGATTAGAATGTGTGGCAATCAATAGCCTCAATCACTTGTCTAAATCCACATAATGAATAAAAACCTGCAATCACTTTGTTCTGCTCCACATCACTTCTTGGCATTTTATGCCATTATGCTGTTTTTGTTACTAGTGCTTACAACTTATGAATTTAACAACGTAAAGTTTTACAAAATGTCAAAATACGTGACTAGTCTATGCTTACTCAGGCGTTAAACTAGGTACCGCCAAGGATTAACCTTTATTCCGAGAGTAGATTCGGATTAGTTTACTCCCTCCTTATTCTATGTTTATTAATACTGAAATTAGATATTTTAAGCTTTAAACTAGGAGTAAAGTTAATCTTGCTCAAGTCTGTGTTTATTAATAGGGCTGATAGTGTGGGATCTATGTAAGTGTTTGTACTTAAAATACTGAAGTGTTCACTGCAATTGTATGTGTTATTTTATTATTATTATAATTATATTGTTACTAAAGATGAAATCGCTATTTATTTTTAAAATGAATGTGACTTCTATAACAAAATGTCCTTTGTCGTGTGTTGTTTTAATTTTTGTTATGATAACTGTATAATATATTCATCTATGTATAATACAATAAACTCCATATGATTTTTTCATACTTCTGCAAGTTCATAATTTATAGAAATATTTTTGTTTTGGGAAAATATCAAGTAAAAAGTGATTTCACTTTAAAGCTATATTCTCCTTTATTGATCCCGAGCATAAACGCATATCCACTATGTCTCTTTGGGTCGAAATTTATGAAATTGATATAGAAATATATAAATTGGTACAACGTACTCGTTTGAGAACACACCTGTAATACTTTGCTCCGTAATTTTTAGTGAATACTCATAATCAAAGTGCTTATTTAACGTCAAACTTACTACTAATTTGAAGAAGACAAACGAACAAAGATTGTAGTGAAAATTAGTACCCGAAATTTTTTCGGTCCATCTGGTTAATTTTGTTTGGGTCGAAATTTATAAAATTGATATAGAAATATATAAATTGGTACAACGTACTCGTTTGAGAACACACCTGTAATACTTTGCTCCGTAATTTTTAGTGAATACTCATAATCAAAGTGCTTATTTAACGTCAAACTTACTACTAATTTGAAGAAGACAAACGAACAAAGATTGTAGTGAAAATTAGTACCCGAAATTTTTTCGGTCCATCTGGTTAAAAGCAAAAATATTTCTAAGTATTTATATCGGCTGGAACGGCACTGACCGAGGACAACACGTACACCGACTGCATCGGCCGTGAGGTGAGTCATTACGCCCTCACTGTTTAACGCACTTCGACTCGCTCAAACTATCTAAGACTACCGTACTTATCTAAAATTTATTTTGTCTCTTGACTGGCGGCCTGCGTTTAAAATGTCTACGACTTGCAGCGGTTGTAACAACAAAATTCGCAATCTTGGCTTCATGAAATGTTCCAAGTGTAATAAACTATATGATTTAATGTGTCTTAATATTACGGAGGAACACTTTAACACTCTTTCGCAAAAGTACAGAAATGAATGGATTTGCCCGTCATGTGTTTGCTCCCTACCAAAAAAAAGTAACCTGTTAACGCCAGTGCGTTCCCCAGCGGCTTCCCTGAATGTCGAATATACAATGAGCCACAATGTCAACACCACAAGAGGGAATAAACAAAAATTGAAAAGCTCTGAGCTTCTTTCAAACGAAGACGTCGACTTAACTACATTAATTTCGGAAATACGCGACTTCAGGGACGAAGTTAAAGACATAGTACGCCAAGAACTGAAATTGCAAACATCAGCCATTACCAAATGCTTTGAAGAGAGGCTAGGTGAATTATCGAAGGCACTTGAGTCCAAAGACTTGGAAATCAGTTCATTAAAATCATTAGTTAATGAGTTACAGCAAAAAAATCGCCATCCAAGACCAACACTCGATGCGAAATGAACTGGAGATTATTGGTATGCCTGAAGAAAACAACGAAAATCTCACGCATATCGTTCTCGCTACTTGTCAAAAGCTCGGAGTACAGTTATCCGAAAATGAACTGGATGAAGTGGTACGTGTAGGCCCTAAACGTTCCTCAGGCTCAAAATCATCTATGCCCAACTACAAACACCCGCGCCCAATCATAGTCAAACTACTGCGACGTAAAAAGAGGGATGAGCTTATAACGGCAGCCAGGGCCAGGCGAGGCTTGTCATCTGAGAACATTGTAAATAGCTCACCACAGAATATATATATTAACGAACGGCTCACCAAGTCTAATCGCTATTTATTTCGAAACTCAAGACTGCGAGCAAACCTGGGCTTCCAATTCTGTTGGGTACGCAACGGAGGGATCTATATCAAACAAGCAGAGAACAAACCAGCTATCCGTATTCTTTCCTACGAAGACCTGGATACCAAAATTGGCCCCGAAAAAGCAAGCGAACTCTCCTAAAAGTGATATTTTACTTTTTGTTAAATTTACCGTAATCAAACACAATAGACTTATTACAATTTCTATTACTAGAACAAGCATACACACTTTCACCAGTGAGTTATATGTACTAGTACATAGTACATATAACTCAATGTCTTTCACACACACAACGCACCGCACCAACATCACTCTACACAATCATCAGTCCCGATTGTTCTGGCTCTCAATCAATGACAACTGTCCAAAATCACTCTTGCAGTTAGTAGAATTATTTGTTATTATTAAGCGAAAAAATGTGTGACTTTCATGTTGATATAGACGAAACTTTGACAGTAAAGTGTCATTCCATTGAGAGCCTAGAGCAATGTCGTAATTTATTACCCGTAGGTGTCGACTTTAAAGTTTTAAATGTCAATATTAGGAGCTTCCAACGCAATTTTGATGGTTTTTTGATTTCGTTAGCCCGACTTAATGTTGATCCAGATGTGGTTATTCTAACGGAGTGTTGGCTTGGTGTAAACCCCACGATTCCACAAATTCCAGGATATATTTCCTTTTACACAAAAAATAACCTAAATAAAAGTGGAGGAGTCACCGCATACGTTAAAGATTCATGGAGTGTAAATTCTTCAGAACCGTTAAGTGACCAGTGCGATTGCCTAAAATTAAATTTAAATAATAAAATTACTATTCTAGGGATATATAGGTCTCCCTCTAGTAATAATGTGAAAAACTTTATAGCCTTTATCGATAAATCATTATCGGAAATTAATAACAAGCATGCCGTGGTGTTGACTGGTGACTTAAATATAAATATAAACGGAGACCCACTTGATGATCAGTGCTCCGAGTATCTATGCTTGTTAGCAAGTCATCAACTGCTCTCTGCTATCTCGGAGCCTACCAGGGGCTCGGCCTGCCTGGACCACATCTTCGTAAGGGGTACAGATTCTGCTGTTGGTATAGTGTGCCATGCAGATCTTACTGATCATGACATTTGTTTACTTGGTACTACCATCAACCAGGCGAATCACCCATCTCGAATCCACGGTAAGGTCAAAATGGATTTTAATCGGATTGTTGACAAGCTGGAGTCGACTGATTGGTCATTGATAATGAATATGGAAGATGCTAACGAAGCAGCTGATAATTTTTACACAATCTTAGAAACGGCAATAAACGAAAACACAAGTTATGTGGTGCCCAAACGGTCAGATCGAGTTATAAAGCCATGGATAACTCCAGGCTTAATGAGATGCCAAAAACACCGTGACAATCTGCATCTCGAAGCCAGGAGAAACCCTTATAACACATTTATCCAAATCACTTATAAACGATACAGAAACTTCCTTTACGCGCTACAACGAAAATTAAAGACCGAATACGAGAATAATCAAATTCAGCAAAATAAAGATAACCCAAAAAAAGTTGTGGAAATCGCTCAAAAATATATGTAATCTCACACGTAACACTACCGAGGCTACTGAATTGTTGTCCGTAGACAAAGACCCTGATTCTTCTTTAAACGCTTGTAACGAGTACTTCACTAGAGTTGGCAGAGAACTGGTTGATGACACGCTCAGAAGATTAAACACCCAAGAAGACCTGTTAGCTGCAGAATACAAACCAAGAGTGCTTTGCAAGGACTCCCTCTTTCTGCAGCCAACGGATCCTTATGAAGTTGGTACGCTTATTGACCAGCTAAAAAACGATACTGCACCGGGTATAGACAGCTGCACCCCAAGGTTGATTAAACAGATAAAACACATAGTTCTGCATCCACTTACCCACATATTTAATCTTAGCTTGTTATGTGGCGTTTTTCCTAATTGTTGGAAATTAGCAGTTGTTACTCCAATACACAAAGATGGGGATAAAAACTGTCCTAGTAATTACAGGCCCATATCTTTGCTAAGTATATTTTCCAAGTTATTGGAAAAAATGGTAAGCAAACGTCTCACCAACTTTATAGAAAATAATAATCTGCTCTCTGTAAATCAATTTGGCTTCAGGAGGGGTAAGTCCACGGAGGATGCGGTAGTACTACTGACAGATGCTGTCTCTAGACTTTTGGACAATAAACGCAGCTGTTTAGGTATCTTCCTAGATCTTGCTAGGGCCTTCGACACCGTCTCGGTCCCTATTCTGCTGCGGAAGCTTGAAACAAAAGGAATTAGAGGAGTGGCGTTGGCTTGGTTTCGTAGCTATCTCTTAAATCGGCGTCAATGCATAAGAGTGGGCTCACATACAAGTAAGCAATTAAAAATCAGTATTGGAGTTCCTCAAGGAAGTATTCTTGGTCCAATCCTATTCTGCATTTACATTAATGACATCCTAGAATTACCCATACAAAGAGCAGACGTCATATGCTATGCGGATGATACAGCCATTATATTTAATGATTTAAGTTGGGACAGCGTACTCGAGACGGCTCAAAAAGGCATGGTAGTGTTGAATAAATGGTTAAGTTCCAATTTACTAACTCTAAACTATAAAAAAACTAAGTTCATAGCCTTTCACAAAACTCTCGCGTCAAAACCATTTTCGCTGGTAAACTTAGTAATTCACACTTGCGTATCTGAAGTACCCTCTTGCGGATGTAATACAATCAGCAACACAGATAACATCAGGTATCTAGGAGTGATCATTGATGATAAGCTATCATTTAAAAACCATCTAAGCCGCTTGTCGGGTAGTGTTAGGAAAACCATTTACATAATGAAAGCTTTACGACGTTGTGCTACTAAAGAAACAATGAAAATGGTTTACAAAGCACTAACCCAATCCCTACTATACTACTGCACGCTGGCTTGGGGTGGAGCTATCAAATCAAAAATGCTTGAAGTCGAGAGGGCCCAGCGAGCAGTACTAAAAGTAATGCTGTCTAAAAACTTTAGATTTCCTACTGACGAACTGTACAAGGAATGTAAGGTACTACGGGTTCGCCAAATCTACATTTTAAAGGCAGTAATACTAACCCACAGAAAAATAATAAATTCCCCGAATTATCTTAGCCTGTGCCAACGTCGGATCTTTCGAGTGCCGATTCCCAATTCACACAGTAGCTTTATCAAACGCCACTCACCATTTCTTCTGCCTAGCATTTACAACAAATTCTGCTGTCTCTTCCCAGATTTGAGGTCTTTGTCCACAAGTAAAGTCAAACACAAAATAACAACCTGGCTGCTACATGCTTCTTATCAGGAAACGGAAAACTTACTTTCCTTTCATAGTTGACCCTATACATGCACACGCGTAGACTTACACTCACTCACACACACGCGCAAGCACGATCCCCCCCCCCCACACACAAACACACTCACACAGACACACACACCACACACCCACACGCACGCACACACACTCGTTCAAAAAAAAAAAAGATTTATTTTTCGCTTCATTTTAATTTAATGGGAGTTCTATGTATTTATCGGTGTAAACGGTGTCAGTCAATGTTCTTGGTTCCTGCGATACAAGCCTAGAGCTTAGTGCAGAATCCAGTGTATTGCTTAATTATGTAATGTTTTTTGGTTAAATAAATACATTTTCTATTTCTATTTCTATTTCTAAATTTGTAGGATTGATTCGACCACTATTTATTTTTATAAAAATTTACATAAATTTATTAAAAACATGTTGATTTTCGTAATTTAATTAGTTAGTTTAATTTAATTAATTAAATTAAAAATTAAATTTAGTTTAATTAGTAATTAAAGTAAATTGCCATAATATTAAATATCTAAGGTGTCTTCCTCTCTTATGGCACGGCCATATTTATGCCTTAGAAAATTAGAGCAGAAATAATGTTGAGGACATAAAACAAATAGTAGACATATATATATATATATATATATATATTAAGAATAAGGTTAAAAAACGAGCAAACAGCCAACCTGAAATTCTTATCATTGAATAAGATTGAAAACGTAAAAGAGAAGAGAAAAGGATCTCCGGTTCTCAATATTCACTATACAAAACACAGCTGCATTAGTTTTATATAGTTTTATGCTAGTGTTCTGTGAGAGCGTTGTCCTTACCCGGTCAAGGAAACCCATTCGTGCTATAATCTTAGTATAACTGCAGCGTGGCTCTACCGCTCTACCACGTATAATGAATACTGCAGTTATTTAATTTTTCCGCGTGGTATTTTTCCCGTACTATTATTTGTTTGCCATGGTGTTAAATAATTTAGGATATTTCAGACATATCCTTTAGAAAAGTAGAGAATAAATAATTTTTATGGCATAAAATAAATTCTAGACGCATATTGCTGTCATTCTGAGGTAAACTTAGTGTAATATAATACGGTTCAAGTACCCTTGGGAAAATTAGAAAAGTTTTACCTTTTACTCAATTATCATTTATAACTTTTTATTAGCCGTCATAAAAATTTGTTTGCTTTTAAAAGCATATTAAATGACCGTATTAAGCAAATATTATATTATATTTTTCTTTGGCTAAAATAAATTTACCCATATTGCAAGTGATCAGTAGCTGACTATTTATTCATCATCCTTCTTATCCTTTAAACGGTTGATTCATAAGGGTGGTCTCTTTTAATAGAAATCACATGCAATATTTTCATTGATTATTCTATTTTACTTTTTTTACTAGGTAAGTATCCCTTCTGACTGGGCACATAGCACATAAATAAAGAGTAGCAGTTTAATATAAATAAATACGTAAACATTTTTTTTATTCCATACATCATCACATTATACACATATTAAATTAATCATACCTACATAAGAGACTCAAGCCTAATACGTAGCACTCATTTGCATTTTCTATTGCATCTTTTACGGGGAGTGCTCTGACAAATTGTTTCGGATCAATTCCAGCCGCTAAATTTTACAAACCCACATCGCAACAAAACTCACGATATCATCTATCAGGTGGTCCCCCACTGTACGTTTTACTAGAAGTATTCTTCCACGTACGACACCTCTGTGGAACCGTTTACCACCGCCGAATTTCCGGATCGTTTCGTACCTTCGACACAGCTCCCTTTTGCCGATCTAGATATTAATCTACCTTCAAGAAATCAAGCCGTATTTCTAGCATGTTATGTAGAGAGAGAATAGATTAGAAAAAGAAACATACCCTCACGTCTGTCACCTAGAGGGGTAAGCAGATACTACAGACTTCCATTTGGCATGATACTGACACATCTCTCTCACCTCTTCCACATACATATATCTACGCATACATGCTCGACGGTTAAAGGCACTGTTAATTTGGCCCTTTTTCAATACCTATATCACCAATTTGGTCGATGTACTTTTGCCTAGGCCGTCCTTTTCTGACTCTGTCGTTCACATCTGCAATATAAATTTGCTTTGTCACTTTTTCCTCATTCATTCTTTCTTATTTTTCTTAAAGTGCCGTTTGGCGTAGGTTTTTCAGCCAAGATGTACTTTTTTGACCCACACTTCGTTTTCCTTGGGTCTTGCCCTGCGTGATGAGTTGTAGTAGATCGGATTTACTGTTTCACATTATGTGGACGAGGTTCGAGATTCATTCTTTTCACATGACTAAACCACTGAAGCATTTCTTTCTTAATCCTGGTCACAACATCATCTTGCAAACTACACTCTTTTCTTATCACACAAATTCTCATCTTGTCACTCAGATTCAGCCCTAACATATTCCTTAATGACTGCATTTCTCCTGCGTTTATTCGTCTTCTGCCACACCCAACTTTCACTAACATACGTTAAAGTAGGGACCAACACAGCATTGTGAATTGTCATACATGTCTTTTTTGACACATTCTTACTTTCCACAATAGATTGTAGGGCTCCATTTACTCTTTTTCCTGCGTTCACTCATCATTTTATATCCTTATCATATTTTCCATCCCTGCTAAATTCACATCCCAAATATACAAATTTATCTACTTGCTCGATCAACTAGCTTTTTACTTTCTTCTCTTTCAAAAACCATAACTTTTGTCTTACTTGCGTTCACTTTCATACCACTTTCCTTTAACGATCTGTGCATTAATGTAACCCTCATTTGCAAATCGGCCGCCGACGACGCAAAAATTACTTGATCATCGGCGTACAAAAGGCATTTGATGGTTAACTCACTCATTCTAATCCGCATTTTTCAACTTTCAAACTTTCAAAACAACAGACCATTAATAAGTTGAACAGCCACGGGGAAGCCACACAGTCCTGTCTGACACTTTTATGGATACCAAACAAATCCGAGTAGACCCCGTTGATCCTATCACAAGCACTACAGATAAAGAGACTTTAATAACTATATCAACCCAGCGTTCAACTTAAATGAAATCTCAATTCCACTCTTTTGTAAGCCTTTTCCAAGTCCATGAATGTCCAAAAAACTTTTTGGTTTTTGCCCAAAAACTTCTCCGCGATCATGTGCATGGAAAAAACTTGGTCCATATACCCCATTCCCTTCCTAAATCCCACTTCCACTTCTTAAATTTTCCATCAGTTTCTTTCATGACCCTTTCAATTAGTATCTTAGTATACAGTTTTCCCACAATGCTAAGAAAGCTGATACCACGATAGTTTTTACAGTCCTGCTATGATCCTTTGTATATTGGGACTATTACAGACCCTCAATCTTCGAACCCCTACTTCCATTTGGTGACATGTATATTTTGTTACAGTCCTAGTCCTGTCCTGAGTGGTTACTACTCATAACGTATGAACAATGCATCACAACGCTGACTGTGGGTCCACTGAAAGCTCATCAGTTAGGCTTTAGTCTTAGTGATGATGATTTTATATTAGTAAACTCAAACAAGAAATGAAAAAATATTAGTGAACATATTAATTTAAAGAATTATACGTCATAATCATGAACACAGCCCTTCACCTGTCCATTGCTGAACGTAGGCCTCCTCCAAGTAATGCAACAAATCACGATCCTGAGTCACATGTCTTACTAAGTTGTCACTTCATCTAGTGGAGGACCTGCCTACATTTCGCTTGTCGGTGCGAAGCTACCAATTGTCAAAAAAATTTCACCCATTAGGCAAAAATATGTAAATATGTAAGATTATGTCATATTTTTAAAGAATTAGTCACATGAAATATATAAATATTCAGAGCTATACGTAATAGCACCAGTGCAGTAGAATGGTGGAGCCACGCTGCTATCATGCTGCAGCTGTATCAGGCTGCAGTTGCATCACAATTGCTGTGCGATTTGGTCTACATGACTGGAGCAACGTTCTCACAAAATACCGGCGTAAAACATCAGCCTAATGCGTAACTTGAGTGTTTTGTATCATGACTGTATCCTGACACCCTCGGTCTCCATCTCTTACTAAAATATTATAACACTTATGCATTTTGATTAATAATAAATGATTCATAGACGTCTTTTGCCATAAAATATATAATAGCTTTTGTTCAATTTTTGCGCCTACAACTATTAAAAAATAAATAAAACAAATAATAATACAAAATATTATATTATTATAATTCACCTGTTTTCTTTATTATTAAATATCTAGTATATAAAAGGTGATGTACGATACTGAATATGAAAGATTTTCCGTATTTGAATTTATATTTTTATTTCAGATTGGTAACTAAAAATATAGACGACGAATACGTTCGGAATTCGAAGGGATTTTGACTCCATCAAATCTAAGAAATCTAAAACCTCTTTTTATACTAAGAAATAAGCTAAATGAAAACGCTTTTAATGTAAAAGTAATTTGACGAATATATGTATTTTTCAATTTCATTAATAAACGAAAAAAACTCAACTGAATCTAGAAGCGCTTAAAATAATTAAAAATATTATGATTTTTTTATTTTAACATTTTTTTATTCAGATTGATAGCTATCGTCCAAATGTCATATTCTATTACCTACGGTAATTCTATTATGAATTTTCGAAAACTTATTCGAAATGTTTCGTAGTTAGGGAATATGAACCTATGTATATTATTGTCCTCACCAATCCGTATAAAACGCCCCTCCCAAAATAGGGTCGATTTTTTTTGATGGATAGTCGACCTGATTCATGTGGATGCTGCAGCTACATCATCATACATCTATCCTCGATAAAGCATCACATGCAGATAAAGTTTCGTTTCCGAGTTAAGAGTCGTTCGTTTCAGTGAAAAGAGTGTCATATCACCGTTAAAAACACAGCAACAGAAAGCCAGTCAGTCGCATTGGCAAATACTACACATTTCGCATTTCTTTCCATTGATTTTGGTAGGTTAGGTATGTTATATCCGGTGTTAATACAAAATTATTATACCATCATCTTTATAAGTGATATAATATACACGGTATTTTCGACCGCGACTGCTTGAACAGTTCGTTTTCGTTTTCTTTTTTTTTCATAAGTTAAAAAAACCAAATATAAACTACGCTTGTAAAATATAGTGTCAATAAACTGTCTAGATAAGATCAGCTATCAGCTATCAGCATTCCTGCTAAGAAAATCCCAGTAGCAGCTCGGAGTCAAGATATTAGAACAAGGAAAGCAGGTAAAGCTGTTGGTTCTGCGTCATATGTTTCTCTGGACGCCTACAACTCTATTCGGAGTATGAAAGCGAGATCATAGACAGTGCACCTTTATGTTTACATGCACACTCGTGCAATATAATTCTGCCCTGCGAAATTAGACTCCCTTGAGACTGGCCCGTGACCGAATTCGACCTGGAGGACATTATTCATATACCCGCTTATATCTACGGCTGGTCATGAATCTCTTCTTGCAGGGAGGTTTGCCTTAATTGTACTCAACAAATCTGTCCATTCACTGTCTTCAACTTCGCAAGTCTTCTTACAGTGTTTGCTACGGCTTTAAGCGCTTACTGCTCGCCTTTGATATAAGGCACCCTCGAACTACTCTGCAATATAAAAAACTAGCTCTATGGTACCTGGTAGAGCCACGCTACAACTATATTAAAGTTGTAGCACGAATGGGTCAGCTTGAACGGGGTAGGAGCACGCTCTCAAAGAATTAATAATCCTCAGGGGTGACAACTCATCTCACACTCCCAAATTATATAATTATACGTAGGTATATCTCGTATACCTAGGAGAATATTCGGGCTACAAACTTATTATAATGCTTTGAAAAATGCCTACAACTTTAGAATTGCTGAACTTTCTTTTTATCCGATTTCTTATGTATATTCTTTTCAAAGTTTGGTTCAGTGCTAGTTCAATGCAGAATATCATAATAATATTAATATTATCACGTGGAGTTGTATATTATTATCATAATATTTTTACTTACCATTGTAGACTAAAATATTGTAAAAGTAGTAGTTAGCTCACAAAATTTCGAGTCTCGCTGCTAGGCACCGATTTATTCGAATTGACATTGCAATGGAATTGCATTTCTACCTAAAAATTTATTTCTTCGTTGAACTTGAGTCGAAAGTACATTTACTATAAAAATTTAATAGTGCCGGCACCAACAGGAACCGGATTCGGATTCGCGGCATTTCTAATATAATATACGTTCCTTTTTAAAGAATAAGAGGGTCATACGAGCACACAGTCCACCTGGTGGTAAATGGATGCTGTGGCCCATAGACTTAATTTAGAATGAAAATGCAAATGCGACGCCTGTGGACTAAAATGGAATGGCTCATTTCCGGTGAAAAGGGTCTCCGGTTGTCGTCACTCACCATACACTTCGAGTTGCTATTTTACGCTGGTGTGCTATGAAAGCGGATCCTTCCCCTGTTAGACCGATTCATTTGTACCGCAATCATATTAGTATAGTGTGTAACACTACCACCACGGCTACCACTATGCTACACAATTATATAAGTGATTATTCTGTCATCTTATGGAGAGCTATAAATTCTTACTCATATTTCCTGCGTAATGTTTACTCCTACGCAATCATCACGTAGTAGTTACATTAGGTCCTTGACGTCACCAGAGGTGACAAACATAATGAATGTAGTGGAAGATGGAGAGTAGCATTTTCTTGACAAAAAATTAAAATAATAAATAATTGCAAACCCGTCCACAAGCAATGCCATAACTAAGACAAATAATGCTACCCCCACCCCTCCCATGAGGCAATCTTTAGTGTAGGCCTGTGTTCAGCAGTAGACTTTTATTAGGCTTCAACGATGGTAATGACGAATCACCGTTAGCATTAGTTTATGTGTAGGTTGATTCGTTAAATTCACGCACCTGAAATGAAAGGAGGCCTGTGAAAGTGTACAGCCGTGGGACTATTATACAGACTGCAACTTTACAAGACAATATAAAATTGTGTGCACATCTTATTTGTTTTCCAAAATTATTATAGTTTCAGAATTTCAAAAGCTTTGTTATATTTCCCTAGTTCTTGACTTTAACAAGTAACTTATCTTTTAACTCACTTATACCTGTAAGTCACACTTTTAACTATTGAATTAAGTTATTTGTAACTTGAACGAATATATAAGGGTATCAAGTATTATACACTTAGTAAGCAAATAAATGCTTGAATACTTAAACAGTTGAATACTTGATCTATTTTATTAATGCAACTGTAAGTAAAATTTTTATTTTATCCTACTTTGTATTTTACTCTATGAATAACATTTATTTCATGATTGGAAAAGCTGCCCTAAATCAAACACAAATTTCCAATAACATCCTGGTTATGCCAGAAAACAAGAAAAGTTTGTCTTATCGCCCACGAGCCTTCAAAATTGCCTACTTACCTTATCACAAGGAATCCGCTGGTTATTCGCATTTTATAAAAAATATTGGATATTTGGTACCACAATTTTGTTGTATGAATGTAGTTATAGTGTTGAAAACATTATGAAATATGATTTTAACATCGCATTGCAATCAAAAACATCACATTTAGTCTTGTGACTTATGCTCTTGCTTTCTCTTGTTTACCTGTAAATATACTTACAAGTAGATGGGTATCACTGACACATTCGAATTCTATGAGGTAACAATACACGTGTAGATTTCTTTGTTTAGAATTTGAAAGCAGTTGTTGATTGCCCACAGCCACCTAGCATAGTTTGTAATAACCAGTTTTTCATTTTAAGTTTTATAAATAAATGCTTTATCATAGGTTGATTCAGATTTATCAAGGTGTTTAGGGGTAAATATTTTTATATATTTTTAATTCAATACTAGTGATCCGCCCCAGCTTTGCAAAGGTAATTTTTGAATCTCGACAACAGCGCCACCGACCGGGTCCAAATGTAAATCTAAACCATCTAGGGACCACAACACAATTCAAACACACACAAATAATTTCATCAAAATTAGTCTAGCCATTATTGAGTTTTAGCGAGACTAACGTTTTATATGTAAAACCCTTATGCCTGTCACCCAGAGGGGTAGGACTACAGATTTCCATTTATCACGATCCTGACTTACCTCTCTCGCTTCCTTCACATCCATATACCTACGCATACATGCTCGTCGGTTAAGGGTACTCTTAATTTAACCCATTTTTAATATATCGCCAATTTGGTCGACAAAATTTTCCGACTCTTCCTTTCCCTTCTGCAACATATATTTGCTTTGCCAATCCTTTCTCATTGATTCTTTCTACATGACCTAACCAAAAACCCCCAACCAACCCAAAAACCACCAAAGCATTCTTTTCTTAATCCTGGTCGCACACCCTTCTTCAACGTTTTATATATAGAGATATATTGTTACATAATTCTCATTGATAATTTTTTTTCTACTGATTTCCTCCCAAAAAGAACCAATGATTTAAAGCGGGATTACTGATGACATAAAAATTTTAAACTATTTTGTACCATTATAATTTCCTTATATGATCGTAAATTTTTACCAGCATGATTATTATACAACTTTGGCATATTTTCATTCAATACCATAAGTTATAAGACATAAACTTACGTCGGGAAATGGGTAGCAGTATCTTCCTGATAACAGTTAAAAATAATAAGAGACTACGGTTGCAGATCCGCCCGCCAAATGTAGCCCATTATTTCTCCCCCTCCAAAAAATACGGGGTCCAAAAAACATAATGTTAACCAAACCAAAACTTGTATTTTATATTTCCTTCCCCTTGTCTGTTTAAGTTTTATGTATGATTAGTTTGTTGAAGTAACAGCCTATATACATCGCACTGTTGAGCAAAAGTCTCCTCGCATTTCTAAGAGGATCGTATATATTTATGTAATATTCTAAATATATAAATTACTATGATATTAAAATTTCGATGAAATATTTTCTTGTTAGTTCACACGTCGCAAAAATATATGTAACGAGCAAGATACGGTAGTCACTGTATCTTGCTCGTTACATCGCACAAGCAAAATGGGATGTTGCTTCAACATTTGCGTTACCATAAAATCGATATTCAATTTGTTTTCATAATGTAATATTTGTTCTGACATTAGTTGACACACTTCATGTGCACGCCTTCGTATCCTTGTATAAAGCTTTTTATAGAAATAGTTTTATATCCAATGATATTATAAGTAAAACACCTTATGCTCATTACATCATAGTTTATATCACACACTTTTCTAAGAAATTATTTTTGATACATTCTATAATTCATCACGACCTACAACTATGGTTTTTTACTAAATATTTTAATTAAAAAAAAAACGTTAAAGCAGATGAAGCTTTTCTAAGTTTTATTGCCTTAGCATCGTAGTTGTGATAACGTTATGTCAGATCAGGTTCTTATCTGTTCTAATGAAATTTGACGGAAAAGGATGAAGCAGGAAATTCTCTTGTCTAAAAATCTTACGTCTGCGATGAGCGATAAAAATAACAATACGAGACGAACGGGAGGTGCCACGTTGGCGCGACTGGCGTGCGCGTCAAGCGACCGCGACCAGCGGAGGACATAGTACGTGTTCGCATGTCTTGCGGATTAAAAATGATGTTGATTTTTCCGCGATGCAAAAATATATGTATAAATATAAGTACGGAGACGTTTATTAGCGAAATGTGTCTGTCTCAGTTTACAATATGGTCTAGAAAGCATGAAAATAATTAAATTATATGCATAATATTATATTTCTCAAAATTTTTGTGGGTTTTGACGTATTTCATCATACAGTCTACGACGTCATCAAACAAATGCCCGTTTTAGTTTAAATCATGAACTTCTATTTTATTTTCTTTATATATCTTGGGAAAAAAAATTCACCATAAACACCTATATCTATCTACGATTAAGAAACAAAACGCATATTATGCGTTGTCACCTCTGAGTAATAAATTGAAATGCCTTATATCAAGTAAAAAAGATCCCCGGTTGTCTACACTCACAAATCATACGAACAGCATTCAATCAACATTGAGTTGCTATTTTATGCAACTAATGGGTCGACTTGATCGGGGAAGGACCACGCCCTCATAGAATACCAGCGTTAAATAGCAGCTTAACGCTACTGTGTTTTGTATGGTGAGTAGAGAACCGGAGACATTTTTTTACTGGAAAGGAGGCATTCCATCTTAATCCTCAGGGGTGAAGATATCTTTGGGCCACAGGTGGACTGTGTGCTCGTTTGTCATCCTTCTCCTATAAAAAATTCTAATCAGCGGATTAGTAATCCGTTGGGATATGTCGGTCACTCTGGTTCTATTGCGAATATCCTCATTCTTAATTTTAAAACGAAACCCCGAGCAAAGCCCTGTCCATAGCTCGTCATTCAAGTCAAGCGACTTTGAGCTTCCTCATACAGCCAGCAATGAAGGACTAAATATCAGATCCATAGGTCATTACTAGCAACACGCACTGGTTGTACAATCTAGTTTTGAGGTTTTGAGGTATGCCTGTCGAGAAGATGTGTCGTAATCTCCCGAACGCTGCCCAGCCGAGTTGACTCCGCCGATTGACGTTGAAGTTGGTCGAATCTAGTCGAATTATTTGTCCAAGTCAAGTTATTAGTTAAACATACTCGGCAACATCGAGTTTAGTGCTCCCTACAACTACCGGCATAGATATGATATGGACATTACACATGAATTTTATTTTGTTCATGTGCATCTTAAGACCTATCCGTTGGGAAACAATATTGAAGTCATATAGCATAGTGGTCAGGTCCATCAGCGATTCTGCCATAAGGACTATATCATCGGCAAATCAGAGGTGAGTGATATACTTACCATTGATGTCAATCCCGTATTCTTTCCAATCCAGTAGCTTGAAAACATCTTCCAATGCAGCTGTGAAAAATTTCGAGGATATAACGTCACCCTGTCTTACGCCTCTCTGCAGTTGTATAGGTTTCGTACTCTGGTTCTGTGCTCGGATAGCCATCGAGTGTGACGGCCCAATATTATTATTAATAATTAAATTCAATATAAAGGGGCGTCAAAAATAGTCTTAAAAGATATATATTAAGCAATTAAGTTAAATTAATAAACATAAAGTTAATATATTTCAGACATTATCCCAATAACATAGTAAATTAAAGGCAAAATTATTGTTTTTCGTAATAAATAAATTTATTTAAAAACTTGAAAAAATATTTAAAATAAGATAAATAATAGAAATACAAGTCAAAAAATATTATAAAATTAAGTTAAATAACGTTTATAAGATAATTAGAAAATTTGTTAAAAATTGTTTAAGTCATGGGAGGTGTTCGTGTATAAAAGAAAATTTTTTTAAGTTGTGGAAGGAGTTCACGTATAGATGAAATTTCCTAAGTTGTTGAAGGAGTTCATGTATTAAAGAAAATTTTCCTAAGTTATGGAAGGTGTTCACGTATAGATGTTTTGTATGGAGGAAGCTGTCGGAGGTACATACCTGCAGTTGTACATATATATGGGGTGGTCGGGAGCCCGACTGCCTGAAGTACTGTAGCAAAATGACTAGTCCTTATTAGGGACTTGAAAAGGAATACTATGGTGGCGTGTGTGCTGCTTCACGAGCAATTGGTCCGAGGTAAACTTGGACTCGCTAACCGATGTGTCCTAGACATATCATCTTAGTGCCGGTGGTAAGCGGGTTTGTTGTAGCAATACGGCTTTCCCGTGGACATCGCACACCCATACCGTTTGTGGGCGATGTCGTTGCACATAGCGATGTGTCGTCTATCTTTCGGATGGGGATGATGAGTGTGTATGGTAGCACTTTTAAGTGTAACAGGCATACTCAACTTCATATCTTAGTGCATTAGCGCTATGATACGTGGAGTTTTGTCCACTGGCGTCTTAGTAGTGTGCTACTATGATACGTTGGTGATATTTTTTATATAACAACAATAAAAACTTTGTTACCAAAATCGATAGGAGTCATGTGGGTGTGTTGTGGGAGGGGGCGCCACCCGTATGATAGTTGCGTTGATGCTTACTGCTACTTGCGGTATTGCATCTTGTGATGGATCTGCGGGTGTGCTGCGCCTGATTCGACGCATTTTTGTGGTTCTGGTCGATGGAGGTATACAATTAACATCTTAGTGCTGGTGGTAAGCGGGTTTGTTGTAGCAATACGGCTTCCCCGTGGACATCGCACACCCATACCGTTTGTGGGCGACGTCGTTGCGCATAGCGATGTGTCGTCTATCTTTCGGTTTGGGATGATGAGTGTGTTTGGTAGCACTTTTAAGTGTAACAGTCATACTCAACTTCATGTCTTAGTGCATAAGCGCTATGATACGTGGAGTTTTGTCCACTGGCGTCTTAGTAGTGTGCTACTATGATACGTTGGTAATATTTTTATATAACAACAATAAAAACTTTGTTACCAAAATCGATAGGAGTCATGTGGGTGCGTTGTGAGGGGGGCGCCACCCGTATGATAGTTGCATTGATGCTTACTGCTACTTGCGGTATTGCGTCTTGTGATGGATCTGCGGGTGTGCTGCGCTTGATTCGACGCATTCTTGTGGTTCTGGTCGATGGTGGTATACAATTAACATCTTAGTGCTGGTGGTAAGCGGGTTTGTTGTAGCAATACGGCTTTCCCGTGGACATCGCACATCCATACCGTTTGTGGGCGACGTCGTTGCGCATAGCGATGTGTCGTCTATCTTTCGGATTGGGATGATGAGTGTGTTTGGTAGCACTTTTAAGTGTAACAGTCATACTCAACTTCATGTCTTAGTGCATTAGCGCTATGATACGTGGAGTTTTGTCCACTGGCGTCTTAGTAGTGTGCTACTATGATACGTTGGTGATATTTTTATATAACAACAATAAAAACTTTGTTACCAAAATCGATAGGAGTCATGTGGGTGTGTTGTGAGGGGGCGCCACCCGTATGATATTTGCATTGATGCTTACTGCTACTTGCGGTATTGCGTCTTGTGATGGATCTGCGGGTGTGCTGCGCCTGATTCGATGCATTCTTGTGGTTCTGGTCGATGGTGGTATACAATTAACATCTTAGTGCTGGTGGTAAGCGGGTTTGTTGTAGCAATACGGCTTTCCCGTGGACATCGCACACCCATACCGTTTGTGGGCGACGTCGTTGCGCATAGCGATGTGTCGTCTATCTTTCGGTTTGGGATGATGAGTGTGTTTGGTAGCACTTTTAAGTGTAACAGTCATACTCAACTTCATGTCTTAGTGCATTAGCGCTATGATACGTGGAGTTTTGTCCACTGGCGTCTTAGTAGTGTGCTACTATGATACGTTGGTGATATTTTTATATAACAACAATAAAAACTTTGTTACCAAAATCGATAGGATTCATGTGGGTGTGTTGTGAGGGGGCGCCACCCGTATGATAGTTGCATTGATGCTTACTGCTACTTGCGGTATTGCGTCTTGTGATGGATCTGCGGGTGTGCTGCGCCTGATTCGACGCATTCTTGTGGTTCTGGTCGATGGTGGTATACAATTAACATCTTAGTGCTGGTGGTAAGCGGGTTTGTTGTAGCAATACGGCTTTCCCGTGGACATCGCACACCCATACCGTTTGTGGGCGACGTCGTTGCGCATAGCGATGTGTCGTCTATCTTTCGGATTGGGATGATGAGTGTGTTTGGTAGCACTTTTAAGTGTAACAGTCATACTCAACTTCATGTCTTAGTGCATTAGCGCTATGATACGTGGAGTTTTGTTCATTGGCGTCTTAGTAGCGTGTTACTATGATACGTTGGTGATATTTTTTATATAACAACAATACCAACTTTGTTACCAAAGTCGATAAGAGTCATGTGGGTGTGTTGTGAGGGGGGCGCCACCCGTATGATAGTTGCTTTGATGCTTACTGCTACTTGCGGTATTGCGTCTTGTGATGGATCTGCGGGTGTGCTGCGCCTGATTCGACGCTCTCTTGTGGTTCTGGTCGATGGAGGTATGCGGGTGGTGATGTCTGCTGGGATGTATGGGGGGACCTTGGGATGGTGTTAGCCCGACGATAGTCGTATTGATGCTTGTTGCGTTCTGCAGCATTGCGTCTCTGCGATGGTTGTTTGGTGGGACGCTATTCTCAATGGCGTTCTCTGCGTCTTGGTTTGACCCACACCTAAGTAGCTTTGCCCAAGTCGGGTCCCTTCATTGCGGGGCTGCAGACTGTCTGCCCTCCACGATGTTTTATATAACAACGTAATATTATATCTCTGTAACTTTCCCACCTTTGAATGATTGAAGGCAACTTGTTGGTGGGTGAGACAAACATGATCGAAAATGCATTTACTCAACGTCAGTGACACAAACCCTTTCTGATGGCGAATTATTACTCTTATCTTATAACGGCCTTTTGGCTATATCTGCCGTTGTATTGGTTGGTGGAGCATATGTGTCGATCTCATGCGGGTGGTAGCTGGCGGGAGGATCTGAGGAGACTCTCAAGGCTGCGGCCGAAAGCCGCACAACGTGGGACCCCATTCCCTTGAGGTGAGCGGTAGACTCATGACACGCTCTGCGGCTAGTAGCCGTGCTGATCATGCAATTGGTGGTGATGCCATACACTTACATAACGTCTGCAGGAGCGGCGGTCTGGCAGGTGGTGGCGCTCACGGAGGGTTTATGGCCATTGTGCCTATTTGCCTAAACCGTGTGACGTACATTCACTGTGGCTGGATTCGTTCGTATTCTGTATGGCGTTTACACGCATTGACATGCGCGACTTCGGTCGATGTTTGTGCTTACGCACTAACAAGGGGCCAAGCCTCTTTTACTGGTTCGCCAGTTATTTTGCTGTGGACTATGGTCCAGTTCCCGAATTAGCGTTCCCTACGGGGGGAGTGCATCAAAATGGTTGGCACTCACCGTGCACGGCGTGTGTGGGGCCGTGTACCTCCCCCTACATTTTTTTTAAAATAAATGTAGGAGAGCGAAGCCCTTGTATTGGGTATTTTTGTATAAATATATTGTGAGCCTTTTCCAAGCGGGAAGGGATAAATAATAATAAATTAATAATGTCAACCTGATACAAGTGGAATAAAGACCTTTTACGTTCTTAACCTTTCTCGAGCCCTGTCTTCGTGAACGGGGTTTACTTAACTTATAAGGCACTACCAACAGCTTTCAATTGCTCTAGCGAATATTCATTCTTCCAAAAGACACCTAAAAGAACTAAGTTACTAAACAAACACAACGTAAATAAGGGTCCTAACTAAGACGATCACGCCAAAAATATTACAAACGGCCTATTATTAAACCTTTAGAAAGATCATTTAGAAAGATCATTTAGAAAGATCAAAACATATTTTATTTATCCTAGTCACATATATATATAATTTTTATTATAAAGGAGTATTAATTATAATTAATCTAATATATTTATTACTATGAGAGGAGGGGGAAGCGTTACAGTAGCATAAGTATATAAGCACTTCTGCACTTTGATATATCGACAGTCAACTTGGCACCACTGAAGGGACCGTAGCACCGTTCAAATTTAGACAAAACCAAAGGCTTTCTCATAGTCTACATTCACAAGGAAAAATGGCAGTATGTACTCTTCAGTCTCCTGTATGTGATCTATGGTACTGAAACCTTTTAGGAAACCGGTTTTTTCGGAAGGTTGTAAGTCTTCGAGTCTGCTTGCAAAACGATTTGTAATGACTCTCAAAAACAGCACGTAGACGCAGCTTGTAAGGGAAACCGGTTTGTAGTTCTTCAAGAGAGCGTTGTTGCCTTTCTTGAAGAATAAGTGCGGTAGGCACTTCTGCTACACGCCTCCGGAGTAGTGACACCGTGGGAGACGTAATTGAAGAGCTTCTGAAGGAATTTAAGTATCAATTTTCCACCCGCTTTGAGAAGCTCCGCTGTAATTTCATCCTCACCTGGGGAACTGCCGTTTCGAAGGTGCTGGAGAGCCATTTAAAGTTCGCTCGGACTCACGTCAGGGATATCATCTGAATAGTATCGGATAAGACTTGCCTTTGGATCGTTACACTTGCGTGTGATTCTAACGATGATGTGTACAGCTGCTCATACCTCTCAATCTTACTCGAAATCTCAGGTGTCCCGGAAATGATGCTACCACACTCAGTTTTCAGGTCTGACAGTTGGTTTTTTTTTTGTTAGACAGATCTTTGGCATAGGCTTTGGAGCCCTGGTTCCGCTCGACCGATTCATCGATTCTCGCTGTATTGAAGTTGCGTAAGTCCCACCGCATGCATCTGGAGATCTGTGTGTTCAATTGCCTGTATGCTGTCTAATCTGCCGAACATTTTCGGTACTGGCCACGCTAAAGCGACCGCAGGGAGCGGAGGCAACCTGCGTAGGCGGGAGGCCTGAAGACGTTGCGTCTTGTCGCTGTAGTATGCCACGTTGAGACGGCTGCGTTACATGTGGTTTCCTCTTGCTATTAATGCGCGGGTTAACCTCTCAAACGTCAAGCGTCCGAATTTGACCGCTTCGATATTCCGTCAAAATTCAAGAGGTCCAGTTTTACCGCACCCACCCACAGTACTTTAACCCATAAATACTTATGTTTAAAGACTACTTTTCTATGAAGAAATTTGACTCTATAAAATCAATATGAAATTTTCTATCATATCGTTGAATAAAAAAAATGTGTTTTTATTTTGTTATCAAAATACAATAAAATCTTTTTGTAATGTAGTAAAACCCTGACTTTTGTTTAGATCACAGAATAGAGATTTTTTTTAGAAAAGTGGTCTCTAAATATAAGTATAATATGTGGGTGGGTGCGGTCGCATGCGACCGCTCGGAATTTTCCAGGCGCATGCGACTGCATGGGAATTTTTCTCACGTTTAGGTCCAGTGTGCCTCTCACTATTCGGTGATCGGTGCCAGTATTCAACCTCGCGGTCACTGAGACATCACTATTACTGATCGTCATAATAAAGTCAAAATCATTTTTGTCGCACCGACGGGGGTCGATCAGGTCTACTTTTTATAGGGCGCCTTGGAAGAAAGAGTCCATTATAAAGAGTCTCATTTTCTCCATAAAGTCGGTCAGCTGCTGGCTTGGTATAATCTAAATAATATGTGTTTGATATTAACTGTTAGTAAATAGGTTTCGTAAGTAATAATTGGTCAAACTATGTTTTTATTGTGTAATTTTACTCCGAAAAAAGTTGCTGGTTTTTTCACGAAGTTTTTTCGACGCTGTGGTAAGAGTAAAAAATATCTTTCTATCTATCTATTTATGTTTTATTTTACATTCTTATCAATTTTTTGTCGAAAAAAGTAGAGGTAACGTCTCTACTTTAAAAAAAATATCAGTCACATTTTAGTTGAATGAGCTGTGCTGATTAGGAATTACATATAACTCGATTGTGAGGACACTTCACTTCACTTCTAATAAATGGCAATTTCAGGAGCTATATTTTATTCGAAAAACTTGTAGATTTTTTGGAAATTGAACAATTTTAAACTCTTTCTGAGGATTTAACGTTATTTTTTCGTCAATCAGTCTATTAGTCAAGCAAGCCAATCTATTTTTGAGCAGTGCGGTGAACTATTTTCTCCTCTATGAGCTTTTAGAAATGAGAGATGATCCGTGTACAGCAGAGAGTTATTATGTTGGTTCTAACATTAATTTGATTTATATAATCGGTCATGTGGAAAATAATCAAATCTTTCAAAGAATGCATGTTAATATAAGCTTTCTTAAAAATGGCCATATCTAATAGTGAATTGTAATGATAATAATTACATTTAAAAGTTGTGTTCAGCAACTGACTTGAGTTGAACCGTAATTGTAGTGAGCATGATGATAGTGATACATTAGTGTACTATGAATAACACAAATTTTTATTCACTACTCGTTAACAGAAAGAAAAATACGCATGTAAGCTTATCCAAACACTGAAATTGGTCATCGTGGTGAAACTATTAGCTATACATTAACAAGTGATAAAATAACAAGCATAATTTAACAGTCTCTTGTCGCAGTTTAGATAGAATAGATACACAATCAAAATAGTCATATATGATTCATGAGATAGGGAGAGTAATAAGGTTGCACTTAGTTATAATTATGAAATATATTTTTGTGTACTCCATCCAAAATTATCAGAATAAACGATTAACTACTTTGTTATGTCAAGCAAACAAGCAATATCTTTCTGATAAAATAAAAGGACTGACAATAAAAAGGTTTTTTTACAATTTTGTTTATTAAATTTAACCAATAAAGATAAGTAAATCCATTCAGATCGGACCATAAAAGACTCTTTAATCAATTCGTGATTGAACTGTCCACGTGATTAGACTTTAATCTTGTTGGAACTATTTACCCTTTCAATCTCTTTTATCCACGAAGAACTTAATTTTCTTAATTGTATTCCTGGTTTTACTGTCTGCTAAAGAAAAGGTTAATTGTTTTTTAATTTGTCTTTTGTAATAGTAGAGTATAGTCCTTTATCTGCGGAGAAGATACGCGATAATAAATATTCTTAAATCAGGTTAACATTTTTTTAGATCTTCATGTAATCATTCAGGTTTACGACGTTTTAAGGTGGTCATTTTGAATAAGTAAACGTGGAGATGAGATGAATTGTTTCAATCACTTGCGCCGGGAAAAACTGCAGACTGCTACTGCTACAGAGTAAATACATTATTGTAATTATTTGACAATACACCGTATCGTCCCGTGGGCGTCGTATGAGGCGATAGAGGGAATGAAATAGATGAATGCAATATCTTTCTGATAACAACTCCAAATAATAAAAAAATACTAATGCCAAACTGCCTGCCAAGCTAGGCAAATACGGCAAATATCCTTCCCTTTACATAAGCTGTATTAGTATGCTAATTGTAATGATTATAAAATAATTACACAATTCGGTTCGAATACAACAACTGGGTTCACCACGTACCACGTATTTTAAAACATTTAATGAATGAATGAATGAATGAATATACTTTATTGCACACCACAAACAAATTTAAAAAGAACATAACAGAGAGCAGATTACATGTACAATTTGGCGGCCTTATCGCTACATAGCGATCTCTTCCAGGCAACCAAAGGTGTAAAGGAATAAAACAGTGAGTACTAGGTAGGTGGTGCAATATAAATATACCTAATATAATATTAATACATGCAATAAAATAACATATAAGTAAATAACTAATACATTAAAAAAATATGATACACATATACATAGGTATATACATAAACATACACACACACATATATACATATATATATATACATATACATACATATACATACATACATATACACACATACACATATATACATACATATATCCTCAAATATATACCACTAACAATAACATAAACAAATAAATACAAAACTACATAATCACATAATTTATCCTAATGATTTTCGAACGATTGAGACAAGTAATGCTCTTTAAGAAGTCGCTTAAAGACTACAATAGTCTGAGCTTCGCGTAAATACAAAGGTAGGGCATTCCAGAGCTTAATAGACTGTACAGTAAAAGATTTATTAAAGAAAGATGTATTGTGAGTTGGTACCCTTAAAATGAGTTTTCTTGAAGAGCGTAAAGGTTCCCCTGGAAGCCCAACAAAACTAAATTTCTCCGACGGCAGAGAATGTGTTAAGATAAGGAGGAGTAGAAGGGTGAAATAAGACACAGTACAGAATAGAAAGAATATGCATGTTCCGGCGAAATTGGTTAGGTAACCACTTGAGACGTGAGCGAAATTGGGAAATGTGGTCAAATTTGCGCAATCCAAATATGAACCGAATACTAGTATTTTGAAGTCTCTCAAGCTTAGTTAGCTGGTCTTTAGTTATGTCTACATAGCTTGCGTCGGCATAGTCGAGAATCGGAGGGAGAAGTGATTGTGCGAGCATAATTTTTGTAGGAATGGGAAGAAATGATCGAAGGCGACGCAGTGAACTAAGAGCGACAAAGGTTTTCTTACTTACCTCATTCAGTTGGCGTTTCCAATTTAAGGAACTATCAAGGTAAACACCAAGATTTTTGACATTGTCAAAGTAAGGGATCACAACCCCATCGAATACAACAGGTGGTATGGAAAACCAGTCAATTCTTGAGATAAAGCTCTGACTACCAAAAATGATAGCCTGTGACTTTTTAGGATTGACATTTAGGCCATATGATTGACTCCACTCATGAATCATATTTAAGTCATTGTTTAATGTAGCGATTGCATTTGGCAAATTCTCAAGAGTTGACTGGGTGTAAATCTGGACATCATCCGCATACATGTGGTAGAGAGAAGAAATTTTATGAGTAATTGAATTAATGAAAATGGAAAAGAGTAAAGGTGACAACACGCCACCCTGCGGCACGCCTGCAGTAATATCACACCAAGATGAGTGAGTTTCATCAACATGAATACACTGCCGACGGCCACAGAGGTAACTTTGAAACCAGTCAATTACTGATGGAGATATGTTAAGGGAATACAACTGACTCAACAGTATATCGAAATCAACAGTATTGAACGCATTGCTGAAATCTAGCAAGGTCATGACTGTGAGTTGTTTATTATCCATACCCCACCGTATGTCATCAGTAACTTTAATTAAGGCAGTAGCCGTACTATGACCGGGACGGAAACCGGATTGTAAAGAATTCAACAAATTGTGCTTATTAAGGAAAAGTGTCAGCTGTTGGCAAATAAGTTTTTCAAGGACTTTAGAAAGGAAAGGTAAAATCGAAATGGGACGGAAATCAGTGAGGTTGACGGGATTAGATTTCTTCGGAAGGGGTATAACATAAGCACTCTTCCAGGCTTGTGGGAATTTAGAGGAAGATGCACATGCGTTAAGCAAATGAGTGATAATGGGAGTGATAACATCAAGGAGAGGAACGATCATATTACGGCTAATGCTGTCGCTACCGACAGCATTTGAGGAGATGGATAACATGATTCTCTTAACATCACATACAGTAAATTGACTAAAAACGAACGGAGAATAATTAGGAGTCGGACTTACAGAAAGAGAACGAAGTGTTTGCAGTTTATGTTTACTATCAAAAGAGTTAGAAGGATTAGAAAAATGTTGATTTAATAGTTCAACATCAACACTGGGAGGTGAAGTATTAAGAGAGTATCTACCAACTCCAACTGTTTTAAGAAACTTCCACACCCTAGATGAGTCGCCGTTCTCGACTGATGAATTAATATGGCGTCGTTGTGCATCTCTACACAATGTGTTGCAGCGATTCCGGATTTTAGTGTATTTTCTAAGGTTTTCCTCTGTTTTGTTCCTCTTAAGCTTTGACAATGCCGCATTCTTCTTCAAAATTAGCCTTTTCAGATCATCAGAGAGCCATGGAGCAGGTAAGTGCTTGAGTTTAACATAATGCATTGGCGCGTGTACGTCATATAGCTGAGTGAGAAGGGAATTGAAAAGTTCCACTTTATCGTCAATGCATGGTGCTCTCTCAATCACTGACCAGTCAATATTATGAGCATCTTCGCAAAGTTGGTCAATATCCATTCCTCCAAAATTACGTCGCAGAACTAATTTAGGTTTGATTTTAGGAGGGCGTAGTTTATACGAAAGGAAAAGTAAATCGTGATAAGAGAATGCATCAGCAGGACACTGTCCATGCTTGAAAACTAGGTTTGAAGATGACACGATAATTAAGTCCAGAAGGGAAGGAGTACAGTTATTATAGGATTTAAATATAAAATGAATACATAAATAGACGGAAAAAAACTTTCCGGAAAACCGTTTTCCCTGAACTTAAGTAGGTAGAGACAGTACAAACAAGTTTTATAAATAGACATTGTTAATGTTGTATAAACAATAATTACAAACTGTTTAACTTACTTAATTAAATAAGGTTCCAAACAATATATCACCACATAGAGACGCAGAGACGCACTTTATCTATATACATATAAATAAAATTGATACTGAAATAATTGCCTTATGTTGAGCTAAGGGAGTTACTTTTATCGCAATAAGTCATAAATAACAATTTTTTAAATATTTGTCTGTATCTCGTCCGGCCTAATCTTCAGAATAGCTAAACTGATTGTAATAAAACTTCACGAACAAATTGATAGCAATACAAATAAGATAGAATACTAGGAGTGATTGGTCTAGGGCTCTAGGCTATAAAAATAAATGGTTATTGATTATCTTAAATCTAAATAAGACTATGTTAATTGGTGTTACCCAGACGAAGTCGGGGTGGATTGGTAGTTTATAATAATTTAATTTTTTTTAACAACAAATATGCAAATAAAAACAGTTTTTACGATTTAAATGTCAATTAATTTCTAATAAAAATTGTAAATCTATGAACTTCGCACAAAAAATGTCTTGTCACATTATTTTTTAACATTCACAATTTCGTAGTGAAATAGTGTAGGAATAAAAATTTTAAAAATAGGTTTTAAGTATGAAAGAACATAAACAAAAAAATTATAAAGGAAGAAAAATATGCTTACAAATAAAGTGAGTTAATGAGGTTATTTACATATTCACTGAAATAAGAAACAAATGGAATTGGCAAACACAATTCTTTTATTTCCTATTCCGCTAGTTTTTCGGTGAGTAAATTTCCGCGTCTATCTGGAGTTTACCAGATTAATCGATTCCCGTTACGCAAGAATTTAATCGGGAAAAATCACGCTACCAGAAATCACTTAAGCACCTGAATTGTTACATACACTTTATATTCAAGAATTAAAAAATGGATGAATTGTTGTTTGTTGATTATTAATTTATTCATTACCTATTTGCCGAAAGTATAACTTAAATTGAGCATTTTGAGAAACACGAAAACAAAAAGAACTAATTATTTTCAAACGACTGAAAAGATTCTCTTGAATCATAGCCAAGAACACTCTCAATCAAGTCACTTTTTAAACTAAAAATCGTCATTCAAAACACGTCATTTTTGAAGCTTCGATCCCACAGATAGGCACAGATACACACGTTACACATGTGATACCTACCTTTTCGTTGGGGGGTTAAAAAGGGGATAGTTTCCATAAATACTAACCACAGTTAACAACCGCAGTTTATTTATTATTATTTTGAGATGTTATCACTTAATTCCTAGCTCATACCTCCTTACCACGTGCACTTAAATCTGTAAAATTATGAAGGCAAATTAAAACTACTGAGAAGTCACATAACATCGACAAATAAAGTTACATCCTATATACGTCTCACCGCTTGGTACAGACCTCCGCTCATTTCTGAGAGGGTTTTAGGGCAAAGAATTGTCCTAAAACCCTCTCAGAGCTGTAGCTGCTATGTATGCGTATTTCTCTGACATGCTAGTTTCCTCACGATGTTTTCCTTCACCACCGAGCACATGGTAAATCAGCACTTCAAATTGCAATTAACAATTTCATTGGTGCCGGCGGGTGCGGGCGGGGTATAGATGTAAGTGTCTATGGGCTACAGCATCCATTTGATTCCAGCGTTACCAGAAAAAAAATCGGAGTTCTGTAAATTTGCATCACAAACACTACTAAAATACAAAATATTTTCCTAATAAAGTAAATCGAGGTTACCAATATTGGCGGATTCTCGTAACATATGTCGTTGGGGACCTTGTGGATACTGCACGTACTGTATGACTTTTCGTGATAGATGTAAACAACACATGATTGGAGATTAATTTTAATAGAAGACACTGCACATACTCTTTAATGCTCCTGATCTTTGACCTGGAGGAACTTAAATGGATGTTCGTGATAGATCGAGAGGACCTAGTTCATAGTACGATAAAATAACTAAAATATCTTCATCTATCACTCGTTAATTATTTATTATAATATTTCCATGTACATATATAACATTAGTTAATTAATAAGTAAATATAAATTGGTAAGAGGATCGCGATGTCATAATCGTAATAATAAAAAAATAACGCAAAAAAAACTACAAGCTAAATCCCTGCTACCGCTGCCTACTGTTGCACCTGCACAACAAAAAAACATTATTAGAATGAAATACATAAATAAAAATTGTCCTGACCTTATGAAGGTATAAATGTACATATATATATATATATATATATATATATATATATATATATATATATATATATATATATATATATATATATATGAATTGAACCTCTCTGATCCGCTAGCACATCTATTATCGTAACACTCATCTAAATCCCTCTTTTTCCATACTGCTGTGGGGCCCCTTGGTTTCCGTTCTCTATTCCAAATTTCTCTCCTTCAACACACCGTTCCTTCTTATGCTCAGCTTTGCTTTGAAATCTCCCACATTATAGTGAGTTTTGGGGGAATGCATGGCTCTAGAAATATCCTCCTACATTTCCTGCACCTCCTCATCGGGATGGGTCTAGGTTGGTGGTGGTATAATAACCTTCATCGAATAGCGTTTGGTGATTCTGAGTATAGGTATATAAGATGCGCAACGATGAGATGTGGACAATAAATCCGATATCTCCTTGGGACAGATCGTCGCCTTCCCGGTGATAAAACAAATTGCCGGATTTGAGAATCACCGTGTCCTCCCCCTCTCTTCGGACCTCGAATAATTCTATAATATTCTAGCGTAGCTTGTCTTTCTCTTCCTCCAGCTTCAAGATCTTCTCATCTCGTGCGTTGTATGTTGCCAGGTCGAGTCGTTTTATGTGGCAACCGAACCTCCACTGGAGATTCTTAGCATCCCCTGCACCGCCGTTACCATGGTCGCCACCTTAGCCAGGAATAGCGGGGCCGCCGGGGACTGGGGCCGTCTATTTGTGTCGTTGTTTCTCAGAGGGAGTATACTGCCATAGTTGCCATGCTTGGCATGCGAGTTGGCAACCGCAGTTTTTTGTTGTACAGTTGCTGTTATCAGGTAGGCTGCAGCCCATACCCTGCCTCTTTCCCTTCTGTCGCCTTTTACGCCACCCACGGGAAGATATAGGGTAGTGGATATTCTTAACCGACACTACACGGCATTTAACTGCCACTGTACGGGGTGACGTTTTGTGGTGTGTTTCTATCTATTGTTCTTTTTTTATAATTTTTTCTTCAATTGTAAAAACACATCTTTGACAAAAATATAATAAAGAAAAGAGACAATCACTATTTTTCATATTTCTGTATCTAAACCGAAATCTCCTTTTACAATATCTTTTAACGACCATAACAACTTCCGGGTTATACTTATTCTCCTTTCAATTTCTTCCTTTTCTACGTTTCGTAATTTTCTAAATAAAACTTGTTTAAATATGTATAGTTATTTACATATTCTACATTGCTGTCTATTAGAGTTTCCTTAAAGCCGTAGGTCATTATTTTGGTTATGGTCGCATTCATTTTCAAGCTTCTTTGATGCTTACTAAGTTAAGTTGTTGTATCATTTCTTCTTATTATTTAGGTGTTAAAGCTAACAAAATGGTTTTAATATTGACCTTGTAGTTTATGCCTTTGTTCTTTCAGCTTATGCAATCTTTCGACATATTATATTCTGTAGGACAACATTAAATAATTTATATGACAAAAGGTCTTCTTGTCTGAACCCTCTTTGTAAGTTTATTTCTTTTCTTGTCGTTTCAAGTTCAATCATGCTTGTGCTGTTGATATACTCTGATATATACTTTTACTAGCTTGCCAGGCATACGTTGTTCTGCCCTTTTCGACGACAATTTGTTATGTCCTATTAAAAATCCTCAAAATCGCAAAAAAAATTGTGGGTCACTCATGGGCAAAAAACTATCCTATCTCTCAAGTGCACACGGTGGATCAAACTGCACACGGTGTGCAAATTTGATTAAAATCGGTTGAGTAGTTTAAGAGTCCATCGCGGACAAACAACGTGACACGTAATTTATATATATTAAGATTATGATTATAAATTTCAAATCAATATTTTAAAAATTTAAGTCACTTCAAATGGAGCTGTCAATAATACTGTCAAATGCCTTGCTGCAGTCTATTAAGGCCAAGTACAAGTGCCTCATAAACTCTTTGTATTTTTCTATTACTTGTTCCAATGCCTGTTTAAGGTCAATTGAACTGAATCCTGAGCGAAATTCTACCTGTTAAATTGGTTTTGTATTGACAATTTTCATTTTAATATGTTTAGTATTAATGATACAAAGAGTGTGTAAATATTAGACAGAAAGCCTGTTAGACTGTAGTTTCCGTTGCCCAGTGGGTTTCATTTCATATATTCTAAAATAATAACTTATATATACGATTACTTTAATATAATTTATACCATCGGTTTGGTACAGTTTCTGCGGCTACTATTATAATATTGTATACTTGTGTTTGGCAACAAACAAGAATAGGTGCATTCAGACAAGAGAGCTTCATTTATAACCTTGTCGGAACCCAGGTTTTTGTGTGTTGTTATATGTTGTTATTGTGATTGCACATCTCTCTTTCATCTATTAAGCGAATTTTATTTTTATTATAATAAAATGTAGTGTAGCCTTCACGAAAATTTATTTAAGTTTTTAGTTTAGAATAAGACAGTATAATTAAAGTTTTATTACCAACAACACGTCTCCTTCATTGACATCTTTTCTACATTACATGGCGATCCTGCCAGGTGGGGCGCTGCGACAATGCACGCGCACCGCTGGGCCTTGTTAAAAGGTGGGTAATAAAATTTAAATATTACCAAATTAAATAATGAAAACACTAATAAATCAAGTGACAGATAAAAATAATATTATAATGGAACGAACGAAATACTGGGTGTGACGAGGACACAATGCATTATATTATACAAAGTCAGCTATGTTTACACTGAATTAAAACTTTTGGAATTGTTTGTTTTACACAATACCAAACTCCGTTACGAAACTGCGCAATGTACACACATCGTTGGACATTTTAAATTCGATATCTGAGATACATTAGTTCCATAATATATTTCACCTGTAAATAAATTTTCTTTACTGGTTAAAATTATAATAAATACTGTTATTTACCTTTGTTACTAAATGGTAAATACATTGTTCTATGGTTGCAGCACGAATTGATTGACTCCACTGGAAAAGGACCACGCTGTGAATTGGCAGCGTAATGCTTTGTTTTTTTGCCGAGTAACGACTACCGGAAACTCTTTTATTAGTGATCAGGCTTTTATCTTTTTCCTGAGGGGTGACAACTTTAATTGTATTTCTCACTTACCGGTATACAGGAAGATGTATGCACATTTGTCAGCCATAATTGTACATAACGTACCCTTCTCTATACACACATAAGGTGGAGTTTCTAATAACGTACTAATTGGCATACACGTAACAGATCAATTGACTGAGTAGGTCAGGATTACATAAGTGTTTATTTCTTTCGGTCGGTAAGCATTTGGAACCGAGCGAAAATTGTTGTGTCTTGGTAATAACGCACACTACATTTATACTTACATAATGTCATATTTAAGTTTTGTTTTAACTATTGAATTATATTTGTAGATAGCTCGTTAATATAGTAAATAGATAAACTTAGAAATGAGGATATCAACAGTAGAACCAGAGTGACTGACAAAGCCCAAAAGATAAATAAGCTGAAGTGGCGATGGGCTGGCCATGTAGCTCAAAGTACCGACAAACGATGGGGAAAATTGTTCTCAATTGGCAGATTCGTACCGGTAGGCGGGTGATCCAGTAGATGGAGTGATGACCTGGTAAGACATGCAGGAAGTCGATGGAAATAGGTGGCTCAGGATCTTGCTTTGTGGTATTCCATGAGCCTATGTTCAGCAGTGGACTTGTGAAGGACTGTAATGATTATGTGAAAGTATACCGAGACAAAATGTGTATAATAAAATATCGAGCGGAATTCTCGAATACATTGAATCGGATAGTTGATTGTCGTGTGATATGATTTGAATTTACTGCTATTTGTAGTGACTCTAAACTTGGCCTATATTATGTTTTAAGTTTTGTTGATAACATTTAGAAATATACAAGTATGATGACGATTTCATTCAACTTCTATGAATTATTGTTTTGATAACTTTTAAAAAGTAATTCAATTAACTGGAGGGTTATATACCTCTGATATCATAAACTGAAAATTTTGAATTCAATGTTGCCATTTAATCCTTTTTATAACCACCACGATGCGTTTAGTAACCACACTAATGGTAATTACGGGCTCCAATAAAGTCATATTATTCACTGGGAACAAAGCTTATTGTGGTCGTGCGGTGTAACATGTTGTACGCAATAAATCAACACTCAATGTGTATATTCGAAGGTAATTTTAAAAATAGAAAGAGATTTAATGCTACTACTATATAAATTGAACTATATTATTGGAATTGACCTTTACTATTATCAACTGATAAATTGAACTATAGAGTAATAGCCACGAAATAGAGTTTAGTTCCAGTATAATGTTTATATTAAAACAATTATAAATAACAGAAAAGTGACAAATAAGTGACAATGTTTTTTTCATTGATTTCAAATTTTTATACAGTAATTGGACTAACAAACAAGCCTACAGTCCACGTGATGGCAGTAAAGTGAAAGTAAATAGGGTTGTGGCAAAATGCGGATACAAAAAATTTTATCCAAATATTAAAAACCAAAATTTTAATTTTCGACGCAATGAACAAAAACAAAGAAATATTGAAGTGTAAATCGTATCTTAATAAAGTAAAAAAAGGGACTTGTACCCAGTGCCGAGAATGTTCCACTTGTCTCATCTGAAATCATTTCATTCATTCATTAAAGCCTATCAAAAGTAAAAGCTGAATATGGGTTTCCCCATAGATTGCCTTACAGGGGAAATATTTTCCATAGTTACCACGCTTGGCGGGTAGTTTGGCGATCGCAACTTATAATAGAGTATTTAACACTACGTAAAATAAATTAAAAAAATATATTTATTATAGATTTTTTAAAAAGTAAATAAGAAATATTAACTTCTGTTATAAAATTGCATTATATATTTCAAAATTCCATAATAAGAATATTTTTTTCATCTTTTCCTCAAATCTGAAAACTCTGTCGGCCATAATAGAACATGTGGTGACGTCCCTGATCTGTGTCACTGATTAAGAGAAGTAGCTAACGTGCTGTGTTATTTGGAAATTTTTAAGTTATAATTACGATTATTGAGTTTTATTCCGAATTTTATTGAAAAGGCATAATGAAAGACGAATTCGTAAAAACAGAAAGACCTAATCTACCAAGGATAAATAAATTGATGTTGGCGAATTTTTTTGCATGCTATCCCAAGTTTTGTTCCGCCAGAACTTCTTAAGGCATGTTAAAACATCAGTGTAAGTACCTATTACCAACTTTTCTTTACATAAAATCACAACACAGCAACGGGCAGCGTCAAAGATCCGAAAATCTGATACTGCAATGTGAATCCGTCTGTCAAGTATGCCTATTATAACAAATCTTCCCTACACTGTAGAGGTACAGCAGTGAACTTTTGTGAACCGGCGAAGAAGAAAAGGTTATAACTACCAAGTTCAACACATTGATATTGCGGATCAATGACTGCGACATTAGTGCGACTATGAAACTTATATCTCAAATAATGACATGAATTAAATTAAACAATTTTTTCGGATTTCAACGCATTTAATTAAAACATTTTACTTTCCAGACGTTTCGGATGTTTTATAGCACACATGATCATGGGGGGAGGGGGAGGGGGGGATTTAGACATCCCGTTATCATAGGTAGCCTAGCTAACTACTAGTCGGGTTAAAATTATGCGCTAGTTTTATGTGTAGTGTTCGTTTAAATATAAGTAATCAAAATTACGTGAAATTTTGAATTTTCCCATAATTAAAAACAAAAAGACATCATAGTCCAGTCAAATTAGCGATCATCCTCGGAACGAGAGGTAATGAGCTGAATTTAAAAAAGAAATTCCCAAACGTGCAGAAGATGACGGATGAATAAAAAATTAATACTTTAGTTCTTTAAATTGGTGGTAGCTCAGATGGTTAACGCTCGCTGTAAATATAACAGAACGCGAGTAACCCGGGTTCGAACCCCGCCGGCACCAATGAAATTGTTAATTGCAATTTTAAGTGCTGATTTACCACGTGCTCGGCGGTGAAGGAAAACATCGTGAGAAAACCTGCATGTCTGAGGAATAAGAAAAAAAATATTTCGAAGACATGTGAAGTTCGCCAACACGCATTGGGGCAGCGCGGCAGACACTTCCTTGCCTTAAAACCCCCTCAGAAATGAGGGGAGGCCTGTGCCCAGCAGTGGGACGTATATAGGCTGTAACTTTACTTTTAACTTCTTTAAATTATTGAACATCTATAGATTTTCATTGCAATTAAATTTATAACTTAAGTAATGTTTAACTGCTGCTTAAAGTTAAAATATTTAATTTTTTTGGACTTACTTTCAATAAATTAAGATTTACAGTAATTATTTCACTTAATGAACAATTAATTAAAATACTTAAGTATTATTAAATTAATATATTAAAAATCTGTAAAATTTTATTGAATACAATGTAACTGACAAATATTGCAAATCATTCAAAAATCACGGTCGTATTCAAAGATACATTTGATCTTGCACTACATACGTATTGCCCTATAGCAAAAACTGTTGAGCGCTTGAAAAAATTTGTTGCAAATTTTATGCTCTACAATTTAAAATATAAATCTTAACATGATTGGAGCAATAGAAATCGAGATAATCGCGAAAAAGTGTTTTATTTTACCTTTTACCTTGAAAAACTTACGACGCAGACACGAGATTTAATGACTAAATAAATTAATGAAGAAATAATAAAAACGTAATCAACACTAACCTACTTGACCAAAACATAACGACAACAAAAGTTTAGTGTTAGTTAGTCACTAAGTCTTGTCACTTTGTTTGGTAGTTAGTCACCTAACTAACAAACAAAACAAAATTTACCAAAATTAAAACAGTATTGCAAAAAGCCTTAAAATATTTTAAGTATGTGACACAAAAAAACATAAAAGTTGCTAACAAAACAGCAAGAAGATACCATATAAAGAAGCAATAAACAAAAGGAATACAATTAAGTTTTAACACACAAGACTAATAAAGTCTTAATTTAGTTTTTGAACGCAGCTTATTCTATCCTCTATAAAAAAGTACACCCATAAACATAGTGATTATATACTTTTGTGCCGAACCGTCACTGACAGATCATCCGCTAATTTGTTTCCTTTGTTGACATTTTAATTAAGTTTTATCAAGCAAATACGAATAATACAATTACCGTCAACAAATGATACAGGCAATGACAACAAACAACTGATAAACCAAAAAGAAAAAAATGAACTTAGGAACCGAAGATACATTACACTAACTGCTGACAACAGTGGAATAATTTTTTGAGTACAACACGATGTATTATCTTGTTTTCCACCTTTCAAACCGCTGGGATGACTTGTTTACACCTGGTCTCACTCTGCTGACAACTGGGTTCTAATGGACCTTGCTGTTTAGAGACAGATGGGGAAGTAGGCTGGGGTCATTTAGTAAAAAGGATGTCAAACTTCCTCAGTGGAAATTTTTATACAGCTACTATCAGAAAACCTAATGTTTATGGTTCCTTCAAGAGTCCAAACAGTCTTCATGCCGAAATGTCTGCGAGCCTTTTTATATGTACTTTGTCGCATTTTAGTGAGAAACTCTGAAACTGTGTATGATGTATTCTTTAATTTTGTCTTAGATCACCAGACTTCGGATTTAGTATCATAATTTTAGAATTATATCAAAAAGCTCCATTTTATTACGAATAAATGCAAGTGTTTCATGTTCCACATTAATACAAGCATACAAGAAATACCATTAAACACTAGTACTTTACGGCTTTGTTGCGTATCTATTTCTTCAACTGCATTAGTACAACTCCGAAATTGTTGCTGCAGAGGAATAAGCATGTTGCTCCTTAGGTCTTTAAAAGCATAAAATTCCTTACTTAGCTGGACCAAAGTTGAATTCGATGGGACTAAAGCAGCTTTCAAGCGATTCTCAAACTCGGACATCTTTTGCATCCATTTAACTTCGAGTTCCTTCTGCATAAGATCAACCTTGGTGACATGTGCCGTTATGTGTTAATTATTTTAAATAAGTATAATATAATTATTGACTTGTAAGCTAAATGGAGCTGTAGGGTGATGCAAGTAAGTTCCCAAATCTTCTTTGAACAAATATGTTTATCATTAAAATGTAAACATAAATTTGTTAACTCATTGATTTGAATGTGGTTGAACTAAAATTAGATTTTAAGTTATTTTAAATTAAATAAATAAAACGGAGCTATCAAATCAACTGTTGATTTTTTCACACCTAACCACCAAAAAAGGGTATTTTCCTTATGCTGGTACCAATGGAAATATTGAACTATTTAATTAACAGTATAACGTCATTACGTCAGTCGTAAAATACCAAAACGGTGACGGAGAGCAGTAATTATAATGCAAGTACGTCAATACTTTTGGTACTGCAATTACCGATCCGTCTACTGAACGTGGTGATCTTCACTAAAAAGAGGAGGGTAGCATACCCACAGTGGACTTGAACTACCATTAAAAACTCTCTTTCCGAATGATACTAAGAAAATAATTATTTAAGTAAATTTTAGTACACAATTTGAAAAATAGATAATGAAGTAGGTAACATAAAAGCTAACAAGTTCGAAAATGCTACTAGAAATTTCTTATTACACTCTTTTTAACTTCTCCTGAAAAAATTTCTTAAGGAAAACTGGGATAATGAACGAGAAAGAAATTGTGATAAGCTGCATTTGTACCCGACACGCTTAGAATACAAAATACTAATCAAATGGATTTGTTCGCTTAACTGGTGACTTAAAGAGTAAAAAGCTTTACTTTTATCTTTTTAGTAGGTTAAAAGCTGGATTTCTTTCGTATCGGATCAATCGGCTTTGGCTTCCTAACTGTTACCAATTTAATAACAATTTAATATAATCTGTCCTTACATCTATTACATCTACCATTACGTATTAAAAAACATGTTTGGAACTGCCCGGTAAATAACATCACTGCTACAGCACCTATTATCCTAAGCTAGATCCCTTTTTGTTCCAGCAACCTGATATATTAAAAATAAAATATACTGTTTTAATTTTTTTTAGAATCTTATTCTAATTTCAAAGTATATTATGTCATCGATATGAAAAATCAATTAATTAATTCATTCATTCATTCACAACTGCAAAAACGTAACAGGTGTGGCCATCAACCCATCGGTGAATTGAGGCTTGAGGCTTAGGCCCGTGAGGGCTCGCTTCGAACGGATTGCTGCCTTGTTGTGGTTAGTGGGCTTAGTAGCCGTAGCTTGGTAACCCACGGTGAACTAAGAGGAATCTATATGTCTGACTCAAGGTGAAGGGCGTGGCCACTCCGAGTGGGCTTAGTGAACCCTCTTCGGGTGTGTGTTGGTGGATTGCGGCAAAAGAAGAATCCTCCCTCTTTCCCTTTCAGGTAAGGCACACCAGGAACACAGAGCGCCTTCATCCGCGTCCTTAACTCCACCTGTGTAACGGACCCCGCTGAGTACGATGCGCGAAGGCCTTGGTGCTAGAAAAAATCGACCACTCCGAAGCATCAGCTTTCCCAAACCGAATGGATCTGGTCTGAAAGTAAAAAGCAAGAAAGAAAAAAAACAGTTATTGTAAACACACGACACACATAATACAAACAAAAATTCAACGCATAACAAAATTAAAAAAAAAAAAAAACTTGACAGATACATTAAAGAAAAATATGTACAAATATAAATTACTCTTAAAATACGTTCGCCTGTGTGTGTTATGGTGGGTTAGTCAAATATACTTCACTCAGCTGTTGCTCTACAGCTAATCAATTTTCGACCGCAGAGGACATGGAGAGCAGCGCCTCGCAATACTAACACTCTACTCCCCCCCCCAGACTCACTACCACGACCAGAGTATAGAGTGTATGAAAGTGCGTCCCAGCCAGAGGCACAGAAGCGAGTGTCGCATCGCCATACCAACACACCTTTTACCCCACACATTCACCTTGGATTTCAGCGGTAGGATTGGGAGGACATCTCTTACGCCTCAATCCACCAACACCCCTCTGAAGTGAGCCTGCCAAGCTAGATGTCACCGACCCTTAACCTTGGATCAGCCATGTTTGTTTCTCGTGTTTCGCCATGGGCAACAAAGCCACGGCTATTAAGCCCCCCCGCAACGCCAATCCGGGAACTCTTTCGTGGAGGAGGGGGCACAGAATGCTTGGTTTTGAAAAAAAAATTGTTCTTCTTATCTTAGTCAAAGCCCACATTCAACCACGAGTTTGAAAAAATGACTATAATGTTTATTATAATCAAAGTGAACATTTTTATAATCCCACAAATATAATACCACATTGAACTCCTCTTTATGTAATATAAGCCCTGGACAATTTGTGCGTTTCTCATAGTTTTAACAAATTGAATAATCCATCCCCTACGAATGAACAGTCATATGTGTGACCTTTTCTGTAGAACAAGGAGTCTGTATATGATATATATAATTTCTCATCCATGACTAACTTTTTTTTTATAGGATAGGGTGACAAACGAGCACACAGTCCACCCGATGGTAAGTGGTTGCTGCGGCCCATAGACATCTACATCTATCCTCGATTACCAATCAAAATGCAAATGCGTTGTCACCCGTGAGGACTAAGATGGAATGCTTCGTTTGCAGAAAAAGGGTCTCCGGTTCTCTACACTCACCATACGAAATACAGCAGCATTAAGCTACTATTTCACGCTGGTATTCTGTGAGAGCGTGGTCCTTCCCCGGTCGAGCCGACCCATTCGTGCTACAACTATACTACTAATATAACTGCAGCATGGCTCTACCATGTATAAAACTATCAGGTAACCTTGGTTCTTGGGGGCGTCAAATATTGTCGGCATCATTTTTTGAAGTTATAGGTAAAATAGGTGTTCACAGCTTATTTGACATTCTAACATGAGATGAAACATTATGAAAGAGCCCGAGGGTTAAAATAGTGATTAAAAATCTGACTACGATCTTTTTTAGATTACTAAAAAGAAAAAGAAAATTAAGACCTTTGTCATTTCCGCAACTATGACGAATCTAACGACATCTCATATCTTAAAACCGATCAACCCGTTAGGTTACAGAGCGTGCCAAATAAATAGGTATACATATATTTTTCAGAAAAATAGGAAAAAGATTACACTCCTTCTGGGTCAATCGAATAAAAATGGCACGTAATGGTAGCTGTAATTGAAGTTACAGTGCATTGTGATGATTTCACCACATTAGTTGCCACAGTAATAGTACTACGTATCCACGGGACGAAGCACCATTCGGAAGGTCGTTTTGTGTGGCGGCGCCAACGCGTCGCAATGGTGAGTTCTACTTACGCGGTCGACACTCAGGTAATACTAATAAAACAACATTAGTTTAATGTATTCTGTGTGTTTTTCATAATCACCACGTCTCACGCATGTGAACGCTCAATTGCAAATAAATTAGACGTTAAATTGATTATAATTTTTATTATCATCTGAGTTAATACTGCAGTCCTATCCTAATAAACTTTATTAGAACATAATTACGTTACCTTATTTAATAAATAAAGTAATATTTGAATCGGTTCAGCCGTTTTCGAAAAATCGGCACGAAAAACAGAAAAGGTTGAAAAATAAATTATTTAACAAGTTAATTATTTAACACAATTATTTTTCACACGCGGTTTCGAAACAAACGAAAATTATATTACAGTACAAAAAGTATAATATTCAAAGTGATTAAATATATTCAGCTTGTAGAACCTCAAATAAATAAATCCACCTGGAATGATTTGATTAATCCATCAAATTCACTCGAGCGCAAATGTTACGGATTCAAAAATAGCTCCCCTGATACAAGTGATACATGAAAGGATCGTGCTTCCAATTTCCGGCATATTCCATATTTATAAAACGGTTTACACTGCACATAATACAGATGAAATCTTTAAGTCTTTTGCAAATATTGTTCTTTAATTATTAACTTAAATTGCATTAACATTGCATGATGTTCGCTTTTTTAAATCTAATTATTGGCACAAATTTTAATTAAATCTACCTATGATAATAATAAAATAAGAAGTGACAGGTCCTTACAGAGCTTAAACTTATTCTACAAAATACATCGGAATTCGTAATTTTAATCAATGATTTGTTACATTGGGGGAGACAAGATATAGTTAAAAAATTGATCAATTCGAAAACTCAAAGGAAACGAATTAGTCTCCCACACAAAATAAATCTGATTTTTTAAATTGTTTAATAGAAAGTTTAAATATAAAAATAGTAAGGTGCCGTAATAAAATGAAAAATAATAAAAGACCTGATAAAGTTTTTTTTTTGTAAAGTATAAATTATCTTTAAACATATATTAATTCAAAGAATTATAATCAACTCTCAAGGTACAGATTCGCCGTTGATATGAACTGTGTGATAAAAAAATTTCGCTAATTTAGAGGACAAAAATAAGAGGGGACCTGCTCCCAGCAGGGGGACGTATATAGGCTGTAATTTTAGATTTTTGAACATAACTAAAATTTTGTATATCCCTCACTTTTAAAAAAGGACGTCTTTCAAGGGTTTGATTAATGTAATTTGAATTTAAGGACGCAAGTTACATCTAGTCGTTTTGTAAAAAAATGATAAAGTTAAAATCGTTCCACTTTTATTTCTAAAACTATTACCAAAAAGTTTTTAAATGTTTTAAAGAAAAATAATTTTTTTATTTGTTGTTCAGAATTTTATAAAAACAATGTAATTACATTAAAAATTGCGTTGTCAACCCTGAGGGCTAAAATTGAATATTCGGTTTTAAGTAAAAAACCGAATATTCCATTTTAGCCTTGGTCTAGTATACACTAACCACACGAAACACGGCAGTATTAAGATGCTGTTGCATACTGGTTGTCTGTGAGAGTGTGGTCCTACCCTAGTCAAGCTGAAACCATAATAAAGCTAAGCTAGCTAACAAGATGGTCCTCCCACGCACAAAACATCGACTGCGAAAACACCGCTGTCCAACCGTGATTGTACCGACCTTAATTTTACCGTTACTGTAGCCACAGTTCAGTGTAAGGGAGAAGTTACACCGTATGCTCCAAACACTAACTTTATCTGCACTCGGTTCATCTTGCTAACTAACGAAAGAAATACAAGCGATCAACAAATGACGGAATATTTTTTATAATATTTTTCTAAATATCAATTAACTTACAGTCCACCTGACTGAATGTGGTTACCGCAGTCCATGGATATCAGCAAGCAATTTTAAGGTTCAAACAGTAACTCCGCTGAGTTGCGGTTCGAAAATTAAACTATATGTTATGTTAAGTATGTTTTAAACGCAAAAATACATCTACCACTAAGTTAAGGAAAAAACTTGCATGTCAAACAATAGTAAGTGCCAGTAAATGGCAAACTGAGGATACATTGGCAAATAACGTTTGCTTCGAGGTTTACCTGTCACATGTAACTCTATTCTACTTACACGTTACTGACTGCATGTGTAGGAAAGCTAAAGTGTAAGTCAAAAAAAGGACAGAACAAGATAAATTAGGATGAAAGATTGGATTTCTGGTACGCGATTTCAGTCCTGCAACCCGCAAATTACATGTCAAAATTAATTATCTCGTTCAATCTAATTTCTTGCCAGCTACAGACATGTTATTTTATATCATATGATAGTAGCCGGCGCGTGAAATGCGCTGTGTTGTCATTGTACAACCAACATGCATAATATATATTTTCGGATTTAAAGTGGCATTCAGAGAGAATAGTGATATTGAACTCAAACTCCACTAAGTCGAAATTTAAGTCTAGATTATCTACTAGACTTCTAAGTTTTATGGATTTTATCGTGATATTCAATTAACTTAGATATCCTTATAAATAAAATAATTATAAAAATTTCTTTCCTTATGTTGGTATCGACGGATAGACTGTGAAATTATATACCGTGAAGTATCCGGAATAGAGCGAAACTAGATTATTAGTTTCTTTTCAACTTCATTAGGAAACGAAATAAATGTTTTTTACAAGCGTAGAACTAAGCGGATTAGTATTTTTTTAAACTGCTACATTTTATTAGAGCTCAAAAATTATAAGTAAGTATTGTTGGCGACGCGAGATAGACATCCCACTAAATTATTCATTGTCTCTTGAGATAAATGTCAAATTTATGTTTATTTTATAAAATTCTAATTTATGAGAAAAAGAAGATATATGTATTAACTTAGAGTCATGAATTACATGGCAATGGGCTATGTAATGCGAATTAAAGAATTGAAAAATGAAAATTCTTTCACTCTAAGCACATTTTTATTAATTTTTACTTAATGTTTTAATTACTGATAAAGTGTATCAATAGTAGATTAGATAAGAAAAGTTTAATGCTAGTGTGAAATGGTGTCCATGTCCGACAAGGATAAGTACATATATTAGAGAAAGATGGCATATATGAATGTTTTAATTGTTTTTATAACATAGTTTCTTTGTCCTTTATGTGGAATATAATTGTTTTGTAATATTGTCGTGGGTAATAATGATATATACTATATGGAAATGTGATAGTGAAAATTATCGATTAAATTTATTCAATATGGCTTTGCGCGTGCGCTTCTCTTTATGGGTTTGCTTCCGGGGTAGGTTCGTAAATCACCTAATTTGCAATTATTTCGGAAAGTTCGGAAAGTTCAGGAAATTCGGGAAGTTTGGGAAGTTTGGAAAGTTCGGGACGTTCGGGACGTTCGGGATCAGCTACAGTTTCCAGTTATAAATCTAGAAAGGAAACAAAATTAGGGTAGTAAAGTAAAAGTTATAAAAGCAGTGAAATTTCTGTGCATTTTCAAAGGGCATTTATATTCAATTATTGTTTCTTAAAGAATTATGTAAAAAACGAGCACACCCACCTGATGGTAAGTGAATGATGTAGCCCATTGTCACCCTCACTTATCTTCAACTAAGGATCAAAATGCAAATGCGTTGTCACCCCTGAGGACAAAGATGGAATGCCTCGATTCCAGTTAAAAGGTTCACTGGTTTTTTACACTCACCATACGAAACAAAGCAGCATTACGCGAGAATTTTACGCTGATATTCTATGAGAGCGTGGTCCTGCCCCGGTCGAGCCGAACCATTTGTGATACAACTATAATATAGTTTTAGCGTGACTTTACTACGTAAAAATCTTTTTTATTTGAAGACTCCTTCAGTCTCCACCCTAAAAGTAAAGCAGTCAAGACTGGGACGATTTCTTAAGGACCGTAATCTTAGTCGTCAACCAATTTCCTTTGAAAGAGTGATAAAGATTTTAAGTCGAACGTCTTATTCGGAAGTCACGCCCACCGCGTTGTTTCCCGAATCGAACGAGGTGTGGTATAAAGGGGGTCAGTAATTGGTTAATCACTGCTGCGGGCGCGAGATGAAGAATGAAATGATCCGTTTCAACTGGTTTTTTGAGCTGAATAAAAAAGCCAGCCGACGGAAGAGGCGCATACGCCGTTTCTGCTTTGGTGGTTCGGATTCAAGAAGAAGGAAGTTCGAACGCCGTTTCCCCTTATGGCGGTTCGGAGTTAATTAAGGTAGAGGCCCGAACACCGTTTCCCTTATAATTGTTCGTATCCAAGTCGTGGGCCAGAATTTTAGGCCTGCCGTATTTGATGAGGAATCGGAGAAGACACTGAAGGATTGACCTGGAACTATACCTGTCGGAAGATAGAAACCGGGATTGCTGCCGAGCGAGGGTACTTGGGGGAAGCACTCACTGCTGCCGGGCGAGGTTGCTTGTGGACGCACTCACTGAGTTGCGGACGGGCGAGGGAACTTAGGCAAGGCATTAAGGGCGACGGGGCAGCGAACACCAGCATACCAAGCACCAACACCTAACGGTGCCAAAGTTGGGGCTTGGGCTTAGCGCCTTTCGATATGGTGCAGACTATCGAGCGGGTCTGCGTTTGAATAGTTCTGCTGTGCCGATACGTTGTGCGTGTAAAAGAGCCTGTGAGTAGGCACGCCGGGAGATTGGTTTTCCTCCTGTACCCTGAGCAACATGTGAAGCGTACGTTCAGTGACGGTTAGTACCTGCCTTTTCCTTTTTACAGGTTTTCCATCCTTGGACGTTTCACCGCGGAATGCTCCGTCCCAAGATTGGTAGGGACTTAATGTGCTAGGGTTTGTTAGAGAGATAGGGCTTTAGGGACATCGTAGGCCAACAGTTCCCGTATTGCAAGATGAAGAGGGCAGAGGACACGAACAAGGGTTTCAAGGAAGGCGAAGAAAACACATGGGATTCGGGAAAGTCTGCAGCAATGACAAGCAGCAGAACGGAAGCAAGTGGTACGCAGTCTAGTGTGATGCAGAAGTCCGTCGTGTCAAGAAGTGAAGTCTGTCACGTCTTAGGAGAGCATTAAAAGACACCACTTGGGAAGCGGTAAGATCATTGTTGTTCACATTGTGTGAACCGGATGAAATAATGAAGGCGCTTGAAAGAATATTTGGTAGAATTAAAATGCTCATTCTATCCGAAATCAAGAATATGAAAAGCTTGCGGAAGATGTCAGAAATATCGGCAATTTCGCTAATCGCGTTATGAATATGGTTGCATCAATTCGTGCGTTGAAACAATCACAATATTTTCACTCTTCCAAGTTAGTGAGTCGTATATGGAGAAGCTCGGTATTGTAATTAAAGTTCAATGTTTTGAATTTCGAGCTCCTATGGAAACAGAGCTACAAAAAAAGCAAATGTTTTAAATTCGATGAGAGAACAATATGGGTCATTATTCAACGCAGAGAATGTACCTAAAAACGGATAAGTCCTGAAAAAAGGAATCGAACCGTTCACACTGTGAAGAAGTCTGTGCAAAACCGTACTAATGATAAGCGTCGCAAACGCAAAGGAAATAAGAAGCACAACCGATAAGCGGTTATGATGACTCAATATGTACCTTCAAGTCGAGAAACACGCAAGTCTCATTAATTTATCGGTTGCTCTGTTTACATTTATAGTTTAGCGGCTATTATTAAGTCGTGAAGCCCTGGTAGCTCAGGAGCAAAGTACCCGCTGTAAATTCCACAGCACGCGTGCAACCCGGGTTTGAACCCTCCCCTTGCACAAATTAAATTGGTAATTGTAATTTTAAATGATGATTTACCATGTGCTTGCCAGTGAAGGAAAACATCGTGAAGAAACCTGCATTTCTGAGTAAGAAGAACAAAATATTTTGAAAACATGTGAAGTTCGTCAACTTGCATTGGGGCAGCGCAGCAGATATTACCTTGGCCTGGAATTAAAAATTAAAAGAAGTTTATGCCCAGCTGTGGAGCCTATATAGTCTGTAAAATAACTTTAACATGTTGTTTATCCAACAGACGGGCATATTATGTAAAGGAATCTTTATTTAGCTACATTTTATTGGTAGGTTAAGAACTTCCACGTCTTTCAAAAAACTAATATAAGGATTTTCCGCTCAATAAATCTCGTAAAATGGAGGTCAGTTTAGCGATAAGCCATGATATATATGAGCTCATGTGGTTGTTATTACAACAACATAACATTAGCATAGAAGATATTGATAAGAGCTTGTTTTTTTAGCAATATATCTATAATTGGATATATAACAAAAAATTAAATATAACATTAGTTATAACAGCAGAAGTTGAAAATTGAATGTTATTTATAGGACATCCATGCTAGAAGAAATTTTCAAAAATTTGTAAAAGGTCAGAAAGCGGATCGATTCGATCTCGTCAAATGGACTAGTAATTCGCGTACGGTTTTAGGTACAATTCCACTGTCACACCGTTTTTCGGCTATAAAGGAATTCGACAATTCTGATACGCACAAAGTGCTCGGTTTGTGTTGGTCACCAGAGTTCGAGGTGTTTAGCCTTAAGGTAAACCCGCCCGCAGAAACGTGCACAAAGCGCACAATGCTGTCATGCGTTGCTAGATTATGGGATGTCATGGGTTTCATAGCCGCGGTGGTACTATACGCTAAGCTTTTGATTAAACAACTTTGGTTATGTGAATGCGATTGGGGTGACCCGCCGCCTGATGGCATTGTTCGGTCATGGCAGCGTTTTATAGAGGAACTTCCATTACTAATTGAAATTAAAATACCGCGTCACATAAACGTCGATAGCAATAGCGTCATCACGGTCGTTGGGTTTGCAGACGCTAGCGAGAAGGCTTACGGGGGCGTTGTATATTTTCACGTCCAGAATAATGATAGAAATTCGATCAGCCTCATTAGCTCTAAGTCAAGAGTATCCCCCCCGTAAGGTTGTCTCCCTCGCGCGCTTAGGGCTTTGCGCGATATTAGTCCTTACCAAGCTTATCACCGCAGTTATCAGTGCATGTAGTGACAAAGTTCACATAGAAAGGATATTTGCCTTTTCTGAATCAACCGTCGCTTTATGTTGGCTTCATTCTTCACCCCACCGTTGGGATACGTTTGTCGCGAAACGAGTGGCCAAGATCCAAGACGAGTTAGGAACACGAAACTTTTATCACGTGTCCGGTGCGGAAAACCCTGCCGATTGTCTATCCCATGGACTCACCCTGATGCAAATAATGGACCATCCGCTTTGGTTCCACGGACCTTCTTGGGTTCACTTGGAACCCTCGCAATTGCCAATAACCGATTTCGACCCTTTGTCAGTGTCACAACCGCCGGAAGAGAAGAAGCACGCTCTGGTAGCGAGCGATTCGTGCGAGGTTTCTCCAATCATTGTTTTGGCGAACCGTGTGTCATCTTGGTCGAAATTATTGCGTAGCGTGATTTACGTTTGTCGATTCGCGAAGCTTTTAACGCGACGTTCGTATATCGTAGCGTCCGATTACAACTACGCCGAGTTACTAGTATTGCGTGAACTTCAACGTGCACATTTTCCGAGGAAATTACAAGATTACAATCGAATAGAACTTGTAGTCGCGCCTTTCAACGCCTTAAGCCATTTTTACAAGATGGAATCGTCAGGGTAGGTGGACGATTGTTCAACTCGCAGTTGAGTTTCGACCAACGGCACCCTATAGTTTTACCGCGTAAAGACCATATCATGAATTTATTGGTTGATTACCATCATAAATTGAATTCTCACGCTGGCCCCGACTTGCTGATGTCAATCTTGCGTCAGAATTATTGGATTCTTGCAGCACGTAATTTAATACGCAATCGGGTGCACAAATGTATAGCTGCTTTCGAGTACGTCCTAAGCCGTCATTTCCGGAAATGGCGGACCTTACGTCCTGTCGCGTAACACAATCCGTTTGTGTCCTTTGCCCATTCAATATTTGGATTAGTTTTCTAGATTAGAAATTGTAGTCAAAATTAAGGCTTAATCTTAACGTTAGTTATGTGGTTAGTTTAATCTTAGCGTTAGTTGTTTTAGTTTAGGAATGAATACTAAGCCGTGAAAGTTAATGACATTATAGTATTTCGCTTTTGGAAAAAAGTTTCTGGTTGCGCGGAAAACCACTCGCATTTTAATTTTATTCGAGGGTAGGCTGCCAAACGTTGTCCTTCCTACAACCTTTCCTTCACCTATCGTTCCTTCGACACACCGGGGTGGTGGGGTGAGAGGGAAGAGAAGATAATTCTAGAATGTCGCGTTACTCTCGCAACCAATGAGAAGCGTGCCCCCCCGAGAAGCATTGATAGGAGGGCCGAAGCAATATAAGCTGGAACGCGGCCCTCGTGCGCTCTCTTGTCTTTGCGCCGCTGGTTGGAAGAACACCGCCTGGGACAGTCGCGTCCTAGAGGGTTTTTGCCCACGCGCACCGCTAGTTTCAAACCGCACCGAAGTAACTGCCTCACCTAGTGAGATATCGTCGCACACCGCTCTCTTCCATCGCACCACCGACCAGAACCGCATCCCTGGGGCCCCAGGAGATCCGCCAGAAGTAGCACCGCAGCGTCCAAGCCGCATCGAAGTCACACCCCGGTAAGTGAGCTTCTTTCCTATGACGCCTGCTTGAATATTTGTGTTTTATTGGTTAATCCGCCCCAATTTCATTTCTCCTAATGTGCTCAAGCAGGATTCCTTCATAACCTTGGCAAGCAATAGGTTTTTTTTATTGGAAGAGCGAGTGCATTGTCAAGGAACTGCATGCTACAGCCACCATTTTGTTGAAGCAGAAGAAGCCAACCGCGTATACAGTCCATCTAGTATAACATCTCGTGTAGTAGGGTCAAGGCTCGACCGGGGAATGGTGACTCGGCAACCTTAAGGCCCGCCGCCCAACCAGTTTCCATTTATTTTCACATCATTCATCGTTATGAATTTTTATGTTCTTGAAATTTTAACTTATAATTTACCGAACGAATTAACCTAAAATTCTTTTCTTTATAATCCTTCTGTACGTGTGTTTTTCACAGAACTCCTCTTAAACGGCTGAATCCGATTTGAGTGTATTTGAGTGGGTCACTGAATGGTTTTAATTCACAATTAGACTCGATGGATGGCATAATTATCGTGATAAAGAAATTACTCGTGTGACACCAAGGCGTATCGCTAATATATTTATAAATTACTTCTAAGGTTCTTATTTCGTTTCTTAGGTGTCAAAAGAGGCAACTGTGAGAGATGCCAAGATCTTATGGAATCCGATGGATGGCGGTTCTTTTTTCATGTAAATGATCCATTGGATTTTTTACCCGCTCTCATTCTATTTATCTAGCCCAATTAAGGTTTAGCTGCCGCTACTGGTAGCTAGAGTCGGTTCACCACCCCGTTTCATCACGTGTATGAAGTTAAAGTAACCATGAGAGACCACAGAAAAATTTAATAGCTTCTAATATATGACGGTATACTCATCTCACTAATGCCAGACGTAAAATATCCAGGCAAGCAACAAGCAGCAACGCAAAAGGTGAAGACGTCTTGTACTATGATCATAAATCTGTCTGCCAAGGGTGGCAATTAAGGCAAATCCTCCCTAAAACGAAAGAGACTCATGTCCAGCCGTGTGCATATTTAATAGGCTAGTTAAGAAGAAGACTGTAACCACCATCCCGCTTGCTAAGCGTATTGATGAGCCAACAGTAAACAAGCCGACCATGAAAATAAAAATCAATCACCGACTTCTACGAAATAAAATTAATAAAATACTTTCCACGTGATAACTTCTGAAGATAAAGTGTATCGAATAATTCAGATGCGTTTGCAGTGACGATCTAGCGCTCATTATCGCGACTGATGATCATGAAAAGGATAGGCTTGAATCCAACGTCGAGTCAAAATCAGTTAGTTTTTCTGCCAAGAAATGCAGTTCGCAGTCAGGAAGTTGTCGATGTTTCACAGGCACGAACAACCGTTGGTCTGCCAACCGTTGGTTGAACAACTGTTGCGCCGATCTCTTTCCGGTCATGTCCATTCGCCGTCATATTGGAAAATGAGAGTGAGGGAGTTGAGAGTGCACTTGTGCTTGCGCATAAATTTGCACTATAATCCTGTTCTTCGCTGGAGGTGATTTACTGACGAGACTGACCGCCATGACCGAATTTCGGTCCTGAATACTATATTATCGAAAAACTTTGTCATACAGTATCGAAGATTTTTTTTTAATTTCTAATTTTCAGAAGTTATGTGGAAATAACTTTTTTGGTTTTTCCTTGAAAGATGTTTATACTTTTTGATAAAGCTTTAATTTTTCACAATTATTTTTGTTACAGGTGGAAAGTGAAACAGGAGATAGACTGAGAGGCTAACTTTGCCTGAGAACTTCGTAATAATTAAAAACTGCGATGGACAATTTGCACGTCTCCCAATGTGGGAATCTATGGGGTGGGTGTGGGGGGGGGTTACAATCTTTATTATGATTAAAAGTATTATATTGATGGGCTGTAATGAACGAAAAGAGTATTTGAAGTATGTTGTTTTCTATATGCGTTTAGAATAAAATGAAATTTTTGATTTTAAAATTGGTTTTAGACGATACCATAATATATATTGAAGTCACAGTATCAAATATTATAAAACTTTTTTTCTACGGTGTGTTTAAATGCTTAACAGTACACTATAATACGTGCTTCCTTATTTAAATATAAAAAACATCACTTCATTGAAACGTAATTGCTTTTTTGGTAAATTTCAATGGTAATCTCGATATTCGGTAACCTAATAAGGAAATAATCCATTAACTTAAAAAGGGAGAAGTAAAAAGGCTAGTGGCAGAAACATGGAAATTATATCAGGATATTAAAACCAAACCACATTTTCATCCCCGATTAAGAATTCAAATGAAGAATGTGTTAACACTCCTGATGACTAAGATGTAATGCTTGATTTCCAGTAAAAGGACCCTCTTTTCTCTACCTTGTTACACTTACCACACTTTGATTTTACACAAGAGCGTTGTTCTTCCCCGTTTGAGCCGATTCACTCATGTTAGAACCATAATATATACTCAAATCGGCTTTAGAAGAATTGGACAACTAAATTAACGAAGTTTAAACTTAATTTACCCAGTAACATTATGCGAGTATTTATTCCCAGTGCTTGAACACGTCTAGTTTTTCAACTATGCTTAGTAACTTTCCATAACATAGGATAATGCAAGGTATAACCACATGTATATGACAACATAATTTAATTGTGATAGTTGTTTTATTTTGTCTATTTTTGTAAAGTGCTATTTTCTTTTTTTCTTTCTAGCTTACAGCTTTTACGCTTTATTTCTTGTTTAAGTTCGTACAGTAGAAAATTTTATAAGTATTTTATTCATGAACCAGCTTATCGTACCTATTTGGCAAGATTTTGCATTTTGTTGAAAATATTTCCAGAGTCCAATAAAAGTAGGTAGTAAGAAAGGTACTGGAAAACTTTACATACTTATACTATATTTAGAACTTTTGGGGCATTAAATCAAATTCTAAAAGGTACGGTTTGCATACGAAATCTTAAGTTTCTATTATTTCTAAATTAATTTTGTCTAGTGATTGTAAAGGAGCAAAATAATAAAAAATTGTAATAGTGAGCAGAAAAAAAAAACACATGCAATACAAACTTTCATTAAGTTACTCCAATTACGTCCCACAAGGGGCGTTGGGGAAGTGAAGTATGCACAACATTTACTTGATTATGTTACTGAGTAGAATTATGACACAAATTTTGTCGGCCCGGTACCGACCGCTACTATAGACGACATAATATTCAAATTTTATATTTTTGGTATTCAAATGGTTAAATGTTGTAGTTAATTTAAACTTAATTTACAAATATTGTAACTAACGGCTTAAATTATCATATTATAAGTATTCAACACTACATATTGTAATTATTCAATCTCAGTTTTTCTAGTTACCAGATTAGTCGATTTTATGAAAATTAATAGAATGCTGTAGGATCAGGTGTTATTTTGCGAAAATCCATTTTATTAATGTTGGTAAATATTATTTATTAATGGTGGAAATAAAATGATGTGTCTTACCTAGTTTGAAGAGCACCTCCCGTCCTCTCTCAATTGTGTCCCACTATCCTCATCACCACAAATCCCAGCACCACTACTAACAACACCATTACACTAGGAAAGATACACCACCGACGTTAATTCCACGCGTGTTCGCCTCACGAAAATGAGGCATTCTCAGGTGAAGTAGACTCTGCGGTGGCTGACCTGGCTGGCTTAGTTCTCAGCTGGCTGCTGGCCGTAATAGAGGCAGTAAGTATCGTAATAGATGCAGAAAGTCGATAGACGCAATTGGTTCAGGTCCGTAATTTGTGGCATTCCACCAGGATGACCTATATTCAGCAGTGGAATTGTAAATAGTTTTAATAATGATGATTTTATCTCATGTACTATTAAAGTTGTTAGAGATATTATAGTTATCAGTTTTAATAGAAGCGACCATCTTTCTCATACTTTGATCCTATTTTGTATGTTACGGGAAAAGTTTTGTTAATCTTATTCTTAATTCTACCGCTTGCAGCTTAAGTATTTTGAATAAATAAGTTAAATAGCTCAACCAGAGCGACAGAAATAACAAAAACACATTAGTAACCGCTTTAAGCAAGAAATCTTTATTTATTTACAGTAACCTATTAAAGGTAAGTATATTGTTGCACATATTTATTATTATTACTCTGAGTTCTGCGCTTGTTACTTCCAATATAAGTCAGTGTTTGACTACTATACCTGAAGTTAAGTGGTGATACAGTCGAAGACAGCAAAGCGCACTTATTTAGTCTAATCACTCTTGCCTTTAAGATATCCGCGTTTTATTCGGATCCATTAGTTTAACATTGTAATAATATCTTCTAGTATGTTTATTGTAAATCGTATTAGAGATTTAGATCAATATCGAGATAGAAAACTTTAATATTAAGATGCATATTGAAACAGTACATACTCGTATTAATTATACTTTATTTTCACCACTTGCATTACTATCACATTTATAAATAACTATTCTATGATCTATACCTAGTTCACAAAGAATGATGAAACATCTGTGTCTGAACTAGATAAATATATATCTGTATTTCAGATCACAGTGCTCTTCCCTATTACATATTAACAGATTAACATAAATATGGCTTAAATAGAAGGTATACAACAGATAAAATGCGTATCTTAAACATAACAAAATGTGTCATGATATAAAGAAAAATAATATAATGTGTATTAATATGTATCTCTATGTGTATAATATGTTGAATGAAAGTTGCTAATTGAAACTGTTGTAATATTATTATTATAGAGTTATTTAACGTCTTCTTACAAAATATAGTTAATTACCAGTTTCGGTTTTCAGCTGTGGTTTAGGAAGAGTTTATTAGGTCACGGCGCCGTAGTCTTCGTGGAGTTTGACATTTACAGTAAAATTCCATACTTTACATTTTAGTTTGCATATTTTGCTCACTTTTTAAAGTTAAGAATAATTGTTTAAACCAGAAACTAATTATAAAGTTTTTTTTTGTATAAGACAATGTGCTTTAATAGACAAACTACGTCGAATCGAGTCTTCTTCGTACAACTTCTCTGTGGAAATGTTTACCAGCGATGGCTTTTCCGGACGGATACGACTTAGGGACCCTCAAGAAAAGAGCTTTCTCCTTTCTAAACGGCCGGCAACACATCTGCAATTTCCCTGGTGTTGCGGTTGTTAATGGGCGGTGGTAAGTGACTTAGCATCGCATATAGCTTTTCTATAAAAAAACCTAGCGAGCGGAACGTCGGAACTTGCGGTGCGTGCGCAACTTATGCTCACCACCAGCGGTGGATGATGCAGATGCAGAACACCACCTCCGCAATCTGCACCGACACCTCTTCACAAAACCCTTCACTTAAAACTAAATCCAGCCCACGCCCTAAGCCATTGGGCGCCTTATTACTTTGAGTGAATTCGCAGTAGGTCATAAAATATTCATAGTAATTACTAACATGACAACAGTATAGATTAAAATCTATTATAACAATAATTTATCTATATCTATTACATAATTCTTCTATTATTCCAAATAAGACCATATAATCATTCTCGTATGATATTAAAAAAATGATTTTTTTCGGTTACCTCACGTCTTTTACATTAGTATTTGTAGCCACCTCAGTGAACGCACAGTCTCTGGGGCAGACATGTGTCTTTAACTTAAGTGCACTATTTTCATAATTACAGACATGCCTCACGTCAAACTGACGTATGGTTGTCACCTTACAGTCGGTTCGGCCGGGGAAGGACATCACTCTCACAGACTACCAGCATAAAATAGCAGCTTAATGCTGATGTGTTTGGTATAGTGAGTGTAGAGAACCGGAGACCATTTTTACGTGAAATGAGACGTTCCACCTTAGTCCTCAGGGGTGACAACATGGCTGCATTTTGATTCATAGGTTTAGTCTATGGTCTATGGTATCCACTTACTATTAGATAGACTCTGTACTTGTTTTCACCCATAAACTAAAAAAAACTAAATGTGAATGGGTAAATTTTAACACATTTCATTCTATTTTATCTTCAACTTATTTTAAGCAACCTTATCTATGCTATAATCTAATTTAAGAATCTCTTAATGTCATGATTTTCCTGATAATTTATCTGCGTTGGGCGGCCCTTGAGCCGCAATTTAACCTACTGCCGCTTGATAGGTGCTTTTGTCATCATAACAGCATTTTCTAGTCCACTGTTGAACATGAGCTTCCCTCAAGGAATGCCAAACAGTCCTGAGCCACCTGCATCCATCAACTTCCTGCATGCCTTTGAAGTCGTCTCTCCATCTAGTGGAAAGACGCCCTACACTTCATCTGCCGGTACGAGGCTGCCACTCGACAAGATTTCTTCCCCATCGGATGTTGGTTCTTCTAAATATATGGTGTTGTCTTAAAACTCACCAAAGCTCGCTGAGTGACTGAGCTTTCTCATAAGGTCAGCAGTGATGGACCACATCTCAGTTCCATAAGTCACTAGCAACACGCACTGGTTGTAAAATCCAGTCTTATGGTTTTGAGGTATGACTGGCGAGAAGATGTGTCGTAATCTCCCGAACGCTGCCCAGTCAATTTGATTCTGTCGATTAACCTCTAAGTCGAAGTTGTACTTACCTAGTCGGACTATTTGTCTCATGTAAACGTACTTGTTAAGAGAGCTTAGTGCTCCCAAGAACCACCTGCATAAGTGTGACATGGACATTATACATGACTTTTGTGTTTTCTCCTTGTTTACTTATATGTTGGGAGACACTGTAGGGGTCACTGAGCATAGTGCTTAGGTCCTCCAGCAATTCTTCTATTAGGAGTACATCGTCGGCAAATCAACGGTGAGTGATATATGACTAGCCATTGAATATAATACCGTATCCTTTCCAATTCAGTAGCTTGAAAATGTCTTACAATACAGCGGTGAAGAGTTTCGGGGATATAACGTCACAATGTATTACACCTCTCTGCAATACGATAGGTTTCGTACTCTGATACTGTATACGCATAGCCATCATGGCCTACTGTACAAACACTTTGATATACCGACAGTAAACTTGGCACCGCTGAAGAGACTGTAGCACAGACCAAATTTCGACGGAATCAAATGCTTTCTCTTAGTCTACATACGCAGGACGAAAATGTAGATTTTACTCTACGAACTTCTGTACAATTTGGCAAAGGTATGAATATGGTGTATGGTGCTAAAGCCTTTTCAGAAACTGGCTTGTTCAGGAGGCTGGAAATCGTCTGGTTTGCGTGCTTTTGTAGTTTTAATATATAAACAGAAGTGAAACTTATAAATTTTCGCCCAAATAATGAAATAAAAAAAAGAAAACACTTTATTTGGCATGACAGACGAGATAAGTAAATAAATTACGAACAGAAACAGAAACAGAAACTTTTTTATTCAATATAGATTACAATATAGAGTAAATAGCAAAAGAAAACCAAGAGAGAAAACCAAAGAAACAGATTAATCAAATATTTAGATCTATGGGTCTATTTACAATTCTCAAATTAAATTATCAGGTATGTAATTCAAATTGATATGCGAAACAATACTTACATAAATGGCAAATCTTAAAATATTAAAGGGATAACAAGAATTACACTTACAGAAAGTTCTAATGATGTTCGTTACAGCTTTAGTTAAAACTCCAAACACTATTTAAATAAAACACTAAGGACTTTTTACAAACACAATTAAGTCTTATTTAACAACTGTTACTCAAAATTGAGGTGGATATTAACAATTTACACTATTTAATTTTTAAAAGTAGTTGGGAGCAATTATTTTACAATCTGTCACTGGGGTTGCCACAGAGTATCTAAGTAATATGTGCGTGTGTTTGGAATAGTTCTCGTACTAAACGAGTCAGCCGATTTTGATAATATAGTTACGTTGTTCACGAGATCGCTAGTTTACTATAATTCTTGTAGCCTTCGCATTTCATGATTATTATTTAGACTTTTATTTTTTTAAATAATTGCAAGCATCCAATATTTGTAAATGAACTTTTAAAAAACTTGAACAGGACAATAAGTAAGCAAATTATGATATGAGAAAGGCATGTAAAGGAAAATAAAGAAGAGCGAATAAACTAAATTTTAAATAGACAAAGTGAAAAACTGTTATTTGATTTAAAAAATTACACACACGTTGCTAAAAATATATAAAGTATGTAATAGTACAAATAAAATATAATATAACAAAAAGTATGAAGACAACGAATTATTTTGTGTAAGGGATAAAAACTAGGTCATTCCAAACATGAAACGATTCAATTCCTTTTAGCTTACATCTATCTCAATTTATATATTGCGTAAATCACGTGAGATTAAAGCAACTGAGATTAAACGAAGAAACTAAAATAACACAGAAAAAAAATTGTAATTTTACAGTAATTTAGAAACAAGTGTAACCAAGAAACAAGCATACGCTGGCCAACCCATAATACCTTTGTAGTTATTAAATAATCTGATATCGTTACAATCTTATGAAATACGACTTCATGGTATACACATATCTTTTAGGTTAGAGTAACGAGTTTATTTAAAGTACACACTTAAGTTACGCCTAAAACTCCATAAATATTTTCGTACAATACAACTTTATGTTTTATATCAATGTACGTATTAACCGGCTAAGCATAAAGTCTATCTAAATTTTTTTAATGTTTAACATATAAAATATTTCTAAAGAAGAATAATGTAAAGTTACGGAGAAGAGATTGATTAGTATTTGAAAAACAAAAAAAAAACGTATTAATAAAATTTAAGAAGGTTTTATTAATCTTAATAAATACATGACCACATTTTTTACAATTCTACGTTGTCGTAAACCTGCAACTACTGATCCAATTTATGTCGTTATACAATACGAGAATATGAATATTAAACATATTATGAACAATATAATAGAATTAAACATAGGTATGATGTTTAATTCTATTTAATTGATATACTTATAAAACTTATTGGATTAAGGCACAAACCGATTGTGTAATACTACAAAAAACAGTTTTCTACCAGTGATATTTTGATGATTTAGTTGACTGTCTCGTTGATTTAGTGGTCGTAAACGCGGTAACTGATCATGAGGTCCCGGGTTTGAATCCCAGGTCGGGCCAAAATCACTTATTAGGTTTTTGTAAAGAAATTTTCAGTAGCAAGGTTCCGCACCTTATTACATAGATAGATGGTATATTGCACAACCCAAAACACAGAATAAGAGGGGAAAAAAACGAGTGAGGCTTACGTCACAGTCGCATATTATGATGTGTAACAACTGGCATGTCATCTTAATGAGTAAATCTATGTTTTTTTTTTTTAACTAAAATTAAAAGACAGGTAAATTATACTCAAAATGTATAAAATCTAAATACCGAATTATTTATTCGAATAATTATTCCTTCGATCAACAATATCAACGTTGGTATTGTTGATCGAAGAATTATTCATTATTACTCACATGCATTATTTATCAAAGCCGTTGGTCCTGCGCATGATCTCTCTCCGGTCGTGTCGAATTACCGTCCCATCGGACTATGAGGGTGAGGGAATGAGAGCACCTGTGCATATACTTAGGCACTATAATTCTGTCCTGCGCAGATGGCTAGTCTCTGTTGAGACTGGCTGCCGTGACCGAAATTCAGTCTGGACGACATAGTTCAAAAATGCAGTATTTGTGTGCGAGTTTTAGGCGCGTTTATATGATACTAGCTTTTGCCCGCGGTTCCGCTCTTTTATTTGTATGTTTGCAGTCTTTGATGACTGAAATTATTTTTACTTAATTTTACAAAAATTGCTACAAAAGACTCTACTGCAAAACACATCTTTCGGCTATATGATTTGCCTTTTTAATGATTTGAAACACGTGGGCAAGCTACGTACAAGCGATTGTGGGAAAACATACCGTACCAAAATATATTCCTGCTACCCGTACTACGGGTACCAAATATTTGATCACAAAAATGCCAGCTCTTGAAATGTTTACCAGACCGCCTCTGTGTAGCCTGAATTTGAATCATTTTTTTTTAATAGAGAAAACATGACCTCGACACTAAGATTTTCGCATATATTGTTGGGACAGTTTATATAATATTTAGATAAGAATAAGAGATAAATTTGATGAGAAGTTATCAACCTACTATCATCGTATCATGAAATGCGTCCAATGATTTGCACGATACTTTTGTTGTTTTTTTAAAGGAAAAGTCATTGTATATGATATATGAATTTTATCATGTTAGTACATCTTTTAGCTTTTTCTCAAGTAACGTACGTCAATAAATTACGTGTTACTATTAAATTTTAAGCACAGAAAATTAAAAGGACTGTTCTTTGAGATAGACTAAAACTATTTTTACAGAAAATATAGCTCTATGTCCTTTTCTGGTTTATTATCTATAATATTACCAAACTTTATCATATTCTGTAGTTTTTGCGTGATTGAGCAACATATATACAACATCTCTTTCTACGAGTAATTTACGTGAAATGCCTTAGACGGCGATTTTTCTTTTTGTATTGAATTTATTATCTAGCTCTAATCTCACTTATTGGTTTGAGAACATTATATCTAACGACAATACCACTGAATACAATTTGAACGTATTATTGTACTGTATTTTATTTGGGAGAGATGGAACAAATGATGGATTTAGTATAGTTGTATTTTTACTAAAATATTTACTTGTTCCTCCATCCTATTCTATCAAAAGACCACGAGTGACTAAAGGCCTCCCCCTTGACAGCAAGGTTGAAATTTAATGTTGTAACAATAATTAATATATGCGAGAAGGTATGATAAGGGTATGAATAACGGCGCTTCTTTTGACACAGTACAACGAATACTATGAAGTCCATGCATCGGTATTATATAACATATTTTACCTACTTTATCGGACGAAATTTGCTGTAGTCACCACCTGAAGCTGTCTCACTTAGCAGGCAGCTTTGCAGCTGCACATTTTTATTATTTTTTGTACCCTCTGTCACCTCTTACGTCACCCATGTGGTGATATGGTGGAGTGGATTCTCTTACGCTGCCGATTGAAATATTTTACAAAGAAATAAAAAAAACTTTCACACTAAATAATGTAACAACATTATTTATGAAAGTTTTTTTTATTTATTTTTTATTATATATCTCTGTAACTTTCCCATCTTTGAATGATTGAAGGCAACTTGTTGGTGGTTGTGACAAACATGATAGAAAATGCATTTTTCAAAGTCAGTGACACAAACTCTTTCCGATGGCCAATTATTACTCTTATCGTATAACTGCCTTTTGGCTATATATATGTATTTTGGCTAGTAGCCGTGCTGATCATGCAATTGGTGGTAATGCCATACACTTACATCACGTTTGCAGGAGCGCCGGTCTGGCAGGTGGTGACGCTCACGGAGGTTTTACGGCCGGTGTGCCTATTTGCCTAAACCGTATGACGTACATTCACTGTGGCTGGATTCGTTCGTAATCTGTATGGCGTTTACACGCAATGACATGCGCGACTTCGCTCGATGTTTGTGCTTACACACTAACAAGGGGCCAAGCCTCTTTTACTGGTTCGCCAGTTATTTTGCTATGGATAACGGTCCAGTTCCCGAATTAGCGTTCCATTCGGAGGGAGTGCATCAAAATAGTTGGCGCTCATCGCGCTAGCGTATGTGGGGCCGTGTGCCTCACCTACATTTTTTTTAAAATAATGTAGGAGAGCGAAGCCCTTGTATCGGGTATTTTGTATAAATATATTGTGAGCCTTTTCCAAGCGGGAAGGGATAAATAATAATAAATTTATAATGTAAAACTGATACAAGTGGAATAGGACATTTTATGTTCTGAACCTTTCTCGAGCCCTGTCTTAGTGAACGGGGTTCACTTAGCTTATAAGGCACCACCAACAGCTTTAAATTGCTCTAGTGATTCTTTCAAAAGACATCTAAAAGAACTAACTTACTAAACAAACACAACGGAAGTAAGGGTCCTAACTAAGACAATCACGCCAAAATATTACAAACGGTCTATGATTTAACCTTAAGAAAGATAATTTAGAAAGATCAAAACATATTTTATTTATCCTGGTCACATATATTGATATATAGATATAATTTTATTTTTAAAAAGGGGATATTAATACATAAATAATTTTATTTAATTCGTACTTAAATGACTGGGGGGGAGCGTTACAATAGCATCTCATTAACACCAGACGTAAAATACCCAGACCAACAACAGGCAGCATCATCAAAGCTGTGTGCATATTTAACAGGCCGGTGAAGAAGAAGTCTGCAACCACCATTTTGCCCAACAACAACAAACAGGCCATGAAAAAAAAATTAAACACCGACTTCAACGATCTAAAATTCGTAAAATACTCTCCACATTATAACTTCGGAAGAAAAAGTGTATCGAATAATTAAGGTTAGACTGCATTGTTGATGTTGTGAGCGTTCATTAGCGAGACTGATGATCATGAGGAGGTGAGGATCGAATCCCAGGTCAAGTCAAAATCGCTTATTAAGTTTTTCTGCTAAGAAATTCTCAGTAGCAGTCCGCAGACAGGAAGTTGGCGATTTTCCACTTCCATGCCTCGGGAAGCACGAAAAGCCTTTAGTCCTGCGTATGATCTCTCTCCGGTCATGTTGGATTGCCATCCCATTGAACAAGATTAGATTGCGGGAATAGAGAGTGCATTTGTACTTGCGCACACACTTGCACTAATATCCTGTCCTCGCAGGTGGTTTTTCTCTGATGGGACTCCATGACCCAATTTCGGTCCAGAAAACTATTGAAGAATTTAATCCTTCGACTTCAGAAGTTATGTGGAAAAACTTTTGATGAAACTTTAAATTTTCCTGATCACTTTTGTTTAAGTATACAAGGGGAAACCGAAGCAGAAGATGGGCTTTAGCATTTGTCTGAGAGCTTCATAATAATTAAAAACTGCGTTTCCCAAACCGACCGCCAACCAACTTTCTCCAGTAGTCTTCCAATATCTATGGAAAAGGGGGGGGGGGGGCGGAGTTGTATAGGGGAAAGTATTTTGATAGGCTGTAAGGAATGAAAAGAATATTTGAAGTATGTTTTTTTCTATATGAATTTAGAATAAAATGCAATTTCCGACTTTAAAATAGCTTCTAGACGATACTATAATGTAAATTGAAGTCACAGTGTTAAACATTATTACAAAATTTTACTGCGGTATGCTAAAATGGTTAATATGACACTATAATACATGCTCCCTTAGTAAAATATAAAAAATACAAAATCAAAAGTAATTGTTTTTTGGTAAAAAAAAAACATGAATACCTTTAGCATTTTAGAAAGCATTTTACATTTTCAATGGTGATCTTGCTATTCAGTAGTCGAAGGCCTAATCACAGTCAACTTAACATGACGAATAATTTAAATAAATTAATAGTAAAAAAACCTTTTTTTAATACAAGCTTTTATATAAAAACTTTGAAATGAATGAAATAAACTTTTAATAAAATCAAGCGCATCAATTATTTACATTATACGAATTATTTCATTTAATAATACTCGTAATATGAGAAGGTGCATAAAAATTACTAGTCTGTCATCATAGATGGCTCTCCATATTGAATTTAGAGTGACGTCACTTAGCTAAGAATGCATTTTCATCCAAAATAAACATATACGAAAATTTTTAGCTTAATTGGTTGAGGACAACTACTTTAAAGTTCAATTGCTGAATTTGACCCTAACAAACATACGGACATTGCAAGTTAAATATATCCTTTTGAAATATATGTAGTGAGCTTGAAGTAAATGTATCATAATGATTTCTTATATTTACGCGAACATTGCACATGATTAAAACTACTTTTACGGATTTTATCGCGTTTATTTTTTTACTTTTTATTTTTAATTCCCGACGTTTCGGGCGCTTTCCAGCACCCATGGTCACGGGGGACTGAGATGACTGACGTCCCGATGTCATTGTTAAACCCGGAGTACCTTCAGCTTTTTTAATTATTGTTTATGGTCCGATCTATGCAAAATGAACTGACTATGTCCTGAGGTCTTGCAGTGGTATGCTTGGGTTTAGTTTTAATTTTATTGATTATAGGATCCCAAGCAGGTGGTAGTACCCAGCCTCCTTCTCTATTGAAATTAGGATGTTTTTTAATTTCAATAGCCTCACGTATCATCCTTGGTAGGAATCGGTGTTCTTTCGCGAGGATTTGTGGTCTATCAAATCTGATGTAATGGTTGGGGCCATCTAGGATATGATCACAAACTGCAGACTTCCCGGAACGTTGAGCTAATGAAGTAAATGTATCAATTATGCAGATTACCTCACAACGCTACACGCGTTTCTATTATACGCCATAGATTCACTTGCATCTTAATGTACAAACTTAATTATCTTTGAAGTAATCCATCTCCACAAAACATAAATTTCAAACCACAATCAGTAATTTAAAATAACATACGTTGTCAAGACATTATACAACCATTGATAGTCTGTTATTATGCTCACATATGTTATAGATAGAAACACACAGTAATATTTTTATTATATAATATATAATAAACGTTAAAGTTTAGCCAACTTACGATTCCGTAAGTTTAGCCAACTTACGATTCGAAATTGGGTTTTTTTTTTTTCTTTAAAATAAAGTATTAATCATGGTGTTATGATATCCCCTATGATGCAATCTGCGTAGGGGTAAGAGGTAACGGTATTAGAAATTCCAGTAATTAAAACATCTCGAAAAACCATAGAATTATTTGCCTTCAACTTTATTGTGAGTTGAAATTCATCTCACATATATATAGATTGCAAGTATTATGCTTTATTATTAACACATGTTTTCATTAGTAGCTAGCAACATCTTTTTTATCTCTGAAAATTTTTGAGCACAGAACATTTTTTTTTTTAATTTTATTACCAAAAATACGTCGAACTAAGGCACGTCTAACCTATCGTTTCGCGTATTTTAAACACTAAAAATTCCTAAGACAAACTAAGGCGACTAAGTACGACTATTGCCTGATTTTCGTCGGTGAAGAGAATTTTCGGCGTACTACAAACTATGTTAACCTAACAATTACCATACGAGAAACGCTTTTAAAAATACAACCCACAAATTTCATAATATGCGTACCTACATTTAAACTCAAAGATTATTCCGCGATATTTAACGGAAGAATAGAAACGTTTAACAATCTAATGTATCTAGATATAAATACTCAAAATTAAGCGTATTTGTTTGATTGTAACTTTTATCTGTCATAAGATTATAAAATGTTTTGGAAGAAAAATGAGAAAATTACGGTATGGGCAATATATTTATTAATCTAAGGCTCATGATAAATAAATTTGTGGATTCAAGTTACGGAGTTAATATAAACCACTTCCGTGATACAAAACAGAAGAGTGAGTCATCCCCTCTTTCACTCTCTAGCACTGAAGATTCCGCAAATGAACCCTTTTTTCTCTAACGTCTACGAGTAATAAAAAAATCTAACGCACTCACTGTGTACTTATTTAAGCACACAGTAAGTGCGTTAGATTTGAGCTGTCTGAAAAAAAAATGTAGATGTATTGTGCATTAAGGAGAATTTTAGCAGAAGCAACTGTTTGTACCCAATTATTGTCTGGCTACTTATTACGGTAGAAAGTTGCAAAAGGGGGGTGGTGCATGCGTTTTTGAGAGTAACGGTCTTCAATTTATGGATCTACCTAAAATATTGTGTTTATCATCTCCAGGCATATTTGAACGTTGTGCTGTTGAGCTTGCCGATTATAATATAATTATCGTCTCTATATGTAGAGTACCAAATGTGAACAATCTTAAATACTGCCTGGATAAACTAGAAACTCTTCGCAAGAAATATCGCATTCACGATATACGAAAATTGTTGTTGGTGGTGACTTTAATATAGATGTACTTAAAGAAAATAGTCTCACAAATGCATTTGAATGTTTGTTAATGAGTTAACAACTTGAAACTGGCATTAAAACAACCGACTCACATGGCTAGCTTAACTTTAGTGTTTAGACAATTTTGCGCATAATTTTAATAAATCATTTAAGACTGTCCAGTGCAAAAAATATATACTATAGACTATTGGTATACGCTTAGAAGGGATTATAATACGGAAATTATAACGAAATTTAAAGATTGCATAAAAAGCATCTCTTTATCGGAGATATACGATACAGATGATCCAAATGCAGCATGTAAAATATAAAATTTATCGATACATTTAGACTTATTTATGATTAATGTTTTCCAATTAAATTGATTAAAATGGATATAATAAAAAACAAACAAAATGGTTGTCTAAAGGAATAACATTTTGCAGTCGAAAGAAAAGAAAACTCCTGTGGTAGCATTAAATCCTATCAGAAAGAACAAAATTCTATTTTCAAATTATTCACTATTACATAAAAAATATTCAATTGACACAAAAGGCACAAAACACCAAAAAAATAAATGCATCTAAAAATAAGTCTAAAGCAACATGGCAAATTATTAATCGAGCAAAATACAACTTACCTTAAACAATCAAATTCTATCAAATCCTCAATGAAATGCTGAAGCATTTAACCACTATTTTATCGATAATATTCGCGCAAACCTAGATGTCACTAACAAACCTAATCTTGTTAAATAAATACATACAGTAAATCTCGGTTCAAGCCGCCTAGTATTCCATTAGATATTCACTAAATGACAATGTTATTAAAAAACACAAGTAGCGTGGGATACGATGGCATTACTACAAAAATATTGAAACACACATCAATGGAAATATGCGAACATCTAAGTCATCTAATCAACCTAATTATTAGCGCAGGTATTTACCCAGATGCCTTAAAAACATCAATTATAAAGACACTGTTTAAGAAGACAAATAGAGAACTAATGGAATATTATCTCCCCATCTCACTTATTCCCGTAATTTCAAAATATTTTAGTAATATATAAAAGGAAATATATAAATTTATTGAAAAATGGGGATAAGTCGGATACGTACGGACAGGGGGATAAGTCGCTCGCGTCCGTAGGCTGTGACCACCTATTCCTAGGCCCACCCTACACGTGTCCCCCGGGTGGTGCTAAATAGCGACAAGCCGATACCACAGACTCGGCTCCACGCCGTGGTAGCGGCGTAAAACATACTAATACTCAATATTTTCGCACCATGAGGAACTATATAAAAGAAATGGCTCCGAGTTCCCGGCGCCCCTTTAATGGGGCAGGGGTGCGAAGAATCTCCGGGAGGAAAACCGGCGACGAGGTTCGCCACCCGTCACGTTCTGTCTCCCGGAGAGGCGAAAAGTGGATTGCAGAGGCCCGTCTAGCTACGTTGAATGTATGTGGGACAATGAATGATAAAATGGATGAAGTATGCGATATGATGTATGATAGAGGAATAGATGTGTTATGTGTAAATGAGACGAAAAGGAAGGGGAAGGATGTCACTACACATGGCATGTATACCGCATACTGGTCTGGTGTAGACGAGATCGAGCGGGCATGCCAGGGGGTAGGTATCATCCTTTCAGAAAGAATGGGCCAATGTGTGAAAGAGTATGAATGTGTAAGCCCAAGACTGCTATGGATACGAATGAAAGTGGGCTTAAAGAAGTTGTTTGTGTTAGGGGTCTACGCCCCAGACATGTCTAAGCCCACTTATATCCGAGAGCAGTTTTGGGAAATGGTAAGGATGGTGTTAATGAAGTGTAAGGGAAATGAAAATATTATTATGCTAGGAGATTTTAATGGAAGGGTTGGGTGAGGAGGCTTGGTTATGAAAGGATATTGGGAACGTTTGGTGATGAAAGTATAAATGAGAATGGTGAAAGCCTCCTCACCGTATGTATGGAAAAGAATCTTTTTGTGAAGAACACTTGCTTTCGCCACAAGAGGATTCACATGTATACTTGGGAAAGTGGTGACGATAAAAGCACGATAGATTTCATAATTGTGGATTAAAGAATGAGGGGCACAGTGGCAGATACAAGGGTTTATCGGAGGTCTAAACATAGGAACGGATCATTATTTGGATTTATGCCGAATTAATGGTTTATTCAGGCGTTGACGCCATCGGTCATCTGTGTCTACCACTGCGTTACAGCGTATTAGAACAAAAAGGTTACAAGATGAAGGTGAGAGAAACAAGTTCAAATGTAGACTGAAAGAAAATATATGTATGAAGAGTTAGACTTGGAGAATGAATGGCAAAATGTAAAGAAAGGTTTAGTGGATGCAGCTACCGAAGTATGTGGTGTTAGTAAGAGGAAGAATGAAAGGAAAAATAATACGTTATGGTGGGATGATGAGATACGTATGGAAGTTGAAGCAAAGAAGAGAGCATGGCTAGATTTACTAGCAACAAAGGCTGGTAATTCTAGCGGTACGAATGATGATATTGAAAGAAAAAAGGCAGTTTTTAAAGTAAAAGAAGTAGTTGAAAGAAAAAACCAAGAAAGAACGGATAAAAATGATGAAGAATATCGGATAACTTCCAGGCAAATATTAAAATGTTCAGGAAACTTGTAAGAACTGCCAAGGGACATTAAAAACAGCCTATGATGAATGTTATAAGAGACGAGAATGGCTATGTTCTGAAAGATGAAGTTTTGAGTTTAAAGAGATGGAAGGAATATTTTGAAAGCATGTTTATAAGTGAGGAGACAACGTGTGTACTAAGTGAAGTAGAAACTCTGAAAGAAGACGAAAGAGGTAGCGAGATAAGAATAGATGAAATAATGAAAGCAATGAAAAGCATGAAAGCAGGTAAGGCTGCCGGATATGATAGAGTTTCACTCGAAATGCTAAGGGCTGGAGAGGAAGTCGTGGCAGGCCTGCTGCACACCTTGTTTAATTTATGCTGGGAACTGAAGCGGGTACCGGTAGACTGGTGCAAAGCCGTGATAGTCCCAGTATATAAAGGAAAAGGGTCGCAGCAGGACTGTAAAAACTACCGTGACATCAGCCATCTTAGCATTGTGGGAAAACTATATGCTAAGGTACTGATTGAAAGGGTCATGAAAGAAACTGATGGAAAAATTTGTGATGTGCAAGCGGGATTCAGAAAGGGAATGGGATGTACAGATCAAGTCTTTTCCATGCGTATGATCGCCGAGAAGTTTTTGGCTAAAAACCAAAAGGTTTTTTGTGCGTTTATGGACTTGGAAAAGGCCTATGACATAGTGGATAGGGATGTGCTATGGCAAACACTGAACTCATTTGGGTTGAGCGCTGGCTTGATACAGGCATTGGAGTCTCTTTATAGGGACTCTAGTGCTTGTGTTAGGATCAACGGGGTCTACTCGGACTAGTTTGACATCCATAAGGGTGTCAGGAGGGCTGCGTGGCTTCCCCGTGGCTGTTCAACCTATTTATGGACAGTTGTTTGCAAAATTTGAAAGTTGAAGAACGCGGTTTAAGAATGGGTGAGTTAACCGTCAAATGCCTTTTGTACACCGATGATCAAGTTATCCTTGCGTCGTCGGCGGCCGAGTTGCAAATGATGGTTACATTAATGAACAGATCATTAAAAGAAAGGGGTATGAAAGTGAACGCAAGTAAGACGAAGGTTATGGTTTTTGAAAGAGAAGAAAGTAAAACGATTTGTGAAATAAGAATAGAAGGGGAGTTGATCGAGCAAGTAGATGAGTTTGTATATTTGGGCTGCGTATTTAGCAGGGATGGGAGATATGATAAGGATATAGAACGACGAGTGAATACGGGAAATAGAGTAAATGTGGCCCTGCACTCTATTGCGAAGAGTCAAAATGTGTCAAAAAAGGCACCTATGGCAATTCACTTAATGCTGTGTTGGTCCCTACTTTAACGTATGGTAGTGAAAGTTGGGTGTGGCAGAAGAAGCATGAGTGTAGAATCAACGCAGTAGAAATGCGGTCCTTGAGGAGTATGTTAGGGCTGAATCTGAACGACAGGGTAAGAAATTGTGTAATAAGAGAAGAGTGTGGTTTGCAAGATGATGTTGTGACCAGGATTAAAGAAAGGAATACTTCGGTGGTTTGGTCATGTGGAAAGAATGAATGAGAAAAGAGTGACAAAGAAAATTTATGTTGCAGAAATGAATGGCAGAGTCGGAAAGGGACATCCTAGGCGAAAATTTATCGACCAAATTGGCGATTTATTGAAAACGGGCCAAATTAGGAGTACCCTTAACCGACGAGCATGTATGCGTAGGTGTATGGATGTGAAGGAGGCGAGAGAGGTGTGTCAGGATCGTGCCAAATGGAAGTCTGTAGTCTCTGCTTACCCCTCTGGGTGACAGGCGTGAGTGTTTATGTTTGTATTTTATTGAAAAATATAACATTTTATGTGAGGGATAGTAAGAATTTAGACCACATAGGACAACCAATATGAATATACATATGACTTTATATACAATACCGTTATACATATATGTGGCATAAGTAAGAAAAGTAAAGAAAAGTAAAAAGTAAGAAAATTAGTAAAACCGCATATGCTTTACATACTTTTTCTTTAATAGTATACATGGATGCACTCCTCACTGCTCACTACGGTTTAACAGAATCCTTCTTCCGGTATGGAATAATATTTTGGGGTCTCTCAACCGAGAATCAGCGTTTAAGGCTCAAAAAAGATGCATAAGGGCGATGCTTTAGCTTAAAAATACCGATAGTTGCATGCCATATTTTAAACAGTATAAAATACTGATAGTACCTTGTTATTATTAATATTATACATACTAGAAGTAACTGTGTTCGTTAAACTGCATCCAAAACGTTTTAAACGCCTTGATCAAGTAGTTTCATGTAATAGACGCAACAATACCCTTTTGTGTCATCAATGCGCTAAGACAGCACTGATGCCCAAAAGTATATACTGCATAGCTCCAGTCATATATGATAAAATACCTAAAATTTGGAAAGACTTGCCGCTATCGATATTTTAAAAAAGGCTTCGTAGCGTCTTGACAGTCAAAGCATACTATAGCGTAACAGAATTCTTGACTGATTTTTTTTTATTTTGAGATTAAGACCATGTAATGTTAAAATATGAATTATGTTTGGTTCTGTGTTATTTTTTTATTTTTTATAGCTTAAGTGATTAGTTTGTATTTCTGTATTTTTTGCATGTCTACTGGTAAAATATGGCTGAACTTACTACCTATATTATCATGCACTGTACCCATATTTGCAAAATAAAATATCTTTTATCTTTTTTATCTTTTAACACAAGGCGACAACTAGTTCCTTTTAAAATTCTACATCGATTTTGTCATTATTTAATGGGATTGCCTTCAGGGAATAATTCCTTTCAATGAAAAGTTAATAATCGGCAAATTTATTGCGTAGCATACATAAAATTACAGTTGAATTGGGAATCTCCTGAGTTTTTTTGAAATCCATTACAATATCGACAATTTATGAAATCTAATATTATTACGTATGTAGGTTCAAATTATTGATGCCCAATTGTGAAATAGCTAACACTTTTTAATGAAAAATTATCCAGTCTGACCTGGTATGTGCTACTTTTTTGCCACGTACACTGCGGGCAAATTAAGCACTGAAGGGCCAGCTGGCCTAGAGCAATATAATGTAAAAGTATGTACAAATTTCGAACTGTAAACATGAGGAGTGTGATGGACTATGTATATTGGTACAAGAATGACTATACTGTAACGTCTTGTTAGATTATTTTGGCACATTAAAATATAAATATTAAAGACAAAGAAAGTTAATAATTTTTGCATATTTGTGAAGTAACCCAAAATATTTTTGCTTGCTACGTGGGACCCTTATACACCTCGTACATATATCCCCTATTAAATATCAAAATGTACGTGCGTTGTCACCTCTGAAGACTAAGACGCAATGCCTCTAAATATGGTTATAGGTCGCCCCACCAATCATGGTATTAATTAGTGTCCAGTGCGCTTGTACGATTAAGTATAAAAATGCAAATTGTATTATGACATTTTAACATTGACTTATATATTACTAGCGTAAGGACCGGGCCGACCGAACAACTAAAATGGACCAGTGCGCTGGCCCTAAAATTACAGTTTAGGGCCAACGTGAATCGGTCGACAATGGTGCGCACACAGGACAGATTTCCCTGTCATAAACATGTCTAGTTGCGTAGTAAAGGGATGCAAAAATTACGATATAAATATTAAAAAATAACATGGGATATTGTAACATCGGTTAATAACTTTATATTAATTTTGATTCAATTAAATTATTATATAAACGCATTTTAGAGTTTTATTTTACAGGTAGTTTAGTTACGTTACTAAGATTAGGCCAGGGTTGGATTCAGACCCTCAAAAATATTGTACATGCAAAATAAAATTATACTATTTTTAAAATATTATATCATGTTTGACGTTTCATGTTTCTTTTTTCCCATGTGCCGGGATTTTGGCGTCACGTGTCTAGTTTATCTATACGTTTCATGGTTTTATTTTTATTTGTTTCATTTTTATCTTAGTGTAAGTAAAATTTTGAATATTGGTACCTAATACTTATATTTAATATTCAATAAGGGTAAAACGAAAAGTGTACGAAAGAAACCATATCTGCTTAATTGAATCTGAAATTCTGATTCATAAAATATTTTGAAATTTTATTTTCAAACTTGATTGTTTCTGGAGCATAGAGTTTTTATCGTAATAGCCCCTCATTATAGTTGTATCAAGGATGCAACATAAATGCATCGATCAAGCACCGATTGACCAGAAAGGGAGTTAATTCTATTTTTATTTAAAAAAAAACGCGGTACTCATATACAATACAGAAAATCTTAATATCGTAGGGTTAATATTAAAAAGTAAAAGGACCCAATAATAATACAAGTCGACATTTAGGTAAAATTGTGGTATTTTCGTTTAGCATTATTACAATATCATATACTACAAACTATGAAATAATGTTACAATTAGGATAATTATACTACGAAATCCGACTCTGGTTACGTCGTGTTATGATATGACGTTTGTATTGTGACAGATGCACTACTTTTTCTTGTATGAAAAAGTTATGAGTAAAATATTTTGATGGGCCTGTCTTCCTTTTGAAATCATTGCATTTTAATATGTAAAAATTTGAAGGTTGACATTATAACTATACATCAAAGTCTCCACGAAAACGGAACGATATTTTTTATATGCCATCGTTAGGTTTTAATTGCTGCTAAATATTATTCTGTATTTTATGTAGACTTAGTTAAAGAAATAAAATATTTTGTATTTGTAATTACTGTTTTGTCTCAAGACGATATACGTGATTTTGATGTTAAAATATAAAGAAGTGCAATACACTGTTAGAAAGCTTATTAAATACAGTGTTTAAAATTTTATTGTCTTTTTTATTTAAAATTTATACTTAAATTCATGAAGAAACATGTGAATTTTTTTCCGGGACTAGTTGAACCTCTTTTTTTCCTTACATGATTCAATCTTCTTTCAGTAGTTCTTGCAAATTTTTAAATCTCATAAAGTCTATTTGCAAATATTATACAACAATATTTTTAAAAGTCCAAAAACAATCGCAAAAAGTTCAATTTTGTATAACAGGTAGTCACTTTCGATATCAATAGTACGCAAAACGACACGAGAAAGTACGCGTGCGACGGGACGCAGGGAGACACTACGTGGGGATAGCGCGTCGCCTGTTGCTATGGTTTCGCTTCCCCGTACCTCATATCGCACCGCAGTGATAGCTGTTTTACGCCTCTGCGTAGTTTCATCACTCGTGGCGAGGCCTACACTCGCTATGAAAAACGTAGAAGCGCTATGCTACTATATAACGCATGTTGCAGGCATAATATATGGCTTTGTTGCGTAAAATGTAACGTTACGTAAACTAGAAACAGAAAAGACCAATAAAGCATTATAACAACTATTCAGTTAATTTTAAGATATTTTTTCAAAAAGTGGAACAATGAACACAAATAACAGGACTGCAATAAATTTAATACTTTATGCAGCTTAGTTCGATGCTCATTACATGTATTTACAGTGTGTAAACTCATATTTTAAAAGCATTTAGAACGCTGCTTAAAAACCCTAAAACATAAAAAATGAAAAGATATTGAAAAGATACACTCGAGAGAAAAAAAAAACAGTCGGTCAAAAACATCTTAATAACATTGAGAATATAAATACTGACTTAATCTTTATATATTTCTATTCTTCGTCTACGAGTATGATAAATTTTTTTTCCTAGATTGTAAACCCAGTGGACATTCGACTAAGAAGATAGAACTTTTTGCTCTACCACGCTGTCATAATCTTCTAGCATTATTACTTCAGATGTCAGAGACGGGATAATGTTTTTTATTAATTTAAATTTAAAGGAACACTTAATAATTTTTCTATTATTTAATACTACGAAATGGGAAAAAATTGTAACAAATGCAATGAGTTTGATGAATTTTATAGGTGGTAGAGGCACGTTACAGCTATATTGTGGTTGTGGCACGAATGGGTCGGCTCGACACGGCTCTCACAGAATACCAGAAAAATAGCAGTTTAATGTTGCTGTATTTTGTACGGTGAGTGTAAAGAATCGGAGACGCTTTTTAATCGAAATGAGGCAGTCCATCTTGATTTTCAGAGGTGACAACAAATTTGCATTTTAATTTTTAAGCGAAAATGGAAATGCGGTTTCGTTTTAATATCAAGATATAACTTTTTGTATCTGTGTTTCTGTTATTTCCCTTTATACGTCTCAATTTTTAAGTGAATGGATCCTTCCATTTTAGTATTCAAAGATGTAAAATGCGACTGCATTTTGTGCGCGCAACCAGTTTTTTAGTTAATACTAAATACTAGTAAAATATGAGAAAATAAATACTTGCATTCTAATCTCATGTTTCGCTACTATTTGATCCCACGCTTATAAGTGCTAAGCTTAAAGAATTCTAAATGCTCCCTAAAAGCTTTCCAGTTTGTGATAGATCACTAATGGCTTCGCCGCTTTCCGTTTAACAGAATTAAATAACGCTTTTAGAAAATTTTATAAGAATAAATCTAAGTCGATCTAAGTTATCTGACTCTTATTGCTCTAATTCTATTTGTCTATAATCAAATTAAGCAAATGATTTCTTATTTCTATATTTAACCTTTCGTTTATACTATTCTACTTAATGAACGAAACTGAAATATGTATCTAAAATTACAGAAAAACAGAAAAATTCTTCAATTTTATTCATATTTTTAAATATTTAATGATAGTCCACAAGTAAGGGTTAATTGATATGCTTACGCAGAAAATATACGATGACTAGAACATTACTTTTATATCCTAACATAACTAAAAAGTAGAAAGGAGGCATTGCATCTTAGACTTAGGGAGTGAAAACGCGTCTGCTTTTCGATTTTATCACAGTTCTTCCGTTTCCACAAATGGCGACTATAGCATGCGGTTTTCCCGGCAATGCACTCGCTCTTCCCTAAACGAACCATTGCTGCCCAAAGTCTATGAAGGAACCCTGCTTGATCACGCTAGGGGAAAATGAAATTGGAGCGGATTAACTAATAAACACAATTATGTCAAGCAGGCTTATAACTGGAAGTTACTCACCGGGGTGTTGCTTCGGTGCGGCTTGAGCGCTTTGTTGGTGCGGTGCGATTTCTGGCGGATTCTCTGGGGCCCCAGAGATGCGTTCCTGTCCGGTGATGCGATGGAAGAGAGTGTGGCGCGACTTTTTCTCACACGAGGTGAGGCGGTTACTCCTGGGGCTCGACAGCCTCCAGGCTAATGTGGTTGAACTAGTGGTGCGCTTGGGCAAAGCCCTCTAGGATTCGACTATCCTAGGCGGTGTGGTTCCAACTGGTGCGCGAAGGGAAGAGAGCGCACGTAGGCCGTGCGCGCACTTATATTTCCCCGGTTGCGAGAATCACGTGACATTCTAGAATTATCTTCTTTCCCCTCTCACCCCGGTGTGTACGGAGGGACAACAGGTGAAGGAAAGGTCGAAGGAAGGAACAAAGCTTGGCAAGCTACCCTCGAATAAAATTAAAAATACGAAAGGTTTTCCGCGCAACCAATATCCTAACATCACTAAAAAGTAGAAAGGAGGCATTGCATCTTAGACTTCAGAAGTGAAAACGCATCTGCTTTCGATTTTATCACAGGTTAAGTGTATGTAAATTTGTGACCACTTACTATTATGAGTAGGTCGACCGTGTGCTCGTAGTTATGCCTTATTTATTTTAATAACTATAACATAACATTTATTTCCCTTATTTAGCTATGTATTTCAGACTGTGTCTTACATATTGCTTAAAACTTCGAGTGAAACTTAATATATTATATTTTTAAGAAAAAAAAAACTTAACCCATTTCAACTACTACTATATATAATTTTACGGGCCATTGACCAAAAAAATTAATAGTTTTATAGTGTGTTGGTATTAAAATTGTTACTATATTTTTAACTATTATAACCTAGTGCTTGACTGCTATTCCACCCTAGTAGTTAATAAAAGCAGCTGAAGATGGTAAAGTGCATAGTTTCAGATATGCAGGGACAAACCGATCATGTAAAACTAAAAATAATGTGCACAGTGTTCTGAAATATCTGCGATAGCCGAGAGGTAGCCATTTAAGCAGTAAGTCGTATTTACGTAAACCAAAAATGAATAGTATACAACTGAAGATGGTGGTGGAGCCACGTGTTTAAGGCTGCCGAAGTCTAGTTCCCCCGGTCGAACCTTAAACCTATAGCGCGAAATATTAATCTAAGTGGACTGTATCTAATAATGCTTCTACACTTATATATGCGGTACAATGCACTCGCTCTTACCAAAAAACGAACTATTATGCCAAATCGATGAAAGGAATCCTGCTTGATTAGGAAAACACAAATTTGGAGCGGGTTAAAACAACTATATCAAGCAGGAAAATACTATTAGGAAAATGTTGACTCACCGGGATGTTTCTTCTATGCGGTCGAGCACTATAACTGCGACTTCTGGAACACTCCGAAGAGAGGCGGTGCGCGACTATATCTCACACGAGGTGAGACGGGTTTTCTGGAGCTCGACTGCTTCCAGGCTAAAGCGGTTTCTACTAGATGTGTTTTCAACAACGAGCGCGGCGGGAAGAGCCCACGCGTCGGTCGCGCGTGTCTTATATATCCTCGGTTCCGATGATTACGTGATGTTCTAGAATCATCTTCTTTCCCCTCCCACCCCATCACCCCGATGTGTCGATAGGAGGGTACGAATGATATCGTTTTGGAAAGGGATAACCGATTTGGCAGCCTACCGTCAAATAAAATAAATACGAATGGTTTTCCGCGCAACCATCTCCCCCGCCCTTGAAGGATCTCCTTCAAAAATAACTAAAACAACTAGAGCTAAGATCAACTAACAAATAACTAACTAACGCTAAGATTACCTAAATTCAACTACAATTTTAATCTAGAAAGCTAATTTAAATTATGGAAGAGGCAAGGGGCACAAACGGACAACAGGACGCAGGTAAGACCCAACCATGGTCTTAACGCGAGCTATCCTAATTACTCCGTCGGAACCGGGAAAGACCTCTTCGACAATTCCTAACGGCCAATGGAGAGGTGGCGTATTCTCCTTAGTGAGCACAACTACAGTCCCTACAGCAAAAGGCTCAGTCGCTGTGTTCCATTTTTGCCGAGACTGCAAAGTATGCAAGTATTCCATCTTCCATCGTTTCCAAAACGATTGCACTAACCGGTCTAATCATTTGTGGCGTGCGGAAATGCTAAGTCTGTTCTCATCCATATCTGCGGCGGGCAAATACTTTAAAGGCGTTAAATTCAAAAAATGTGCTGGAGTTAGAGCCAGCGGTTCCGAGGGGTCACTAGACAACGTCCGACAAAGTGGGCGGCTATTCATTACGCATTCAATTTGAGCGAGCACCGTACTTAGCTCTTCGAAGGACAAAATTTGATCTATTACTCGGTATAAGTGACTCTTTAAACTCTTAAAATATTAGTCTCCCAATTGCCCCCAAAATGACTCGCGGCTGGTACGTTCAGAGACCACTCAATGCGGTTCTCGGCTAGAATGTGAGCGAACTCCGAATTATAATACTTGCTAGCTAAGAGCTCATGTAGTTCCGATATAATACGTTTTGCACCGACGTAGTTCGTACCGTTATCCGAATATAATTTACTTACAGGGCCTCTACGGGATAGAAATCTTTTAAATGCACCCATAAAGCCTGCTGTGCTTAGATAACCAACGTGTTTTAAATGCACCGCTCGAGTAGTTAGACATACGAAAATGCAGACGTAAGCCTTTGTGGATCTTATACCACGCCCGCGAGTGAGCGTGACCTTAAACGGACCAGCGAAATCCGACCCGGAGTAAAAATGGCTTAAGGCGTTGAAAGGCGCGACTACAAGCTCTATTCGATTGTAATCTTGTAATTTCCTCAGAGAAGTGCGCACGTTGAAGTTCACGTAATACTAGCGACTCGGCATAGTTGTAATCGGACGCTAAGACATACGAACGTCGCGGTAAAAGCTTCGCGAATCGACAAACGTAAATTACGCTACGCAATAATTTCGACCAAGAGGACAAGCGGTTCGCCAAAGCAATGATTGGAGAAACCTCGCTCGAAACGTTCGCCACTAGAGCATGTCTCTTCTCTTCCGGCGGTTGTGACACTGACGAAGGTTCGAAATTGGTTATCGGCCATTGTGAGGGATCCAAGTGAACCCAAGAGGGTCCATGGAACCAAAGCGGGTGGTCCATTATTTGCATCGGGGTGAGTCCACGGGATAGACAATCGGCAGGGTTTTCCGTACCGGACACGTGATAAAAGTTCCGCGTTTCCAACTCGTCTTGGATCTTGGCTACTCGGTTCGCGACAAACGTATCCCAACGGTGGGGTGAAGAATGAACCCAGCATAAAGCGACGGTGGAGTCGGAAAAGGCAAATATCCTTTCTATGTGAACTCTATCCCTACATGCGCTGATAACTGCGGTAATAAGCTTGGTGAGTACTAATATTGCGCAAAGCTCTAAGCGCGCCAGAGAGACAACCTTACGGGGGGGAGACTCTCGACTTAGAACTAATGAGGCTAATCGAATTTCTACCATTATTCTGAACGTGGAAATATACAACGCCCCCGTAAGCCTTCTCGCTGGCGTCTGCAAACCCAACGACCGTTATGACGCTATTTCTATCTACGTTTATATGACGCGGGATTTTAATTTCTCTTAGTAAAGGAAGTTCCTCTCTAAAGCGCTGCCACAAACGAACAATGCTGTCAGGCGGCGAGTCATCCCAATCGCATTCAAATAACCAAAGTTGTTTAATCAAAAGCTTAGCGTATAATACCACCGGAGCTACGAAACCCATGACATCCCATAATCTAGCAACGCATGACAGTATTGTGCGCTTTGTGCATTTCTCTACGGGCGGATTTACCTTAAGGCTAAACACGTCGGACTCTGGTGACCAACACAGACCGAGCACCTTGTGTGTATCAGAATCGTCGAATTCCTTTATCGCCGAAAGACGGTGTGATAGTGGGATTGTATCTAAAACCGGACGCGAATTACTAGTCCACTTCACAAGATCGAATTGACCCGATTTCATGAGCCTTATAACCTCGGCGGTGGTTAGGGTGGCCTCCTCCACGCTATCGACCGAGTATACAAAATCATCCATATATAATCCGCTCTCAATTGTCCTCTTAGCTTTAGGATAAGAGGGACCTTCATCGTGGGCGAGCTGTTTCACCGTGCGTAACGCATGAAATGGGCTCGACTTTAAACCAAAACAAACGCGGTTAAATTCAAACACCATTAGAGGTTCCTTTGGGTTGAAACGATATAAAATGCGTTGGAATCTACGGTCGCATTCACGGACCCCTATGCAAAGAAACATTTGGCGAATATCGGCGGATAGTGCTATACTAAACAAACGAAAATTGGCTATTATATTAAACAAACTGCCCTGTAAATTTTGCCCACTATAGAGGATATCGTTAAGCGACAGGTGAGTGCTAGTTTTAGCACTAGCGTCGAGTACTACACGTAACTTAGATGTAAGTTTGTCCTCCCTAATGACCCCGTGGTGTGGTATGAAATACGACGGTGTGTCTTCGTAGTTATCTAATTTCGAAGACACGAGTGATATGTAACCTTCTTTTATATATTCGTTTATGACGCCGTCATAAGCTTCCTTTAACTGGGGTGAAGCGAGCATCCTACGCTCCAAGCTGTAGAAACGTTTTTCCGCCATTTGACGCGAATCGCCGAGAGATAAAACATCTCCCTTAAAGGGTAGCGCTACACTATATCTACCGTCGCGATCACGAACGGTCGTGCGGACGTAAATTTCCTCGCATAACCTGTCATCTGAGCTAGCTATGGGTGAGACGTTCACCTCCTCCATCTCCCAAAATTTGCGGACTAACGACTCGAGCGGTTCGACAGCCATACCACAATAAGAGGTTGCCGAAATACTATCTATGATGGGGGCGGAGCCAATGATAACATAGCCCAATACGGTTTCTAGTGCGTAAGGCGCGGTATGCGAGGAGTTGCCCCTGACCTTATTGTTTAACAAAAGATGAGGGAAAAGCGATGCTCCGATGAGCATGTCTATGTTTCCAGGAACGGCGTAAGTGTCGTCTGCTAGAATCAAATTTTTAAATTCAATCATTGCCGAGGTGTCAACCGAAACGGTTGGCAACCGTTCAGTGACCCTATCTACTACTAGTGCATTTATATCAAAGTTAACATTGCGATCTATCCGAGAATAAAATTTTAAATTAATATATCCCTGGGTAGCTTTGCTAGTACCTCCGATGCCTTTAACTACAGGACATGAAAGTGAACTATTTATTACTAAGCCTAAGCGCTGACATCATTGTCGCGTTATAAAGCTATTTTGGGCTCCGCTGTCCAGCAGTGCACGGACGCTTTGTTCGTTCCCACGCGAATCCCTAACCAAAATACGCGCCGTCCCAGTAACATGATGTCCGATGTCCGATGATTACGTGATGTTCTAGAATCATCTTCTTTCCCCTCCCACCCTACCACCCCGATGTGTCGATAGGAGGGTACGAATGATATCGTTTTGGAAAGGGATAACCGATTTGGCAGCCTACCGTCAAATAAAATAAATACGAATGTTCCACCAGATAAAGTCATATTTCAGATATGCAGGGACAAAACGATCATTTAAAACTAAAAATAATGTGCACAGTGTTCTGAAATATCTGCGATAGCCGAGAGGTTGCCATTTAAGCAGTAAGTCGTATTTATTTTATGTATTTACGTAAACCAAAAATGAATCGTATACAATTATTAAGAAGTCGATCCAGTTTATTTGGAAGTTCTTGCGAGGCATCAGCATAGCAAATATCTGCATAATATTAAATAGGCAACACTAGAGTCTGTATTAGCATCGCCTAGTCTCTATCGGTAAAAAAAAATCTTAAAACGATACATATAACGCAGAGTGTAAGTGACTTTTTTGCTGACTTTATATATATGCGGTCGCCATCTGAGGGTGTTGTCTATAATTAAGCCAAGATTTTAACAGTTGTTGAGTAAGGAACAGCAGCATTATTAAATATTAAAGATAGCGCCCTCATATCAATTTTAGGTAAGCTACGAAAACTACCAACCACATTAGCCTGACATTTTGATGGATTGACCCTGGTACCAAATCTAACCAATAATAAATACAGTTAAGATCACAGTTATAATCGGTACCTGCCACCTCAGTTTAATCACAAATTTGTAAGTCGTCGGCTTAAGTAATATTTTAGTTTCGGCATTACGACCAATTTCCAAGATCTCGTGTATGTGTCAAATTTTTCAGACAAAGAAGTCAATCAAAGAACTTTTTATATTGATTGGAATTTTCTCAGTTAATGATCATTAAAAATTCAAGTTAACAATGCCATAATTTGGCGAAATATAGGTTGGGGATTGGCTCATGGAGAGCCACTGTCACCATTGTTATTCAACATAATTACTACACAAATGTGCAAAGAGTTACAAAATGTTCGCATATCACAATATCATCACGAAGGCCGAAAAAGTTTGTTGGAAGCTGTTGACGATCTCGAAGAGGCGTTGGATTTAGTAAGTAAACTACTTTTCGTCATCTGTCCAGAAGTGTCTCCTATAAAAAGTAAAGTGTGTATGTTCTCTTGTGAATTTAGACGTGACTTGGTAGACCTAAAAATTAATGACTTCTCCTTACAGGTAGTTGATGATATAAAATATTTAGGTTTATGATTGGATTGTGGTCCAAGGTGGGGAAGACATATAAATGAACTTGCGGAAAAAACGCTAAGGTTTTTAAATATTCTTAAATGTTTGTCTGGGCTAGGTTAGGGTCTACATCCATCACAATTTACGTCGCAATCTTGTATATCGCAATCATAAGAAGCAAAATTGATTATGCTTGTTTCCTCTATAATAGTAGTTGTGTAAAGCACCTCAAAAAATTAGAAAGTGTGCAAAATCAAGCTATGAGAGTTATCGATGGATTTTTAAGAAGCTCGCCAATACATGTCATGGAGAATGAGCTTTGTATTAAGCCGCTACATACACGAAGATATTATCTTGCGGGAAAATTCTGGCTGAAAATAAAATCACTTTGAGATAATGAATTAATTGTAGTATTAGATAAATAAAATAAACATTTAGTGACTCATCCACTGTGGAAGAAAAAGAAATGGCTGTTGGCAGTCATACATAATTGTTTAAAAGTCTCTAATAGACGTACCTCAACGCAACTTAAAATGTTCTCCTTGGATACTTGGGTGCAATGTGGATCTTTCTGATATTGTATTTTCTCTTATTGAAACAATTGATAAACCTTAACACGGCTATAGCAATGTGGTTCTGAGACAAATATGTTTAAAATTTATTGATGATGAATATTTGCAATCTTTTATAATTTGTACTGGATCTAGAGATAATAATAATAACATAGGAGATGCACCTCCTTTTGACTCTCAGTTAAACATATAATTGAAATTTATAATTAATTTATACGTTTAAATAATATATGCTGAACTGATAGCTATTTCAGAAGCTTAATCATACATCGCATCACTCAATCACAAATATCAGTATGTTATTTTGAGAGACTGTAAGAGTGCTCCGCAACACTTGGCTCATTGTACCTCGAATTTTCGAGGAACATCGAAAGCCTAGAGTAAAGAATATATAAGTATTATTTTTATTTAACTTTATATGCAAAGAACCCTTATTTCATAAAAATTTATTGAAGTTCAGACAATTACATGAATTTTGTGAAAAATTATCAAAAAAAAACCGGGTCAAGATGACCCGGTGGCGCCGGTTAAAAATAAAATATTAAGAAAGTGATAATTAATGGTTGCGCGGAAAACGATTAGTGTATTTAATTTTATGCGAGGGTATATTGTGCCAAGTGTCTTTTCTTCGACCTATCCCTTCCGTACACACTGAGAGGTGGGGGTGAGAGCGGAAAGAAGAGATTCTACAATGTTGCGTGATTCTTGCAACCAATGAGAAGAGCGCCCGACTTCGGTGGAAAGCTCGATATAAGCTCGCGCGCTGGGCTCGAGCGCTCTCTTGCCTTTGCGCCGCTAGTTGAAACCACACCGCCTGGGACAGTCGCGTCCTAGAGGGCTCTTGCCCACGCGCCACTCGTTCAAACCGCACCAACCTGGAGCAGTAGCGCTCCAGGAGTAACCGCCTCACCTAGTGTGAGATATCATCGCGCACTGCGCTCTTCCATCGCACCACCGGCCAGAACCGCATCGCTGGGGCGCCCCAGGAGATCCACCAGAAGTCGCACTACAGCAACGGAAGCGCCTAAGCTGCATCGAAGTCACACCCCAGTAAGTGTGTTTTTTCCAATAATTCAATGCCTGCTTGAGTATTTGTTTGTTAGCTAAACCGCCCCATTTCACTTCTCCTAATGTGCTCAAGCACGATTCCTTTATAACCTTGGCAAACGATAGATTTCGGAAGAGCGAGTGCATTATCAAGGAACCGCATGCCACATCCGCCATTTTTGTTGAAGCAGAAGAAGCTTACCGCGTATACAGTCCATCTAGTATAACTCGCGTAATAGGGTCAAGGCTCGACCGGGTAATCAGACTCGGGAACCCTAAGGCCCGCCGCCCAACCAATTATTAATAATTAACTATTTACTTACATTTAATCTACGGATAGATTAAATGTAAGTAAATAGTTTATTAATTAATTAGAAATTAAAGTAAGATGAACACGTATGCACTTATTAATCACACACCCGCGAAAAAATAATATCTTGGCAAGCGGATTGATAATCACAGTGCCAGACGTCTCGCACCTTTAATACTGTTGCCCGTCGCCAGTATAAGTACATTATTTTTGTCGTCAAAAGAAATGTTTATACCGCTATCTTTCGGAAGGCACTAGAGCTTTTTGGAATGTCCCATAGTCGCCTCTTACCACACCCACTGCACGAAATGGGGCGATGGATTCACCTACGCCGCCACCACACGGCTTACATCATATATAACTAATACAGAGATAAATACCCGTACCCAAAACATAAGTTACCTGTTCCAACCGTAGCCAAGCGGCCACTTAATTACCGAGCCGCCTCATTAATATTAAAGTTTTTTACTTTTCTACGGTAGTTCTTATTGTTTTGGCAACGTAAGACAATCATCTCGTCATCTCATCTTTTACCATTTGTTATATAACTTCACTTACAATTGAATCGAGCGAAAACTATAATCATAAAATATGCACATGCTACACAGGTTTAGCATGTATTGCGTTACGTTGCGTGCGCTACCGACGTGTGTTAGGGCAGTGCGTTGCGTAATTAATGTGTAGTGATTGTGAAGGTGTATCGTTTTTTTGTTTACATAAATATTTACACAGAATATTGCATAAATAGTTAAATACTCACAATAAAACGGCCAAGTAGAATGTTTCAACCTAATGGTTGACGGAATAGAAAAAAAATGGCGTTCGTAATTTCGTAATTTTTGGGCAGCAAAACTAGGATTTTCAACTGATATTGAATACAGTTGAAAATCCTAGTTTTAGATGTTATCAATGTTTTTCACCAAACTTAAAATAGTGCCCATTTTCACCCGCTAGTAAAAAAAATAATGCTCAATGTTATTAAAAAATTGCGTAAGAAATTTAAGAGTAGAGAAGCTCATAAAAAGTAACAAGAGTTAAAACCTATTGTGTCGAATGTGATATAACATTAATTTTTTTATAGGATAGGGTGACAAACGAGCACACAGTCCACTTGATGGTAAGTGGTTGCTGTAGCCCATAAACATCTACATCTACCCTCGATTACAAATCAAAATGCAGATACGAAACACAGCAACAGTAGGCTATTATTTTACACTAGTAATATGTGAGAATAAATGTTTGAACTGTTTTAATTACTCTCATTCAAATAGTCATGAAAAACCTAATACATTTTAGTGATAATTATAATACAGTTAGTAATTTTTGTTATTTTACCTTGCACAAAATAAAAAATACAGATGCTACCGATATTTTTATTTTAGTTCCAGTCCCATCATTAGCTATTTTGTCGATACCTGTTTTGTTGCTTTTTCTGCTGGCGTTATACCAAGTAAAAATGACTGGGGTTTTTAAACTTTGTGTTTTCTAAAGAACTTATTAAATGTTAATTCTACGGCACATCTTATTAGTTTTACTTCTAAACAAACTACTATTATGATTAAAATGGTCTTACTTAGCTTTCTTGAGGAAATATAGGGATTTCATAATGAAGGGATTTGTACAAATTTTTTATGTCTGGTAACGCACTAGAGCTTTTAGATAGTGCGCAATTCTTGTTCGTAGCCATCTCGAATATATGTGTCAAGTATGGAATCCTCAATATAAAATATGTGTTAACAAAATCGAATCGATTTAAAAAAAATGTTCGATATCTAGGTTCTAAATTTCATATACCCAAAGAAGGCTATGAATTGCAGTGTGCAATCTTCATATTATCCCGCTGCAAACTAGGTGCTATGCAGCTGACCGGGTATTACTAAGTAAAATTGCTCAAGATCGTTCAGACTGCCCGTACGTATTAAAAAGATTACATATCTCAGTACCGTCTAGTTCACTGTGTTTTTAGAATCCCTTACATATATCTTTATAGATATTCAGTAATTTCCTATATACCTTGTGGCCTCCAATATGTGGTAGGCTGTAAAAACATCGGACATTTATATGAGAGAGTTAAACGTGTTAGACTTCTCGCTATTCAAAATTCTACCTTACGAGTAATTCTTGTTCAGATGATTTTTTTAAATTAGGACAAGAAATAGTTCCTATAAATACTATTATATTTTTGAGATTTTTTATGAAGAAATGTTCTATAGCGGTGTATGAATTCTATTTCGATATAAAAAAATTAAAACGTCCATGTTTCACTAAGCTTTAGAAAAATATCACCATTATACTTAGAACTAATGTGTTTCTACAGTCAAATCAATTAAAGCAAATTGGAGTAGAAGCTGACTAGTGCTATCTCATTGTTCTATACTCACTTTATACTAAATTAAAAAAGTCATATTAAATTATGTGTATATATATTACACATTTTTTATCTGTGTACCGTTTATACATAATAAGCGCCTCTCGGTCTCTCGCTCTAGAACACAGGCCTCTACTCATCTCTGAGAGGGTAATGAATCCAGTGGAAATGGCAACTATAAGCTAGTACACTGTACTTCGCTTCATACCATGCCGGTGATATATTTTTCATATTTCACACATATAAGTGCCCTTATGGATTTGCATGAAGCAATAAATAAATGAGTATCTAAAATTTGACATCTTTTTATTTTCCCACGATTCTCAATTCTAATTCCTGGAATTACCGAAACGGAATCCATTCATTTCATTTGTTACCGCCTATAAAATTTTACTGCTGAGCATCAGCCTCCACCATAGATTGCCTCATGCGGTTGATGTTTGCCATATATCAGTCGTGTCAGAAAGATGCTAATTTCCATCTCCTGTTTCAGTTTAGTTTCTCGAGTACGACACCTTTACGATACTCTTAGGATGTGAAGGGGTGGTAGATAGTGAATATTTATTTATTTATTTAAAATTTATATACACACTGTCTACATTGGGTGATGCAGGGATAGAATGAAGTAGGTGTAAGTAAAAAATATATATAATTTTGCAAATAGTAACAAGAAATCTTTCAGATTAAATTTCTACAGTCAACCTGATGGTTAGTGGTTGCTTTGGCCCATAGAAATCTGCTTCTCGATTACGAATCAAAATGCAGATGCTTGGTCACCCGTAATAATTAAGATGGAATGCCTCATTTCCACTCAAAAGAGTCTCCGGTTCTCTATATTTACTCTCTCAGCATTAAGCTACTATTTTACGCTGGTATTCTGTAAGAGTGTGGTCCTTCTCCGGTCGAGCCGACCAATTCACGCTAAAACCATAATATAGCTGCAGCGTGACGGCCTCCACGTTCCTAGCTGAAATTTTATCATCACGTGCGTTCTCCATGATGTGCGCTCGCGTAGCACATCCATATGCAACGTAGTTCTGTTTCCGATTAAGCGCCTTTTACTTTACACATTTACTTTGAAGCGTATTTCGAAGTCGCACGTGATTTTTACTGCGCTTTGAAGACTACGCAGTAGACTTAACTGCAACAACGATGACAATTTTTTTTATCTTTCTCTTTGTAAGTTAACTTAAATTGAGTAAAAAAAGTGAGGAGTCCGAAACTCGAAGACAAATGAGCATGGGGCTTAAGTAACCACTGCCTCTTAAGAACATCCCTAACGGCAGTATATAATTATAAGTCTTTTGCTGGCCGTTTATAAAGGAGTAAAATTTTTCAAAACATACCGATAACCGATACTAGTGCGTGACAGGATATAGGATTCCAAGAATAAATGGAAATTGGTTGATTACCGTCATTAATTTTGCGTTTAACCATCATGATAATCATCATCGTCATAATAATCATTCATCGTCCTTCATAGGTCCACTGCTAAACATAGGCCTCTCCCAAAAATGCCACAAATCGTGATAATGATCTTATAGAATTCTTATAGATGAATCTTATAGAATTAAACCTCCGAAACATATTCCTTCTATATTGCATTTACGCAATTTTTCCAGCCTAGACATTGACTAACTCAGAAGAGATGCTGCTCTTATTGATTTTGCTCCATTGGGGGCTGCTTCTTTTATAGATGACAAAATTTACGTTTTGAACAACGCTATTCTGAATCTTTATAACGTCAATGCGCCAGTTCATCAAGTAAGACTAAAGCGTCCTCCTGTCCCCTGGATGACTAAGGGTGTACGAGTGGCAATGCGCAAACGAAATCGGGCATTTACGAAATACAAAAGAGTACGTACAGAAGAGAACTGGTGTAACTTTAAATTGCTAAAAAACAGGTGCAATCAGATGGTACAAAATGCTAAACGCCATTACATTCATGATAACTTAACCAATACTTCGACCGCTCATCATTCTCTAAACCATTTCCCATTATCTGGGGTCGGCGCAGTAAATCTTCTTATTCCATTCCTCTCTATCAGCCGTCATTTCCATACTTACTCCTTTCATTCTCATATCACTCTTCACACAATCGATCCATCTTTTATTCGGCCTTCCTCTGCCCGTGTGTCCCTCCACACCACCAATACTTCGACCGCTGATATGTGGAAATTCTTAAAATCTCTTGGTATTACTAAGCCAATGTCATCTGATAATAGTTGTCTTAATCTGGATAATATAAATCGTCACTTTGTCTCAACTCCTACACCGGGCTCTACTGTAAGATCACGAACCATTGCTTCTATGCTATAACCTCTAACTATTCCTTTTTTTCGAATTTTCTCCTGTAAATCAAGATGAAATAGCTAAAGCTGTGTTGTCTATTAACTCCAGGGCTGTAGGTTGTGATGAGATCAGTAAATTTATGATTATGACATTGCTTGACTTCCTTCTGCCAGCTATCACTCATGTTATTAATCACTTGCTGGACTCAGGTCAGTATCCAACATTGTGGAAAAGAGCTTATACGTCCTTTCCCAAAAATACCCAATCCTGAACTACCAAATCACTATCGTCCAATTTTTATTCTCCCATATCTCTCTAAAGTTCTGGAAGCCTGTGTGCATAATTATCTATTTTCATAAAAAAATATAACCTACTGAATAACTTACAGTCAGGGTTTCGCTCTGGTCACAGCACCACCACTGCACTTATTAAGATCACTGATGATATTAGAAAAGGGATGGAGGAACGGAAAGTTACAGTGGTGGCGCTTGTTGACTTTTCAAATGCTTTTAACACAGTTGACCACGATATCCTCCTATCTATTTTTTCTTACCTCAGATTCTCATCCCCAGCCTTTGAATGGTTCTCATCCTATCTTTGCGGTCGTCAGCAATTGGTTAGGTCAGGTGAGCAGTTTTCTGCTTGGGCTAACGTTGAAGCTGGCGTACCGCAAGGCGGTATATTATCTCCAATATTGTTTTCGCAGTTTATAAACTCAATATCTACTGATTTCAGTTGCTCGTACCAACTGTATGCCAATGACCTTCAACTATATGTACAATCCAGCATCGATGATATAAATAATGCAATCAGGGAACTAAACATAAACTTAGATACCATCCGTATCTGGTCACATAGATTTGGTATTTCAGTAAACCCGTTAAAATATAAAGCTATGGTTGTGGGTAGCTCCAGAATGTTGAGTATGATTGACTATGGAAACCTCGAATCAATTCTATATAATAGAATTACAATTCTATTTTCTCAATCCATAGTCAATTTAGGCTTACACATTGATCATTGTATGAACTGGGTAGCACAGATTTCGGAAATTAATCGTAAAGTTGTTGCCACCCTACGTTCCCTCTATCGTATGAAAAATTTCTTACCCTTCAAAACCAAGCTTTTGCTTGTTAATTCCCTTATTCTTCCTATTATAGACTATGCAGATGTGTGCTATCCAGACCTCTCGCAAAATCTTCTTAACAAGTTGGAGCGCCTTCTCAACAACTGTATAAGATTTATCTTCAACTTACGAAAATAAGACCACATCACTCCTTTTCGTTCTAAGTTTAAATGGCTTTCTATTTATCAGAGGCGTTGCTCCAGAATATTACTAACTCTTTTCTCTATATTAAATGATCCGACGTCTCCTTCTTATCTTAAAGATAACTTCCACTTTCGGTGTTCAACTCTCGACCATGAACCTCGTTCCTCTAACGTTCTTAAGATAGATTTACCTCAGCATAATACCGTTTTCTTTAAGTTTTCTTTTACAGCTCAGGCAATAATTCTCTGGAACGTCTTGTCCGTTAATATAAGAAAAGCATCGAATAAGTACACGTTTAAAAAACTAGTGCGGCAACACTATCTTGAGGAAAACTCCATTTGACTCTTTTTATAATATAAGATATATATATATATATATATATATATATATGTGTGTGTGTGTGTGTGTGTTTGTGTGTGTGTATTTGTGTTTACATACCTATATTCATAATTTATTTATTATTTTATTTTCTATATGTATATCAGTATGTATGCATGTATATTTATTTACAATATATGTCTATTCATTTAAATATTTTTAGCACCTACCATCAATTACATGTCGAATTCTCCCAGGGTTGACTGGTAGAGAATGCCATAAAGCATTAAGTCCGCCTATAGTAAACCTTAGATTAAGGTGTAAAACAATAAAGAATAAATAATTAACACTCCATTAGTCGCGCGTTCTACTATTGTAGAACAGGCATGCATTTCGTGGGATTTTAACATTAATTGTGGGTGTCTAACGCACACACTCATAGTATTCCTCTTTTACTAGCTGGTGATCACAATTAGTACCCTTTCGGAAAACTGCGCGATCGCACTTGTTAGAAATTTCGCACTAAAACTAAAATTCTACAATAGTAGAGCGCGCGAGCACTCACGTGTCATTTTTGTCGGAAGTTTACCTACCGTTTTTATTTTATGTAAGTGTTTATATTATGTATAAATATTGGTGTTATGAATTTTTTTGTTCGATAATATTATTTTTAACCGAAGTAACTATATTTCGCACAATGATGGCACATATTTTGAGATGGTTGGAAGAAGTTATTACTGATGAAGCAACCAGCAAAGTATGGGATAAACATATTTTTACTAACGGATACAAAGGTACCTTATGCCTACCATATGGAAATATACGCAGGTGCTCAGCCAGATGGTCCTTATGCACAATCAAATAAAGTTGTGGACATTGTGCTACGAATGCTTACCCCATTGGATGGTTTAGGTTAAAACGTCACAATGCATAATTGGTTCACGAATATACCTCGTTGCTTAGAACTCTTAAGTAGCAAAATTACTGTCGTAGGCACTGTGAAGAAAGATAAGCCACAAATTCCCAAAGAATTCAAAATCACAAGAAACAGAAGCAAAACAAGTTAAATTTTTGGCTTTCAAAAACAAGGTACTTTAGTATCTTACATGCCAATATCAAAGAAAGTGGTGCTTATATACTCAACTATGCACTATGATGATCATATCGATTTACAAACAGCAAACGTAAGCCGGAAATAATAACTTTTTACAACAATACCAATTATGGCGTGGACATTGTAGACAAAATTTGTAGTATTTATGACGTCTCCAAAAACTCTAGGCGATGGCCACTTACCATTTTTTTTTAATTTAATGAATATAAGTGCTACAAACGGTTATATTGTACATACAATAAACAAGGACTACAGAAATAAGGCCAGGAAGGATTTTTTATATGAACTTGGTTTTCACCTAGTCGCGCCATGCATATAACGCAGAATAAATATTGAAAGTATTCCAAAATCATTGAAAATGAAAAGGAAAATGCTTTTGGGCATGAAAGAGCTATCGGAATTACAACCATGCCCAGCACAACTCCCCAACACTGGTCGAGTCGGGAAATGTTCCTTTTGTGGCAGCGCGCGCAATAAGTTCACTAGAAAACAATGTGACACCTGTAAAAAGTGGATTCGTCCTCAACATCAAGTTCTTCAATGCCTTGACTGTTGTAAAAATGATAAAGACTGTGTGGAAGATATGAGTGAGTAAAAAAAGAAGACTGAGAAGGTTTAATGCCAAAAAAATCATTGATTTTTCTTAAAATTCACAAGAAGTCTGATATTAAGTGCCTAATAAATGGTAACAGTTATGTTTCGTCCATTTTAGTTTCTTATTAAAGTTTGTTTTCATATGATGTTGAAGTATTTTTATATTTGTTTATTGTTCCTGTAAAATCCTTACACAAAATAGTTCTACATATGTAGAGCGCGCGAGCACTCGCGTCCCAAATAGGGGCGCGCGTAATGGAGTGTTAAATAAATAATGGGGGACTGAATTTATTGTGTACCGGAATTCCAGCTGAATTCAAGACTTCTCTTCTTCTCATGATAATCATCATCATCATCATAATCATTCATCACCCTTCATAAGTCCATTGCTGAACATAGGCATCCCCCAAAAAATGCCACAAATCACGATAATAGGGTAGGAATTCAAGACTTGTGCGCAAATCATAAGTTTTCACATCCGAATAAATTGCAATTCATAGTCGATCCATTTTATTATAGCCTATAGAATTTCACTGCTGAACATAGGTCCCCCGCATGTTGCCTCACATGTGGGATTTTGCCATAGGTGCCTTTTTACACTACCACTGCGTGGTTAGTTCATAGTACTCAGCTCTTTAGCAGTGGAAGATAATAATAATTGCATTGAGGATACATGTAATTTATCCTGGATGCATTCAACTTATTTGCAATACATATTTTTGTAGAAATCTTACACTTGAACTTATGAAATTCATCATTAATCTCAGGGTATGCTTGACCTCGCATATCAGAAACGTACTTTGGATATCACTATTAATTTTATTTAATCTTATAAAAATTGAAAATAATTTTAACTAGCATGAATACGCTGCAATGTTCAAAATTACTCTTGAATATAACTTTGCGATCTGATAACGGTCACGTACAAGTTAAAGCAAGACATAAAGACTGAGACTGAGCTTAATGGATGTTAGTCGCTGCACTAAATGGTTGGATACTGAATTCATTGTCTACAAAGAAAACGTAGTAATAGCAGATTTATAGGAGAGCACTTCTACATCTTATATTTTTGTAGTTTATATTATATAATTTTAAGGCGATTTAACATGTTTATAACTGTTTCAGCATTGGCGTCTTTTAAATTTTTGAAATAAAGTAAGACGAGCGAGTATAGTGTAATTAATATACCATGTTTTCCCATTTCAATTTTTTTACGTTGCCATCTAAGCTATACTAAAAATTTCAAGTCTCTTAATTATCAAATAGCTAAATTGAGATGTTAGTTTTGAATCAATTACTAAATTCGACATGAACAAATATAAAGAAAGCAAGTTCATTTATTTTTCCCAATTTTTAATCATATTCTTGCATTACCATTCGAATTTGAGCTATATTCAAAATTCAACTTCCTAACTCATGGGGAAGTCAGTTCAAAATCAATTAGTTGATCTCACCTGGAACGACAGATAGACAAACAAGAATTTATTTACAGCATTTGATGACAACAATCCGTAAGTGGATGCTGTGACCCATAGGCATCCACATTTATTCTCTATGATGGAATATGAAGGGCTATGATGGAATGCCTCGATTTCAGTAAAAAGATCTCCGGTCCTCTACACTCGCCATACGAAACACAGCAACATCACGTTGCTATTTTACGCTGGTATTCTGATAGAGCGTGGTCTTGCCCTTTGTTGAGCCGACCCATTCATACTACAACTATATTATAGCTGCAGCGTGGCTCTACCATGTAACTTAATAAAAAAGTGAATTAATAAAAACGTGTGACATTCAAATTAACAGGTTACTATTGAATTTTTATTTATATTTATCGTGAGCTAATAAATTTGTTCACAAAACTCGTGTATTTATGTTATGTGGTTAACATTTCAATAGTTTATAATAATATTGCAGAATAATATTGATAATTAACTCGATTATAAACACGTGTTCATTTTAGTGTTATTATCCATAAGATGTTAAAAAAAGACATAAATCCTTTGTTAGGCTGTACACTTGTGAAATAGTACGTTGTTATTTATGAGACATATCCGTATATAGACAGTTTATAAATATCCGTCACCCCACTTAAGTTTGATATCCTATGCTACAATCTCTCATAATTTCAGAACTAACGATTGGCCTAGCTAAAGGTTATTCATATCACCTTCAGAGTCACCACACCTTTTACATTTAAAACTTATTCTGGGTGCATGTGTATTATCAGGGAAGCAATGGAAGATAAATGTTACCTTGTCACCGCTCAACATTATATTTAATAATAGACAGAAACATGGGCTCTGATGAAAGGATGAAATAACGCTGGTATTAAGAGTACCTTCTACCTAATACGTAATAAAATATTCCAACATCTGGGATTCCAAACACAGCAACTTCTTTTCTATATCAAACGTTGCACTTTTAATTTAAAATTTGCAATTTTATTAGCTTTAAAAACAGGGAAAAAAGTTCAGATTCTTTTATTAAATGTCATAATAATAAGCAAAATTAATAAGGCCTGGGTATAGTTCTAACAGAGATAAAGATCAGACAAATTTAGTTCTATATTATCACTATCATAACTAAATAGCAAATATAATAATTGTCCAGTCAAAATCTCTTTTAACTACTTAGAAGTAACTGAAAAAACTAGACTATAAGGTCTGGTTGAGCGACTAGATTGCCTTTTCAATTCCAGAGCAAAGGAACACAAAATGGTGGGCTATAGATTCCTGGGTTCGAATCCGGAACGAATGACCACAAATGGTTGAGATAATGGTTGCCAATTTAAATTCGGAATGAAGGGTCACAAAATGATAGGGTCCCGGGTTTGATTTCGAGAATAATGACCCCGAATTAATTGGAAGCGTGATTAAAGAAAATGAACTGTGTATGCGTAGTTAGTTATAACGAAAACAATTTGATGTGAGGGCTAAGACAAAGTATCGAAAAATAAAATCCCCTACTCCTCGTCACGTCCACTGCTGCACTGCATAGGCCCTTTTGAAAGAAATACTACCATAAATTACGCTGTTCGTATAGTGAAAAATACTTGCAGAAAGTGTTAAGTAGTAGCTGGAAACAAGTAATCCTATTACAGTGTCAACTTTTCAAATAATCGTTTCACTGTAAGCTCCTTATTCAGGTGCATCCAGGCTTTCGGTGTGTTTATAATTATTTATTGGGTTTTAAGTTGGATTTGTGACTCCACTTTAAATACTTTTTTTGTAATGATCTATTATTACGGGAAATGAAACTTGAAACTCACAATCACGAATTTGCTCGCATTTATTCGTCACCATCACCATCATTAGCTTGCAAAAGTCTCCTGTCGCACATGACCCTCTACTATTGTTGAGAGTATTTGCCCTCAGTCAAGTTTGATTGGCGTATTTGTATGAGGCGTTTCGCACCATTGTCCCTGTTTCTTCTTATCGCTTTTCGGAAGCCACCTTTTTGATATAGATCATTGTCTACTCTTATGATACGTACGGTACAAAATAGTAATGGGGTCTCTTACGCCTCATCACACTTTAACTTATTTTACGGTGAAATTAATAAATATTGAGATTCTGATTCATCTTAAAGCGTACTCCTAATAGAACATAAACAAGCAATTTACAATTGCAACAACTTTTGTTTACTTATTTATTCTTTAGTGTACACCAAAATAAAATACAGACTAACGAGTGGAGTTAAATCTAACTTATAATATGTACAACAGGCGGTCTTATCACTTTGAAAGTGATCTCCTTCAGACAACCTTTGCGTAGAGAACTGGTGCAAACAATATTTACAATAGACGGAGCGAACAAAATTCGTCGGCTCGACCAGGTAAGGAACACGCCGTCACGGAATACCAGCGTAAAATAACTGAACAATGCTGCTGTGTTTTGTATGGTGAGTGACGAAAACCGAGGAGACCCTTTTTACTGGAAACGAGACATTCCATCTCAGCCTTCACAGTCATTAATTCTTAATCGACATTAGATGTAGATGTCTATGGGCACAACATCCAGTTACCAACACGTGAACTGTGTGCTCGTTTGTCGCCCTATTCTATATATTAATGTTATATATAATTACTACGTACTCATTTTAATGTAATCATTAAACCTACCTTAACCGATTACTACTTACAATATGTTATGGGTTTTAATCCGACCTCGTTTAAGATTAACTTTCATCCAATTTAGTGACATCTTGATTTACAAATAATTAAAACTTTACTAAACCTTATTTCAATAGTCAGAATTAATAATATTATAAGTTGTAATCTATGGTAATCGCTGTTAACTATGACATCTGGACGTTCAACATCTCAGTCCCTCCCGTGACCATGGGTGCTGTAAAGCGCTCGAAACGTCGGGTATTTATAGTTAAATATACGCGATAAAATCCGTATAAACTAGTATTATTTCAATGTGTAGTGTTCGCGTAAATATAAGAAATCATTATCCACTTAGAATCCCTATGATGTGCATAGGTACCTATGATAGTGCACGTTGTCATCTTGAGGTCTGAGATGAAATAGAAAAGCTAATAGAGAACCGGAGACCCCTTTCGTGTGAAACTAGGCATTCTGTCTTGGTCTTCGCTGGCGAAAACGCATCTACATTTTGATTTGTAATCGAGAATAGATGTCTATGGGCCCCAGCAACCACTAACTATCAGGTGGACTGTGTGCTCATTTTTACCCTAATCATGTATAAAAAATGCATCATCATCATCCGGTTCCCGTCATTCACCTTATGAAACACAGCGGCATTGATATATTAAGAAGCGCTAGTATTCTGAGCAAGTCTGGTCCTTCTCGGGTTGTACTGAGCGATTCATGCTGCAGCAATGTCGCACTAAAGCGTATTTTCATCACATAATTTTTTATTTAGCTCTGAGATATGGCGTATTTATTTGGAACTTTTTCGAAAAACAAGACACTAGGAAATTTCGCAAACAATTAAGATGACCGATTGAACCCGAATGAGGTTCTGCAAATTGAAATGGCAGTAAGTTGGCCTCAGAAAATCAAGCGATTTTCGCAGTTTATCTCCTGTAAAAACTTATTAAGTCCCTTGCAGTCTGGCTTTAGGCCCGGTCATAGTACCGTTTCCACACTCCTGAAAGTAACTGGTGATATAAGGGCAGGCATAGAGGACTCTAAGGTGACTGTGTTGGTTTTAGTTGACTTCTCGAACGCCTTTATAACCATCAGTTATGATATTCTACTTTTAATCTTTTCTCTCGCTATGGTCTCACCCAAAGCACTGGATTGGTTTTTATCATTTCTTCGAGGGTGTCAGCAGTCGGTTTGCATCGATGAGCAGTCATCTAGCTGTGTTAATAAGTGCAGAAAATTTTAGATAGGCCACTAAAATATGAGCGCAGCATGGGTTGTGTCATTATATTTATTTTATTCATTGTCTCACTTACACCAATTATGAAAAAAAATTGTTTCTAGCTGTGGTATAGTAAAGTAAATATTTTAGCATATCCTCCTAGTATTTATTTACAAAGGACAAGTCTTTCATAACGCAATTTAAACAGATATTTTATACTAATTGTACTCCAGTTTTCTGGAAAGCTCTTTGGTCCAAAGTAACACGTCGCCGATACTATTATTTGGTTACCATTAAAATTTAAAGGGATTCCTTTTTCTGAAAATAAAAAGGACATTTTATACAAACTCAGTTGAACCGTTTTATATATTCATTACGGTAAGGATTGGTCCTGGTAAAAAGTTGAAACGGTCTATCCCATTTGTATTCATGTTGCATTTCGCTTAATCTAGATACCCTTGTCCACGCAAACATCAGTGTTATATTTGCAGTAATATTTATACAGAGGTTTTTTTTTTAAATAAAGGAAATATTATGCGCATGATTGATCATATTTAGTTTTTGGTTCATAATATTAAAAAAAATCTTTACTCTAACTTTACTAACTTAACACTACTCGGAGCGTCTTACTTACATAAATTGCACATAAACAAACATCCCAACAAACACCCATACAAACACTTCCGCGCAGGAATCAAATCGTGGCCCCCAACACCACAGCCAAACGCTAAGCACTACCAAACCGTGAACATTACAAATTAATAAAATATAATAAAAATAAATACTTCTATATGTTTGTTACATCAGGAGTAAGAATTTTTTTTTTTATTATTATATAGTTTTTTTTAAAAATAAATCTAATAACTACTTGCTGTAGTTGTCTCTTGGAGTAGCAGGCTTACTTGCTCACTAGCGCAACTTCGAGTCCTAATATTTTTCCGCCGACACTACGATATAAATTCCAAAGTACAGATTCTATAAAACTAGCAGCTCATTTTTGGGTAGATGTTTTTTATTATGAGAGGGGGGCAAACGAGCATGCGGCTCACTTGATAGTTAGTGACTACCGCCACCCATGAACCACTGCAACACCAGGTAAATTGCAGATGCTTTGCCGGCCTTTAAAAAAGTAGGCTCTTTTATTGAAGGTCCCTAAGTTGTATTGGACTGAAAAATCGCTGATGTTAAACGATGTACAAGGAGTCTGTGCAAGTAAGAAGACTTCTTGTAAATCCCACAGCGTAGAACCGCCAATGATCCAGATGGTATCTCGATTTCTGTCGCGATGTACGATGGTGAAACTGGGAGTTGGGAGGATAACAGTCCTGCTTACTGCGTAAAGTAGTCTTACAGGAGCGATAAAACCGAGTTGGTACACATTGGAGGCAGATCTTAGCCTCCAATGAGTACCACAGATGTTGGAATAAATAATTCCAGTCCCTGTAGCACCACATCAGTGACAGAGTTAGCATGGGTTGGATGCAAAAAAGACCGCATTCTGTCTCAATCCGCTGATCTGTAGTATCAAACATGGCGGCAACCTGCAGAACGTAACCGCGAATGGAGCGGGAGTGGTACCACACACCGGATCAGACAATGATCTGAAGAGCCGAGAGGTGCGTCGACGGTAGCCTGATATCCGTCTGGATGAGAGGACAGCAGATGGTCCAAAAGGGAAGGTATATGATCTTCCACATCTGGAATCCGCGTAGGCGAAGTAACCAGTTGAGTCAGACTATATGCCAAGGCAAATTCAAAAACAGATCTCCCCACACGATCGGTATAACGTGAACCGAGGCACCCATAGACGCAAGGGACAACCCGTGGTCCCCGCTGTCTGCGCGCAGCCAAAGGATGGATAGGTCGTACCTTCAAGACTGCTGAGGCGTCGAGAACATATATCCTCTCTGACGTATACGCAAACTCTAGCTCGAGGTACAAAGAAGTGTTCTAATTTGTACCCCGGTTAGGACAGACACGAAGTCACCCGGAGAGGACACCTGCGTCTCGATCAGAAAGAGCAAGGCCGTTTTCTCTGTCCCCAGATTGTAGTGGACGGCGTTAATAATACAATAAAAATGAAACTAAGATTATATATTCAAAGGACATTGTTAAATCTCGCCTAAGAACCAACATAAATTTGACAATTACTAAAATTCTTATCCTTAATTATGCATTAGATAACATTCATTAGATAGTAACGGACACTTTTGAATTATGGAGTCAAAATAAAAAGTACTTTTTAGATTTTAAGCTTTGAACGTATTTTTTATTAATTTGCTGCGTCTGGACTCCTGTGATTTGGTCAATCGCACAATACCTCTTACATTTTACAGTATTTCAAAAGTTGTCATAAACTCAAATATATAATTAAAAAGTTAATAATTTAAAATATACTTAAGATTAGTATATACCACAAGGAACTGGATGGAATACAGTAAAATCATGTATATTCATTAAAAATAACAAAACTATTGTTCTCTCATTAGCCAATCAACATTGTGCCACGCAAAAAAATGTTATGTTGACAGATGACAAGACGATAAAATAGATAGGCGTCAGACGTGTGATCGGTAATTATGTTGTTGAAGTTTGCATGGAGGTCGAACAGGAGTTGATTACTGATTAGTGAATTACATTTACTACATTCTGAAAATGTATGGCTCTTGAGAGGGAGAATACATAGCCGCCATATTAGTAGTAAAACTTATTTTGTATACATTCTGGTTGATGAATCAGAAATTGGGAGGAAGGCAATAAAAAATATCGTTGTAATTGTGTTGTTCGGTGCAGAACTATAGGTTGCTGCGCCCATGTTATGACCATAATATGGTATTTAAGTTGGGCCCGATACCAAGAAAATATCAACCCCCTGCTCAATTCTTGAATAATATTTTGCTCGAAAGTAATGAAGTTGATAGTATCAATCATTACTTTGGTTGCCAAATGAGTGTATAAATTGTACTTAATTGGTATGGATAAAACAAATACCTAATCACAACCTGAGTTTCATTTACCGTATAAGTGCTAGACTAAGACTGAACTGCTTACATTAGCAATAACATAGCAATATTTCATAAAAATATAACCTCAAAATCTCTACGATAACTGCTAATATCTCTGCTTTCGGAAGTGTCCGTCAAGAGTTATTGTTCTTACATACAATTATGTATAATTTCGGAATTAAAAAGGTATTTTTCGTTACTGTTGGCTCTTAGGCGAACATTGTATGGAAGCAGAACAATGTCCTTTAGTTAAGTGTTTGGATTGGTTGCAAAAAAGCTTTTTGCTAACGCGTCTGTTGTAACAAAGAAATTTAGAAAACGAATGCAAATGTACATTATAAGAGACGAATTAATACGGTATATACAATTACGTCTACTCAATAATATAATTAGTGTTGGTTATTTCCTGTACATATTGCAGAATTTGTAAATTACTTATTATTATTTAAAATAAGGTAGTTTAATTTGGTTTAAATGCACTAGGTAATACAAATTTTGTTTAAGTTTGTGGATGTTAAAATTTAATCAATAACATGTAAACCGTACTTGGGGTGAAAAGGCAGAACAACAATCAAAACCTGAATTCCGATTATCCATCCCATCTAGGGTGGACAAATGAACAAGCATTTTGGAGTATCCACCATAGGGTGGACTTCTTAGGGTTTATAAACGGAATAGCCCCTAAACACTATTTTCGTCACAGATTGAAAAAACGCGTAGCTTTTTAGAAAAGCAACCAATGTTCTTAGCACTGTACAGCAGGGTATGATAATTTTAGTATTTAGCTTAAAAAATTTTATGTTTAAAAGTAATCGAGCCATACTATTCTATATAGTCTACATAACGCCACATTAATAGATCTTACTTAGGCAAAACGGGACGGAATGCTAGTAAAAAAATATGAAATAAGAGTTTAAAACGCAATCCACATACACTCTCAGGCATTGGAGCGCACTGCCTCTATCCCTCAAACTCCTTCGTCAAAGTTTTATTGAATCGTTTGAATGGTGACGTAGCGCGTAGATATTAAAACAGCCGCATATTTTCTGCTTTCTTTTTCTCTGAAAAACTCTTAGTGCTTTACCCTCCAGGATTCCGGAAAAAAAATTATTCAATATTATTTAAAAGTTAGGTTTTATTGCATATCAGGGGTCTGTACATGTCAAAAAATGCAATAAAATTATTGTTTTTTAATATAGGTTTTACTTATATCTTACACATATATATATATATATATATATATATATATATATATACATACATACATGCCAATGGCTACTTATGTTATATGTGTATGACACATCATTTTATTAACTATTATAATATTGAAATGCAAAATAACATTTCGGATTCCTATTTTTGTATGTCTGTTGCGTGAAAACCTTTTTGTAGTAATATCTAGGGTAAATTCACCAAGGTGAAGTACCTATCAAAATGAATGAGGTGACTTCTTACAAGCGTTTTCTGAGAATAGACTTTTCACCAAGAGTATATACATCTACAGTCAACTCGGGATATGTCTTGTGGAGTTACTAAAGCCAATATAAGAAAATTCAGGTCAACAGGGTTTTGTTTTGCTGGACAATATTGCCGTATTCCATACTGACCTCTAAACGGCACTATCATCTCATCAATGCTTAATTCAATAGGTTTTTTTTTTGTGCGTGACACCCTCACAAGATAGAGTGATAAAGTGGATTTGCCTTCCATAGCTTAGTTTTTAGTTTTTATTCCTTTGATACCTTAGTATAAAAAACTACTTTTAGACTTTTTCTTATTTTAAAATTTCTATTTCGTTCGTAGCCTTTATTATAACCTAACTCCCATATGTCTGAGACCAGAATAATGTTATATTTGGTAATTTGGTAAAAGAACCCCTACCTATCTATCCTACCTACCTACCCCCTACCTAACCATCCAAATACGGTGCCTACTTAAGAGCAGGGCGATTTAGGTAGTATTTTAAACCTTCCCTCGGCATGCTGGGCTCTGCCGGGGGGTGAATGAATATTTCCCTAGCTAATCGTGAGGCCAAAATGGACGAAAATCGACATTAAAAAAAAAACAATGAAAAATCTCCTCTGATGAACTATCTGTAGGTTTGGAAAAGGCTCTTTTAGCTGTTTTACCTTTCCTTTCTCACCAATACGCTGAAACACTACGCCCAATCTAGGACGAGCCGTGAAGTGGAGGGCACGTCTGCAGCCGAACCACAATCGGTATCGAACCAGGAAGAGGAAAAGAATAAGTTCGCTAGGCCTTATTAGCTTAGTGGGGCAGCAAGGAAGAAGTACCAAAGGCTGATAGCAGCTGAGATAATAGCCGAAGAGGCCCCTCTCTCTCTGCCAGAAGCCCTGCGACGAAATTTATCTATCCAAACCTCCCCCCAGATCCGAAGGCGAAAAAATGCAGTTGGTTTGAGGAGGATTCCCCCAAAGACCAGCCCAGGAAGTCTGTAAAGCTGGCAACCGCGCGTATGGGAATTCGCAATTTGAATCCTATGACCATGGAGCAGATGCATCTTGTCCACCGGACACTAACACAGGCCATCGCTAAGACGGCCTGTGTGGCGCAGCCGAGAATGGGACCAAAATTTTCGGGTTTCACTCACAAGACTAGTATAGGATTCTAATAACGTACCTGAATAAGGCAAGCCAGGATTGAATTGTGCGTGAAATCAGAAAACTGAAACCATGCCCAGAAGCAGAGCTCTTGGTAATACCCGAGGACGAACTGCGTAAGCCTCAGCTGGCCATCACCTATTCACCTCGCAACGATGCTCACTCTCCACAGGAGGTGGCGGTGCTATTGAGGGCACAAAATGAAGGGCTCTATACCGAGCTCTGGAGAATCCTACACCGTAGGGACGAGAAGAATAGGTTCTTAGTAACCTTTTCTCTGGACGACCCATCGGCGAAAGCTCTTCGGAAGGCAGGCGACAGAGTCGTCCTTGACCTTAAAATAATAAATTTTAAAGTCAAGGGAGGCTCTGACATGGTGATGGAGCCTAAACCACCCTGAATCCAATCCCCCCAGCTCTCCAGCTCTCGGGGTGAGACTGGAAAGACATCAGCGAGAGTGACTAAGACTTAAGGCGCTGATCTCGCCTCGGTCCAACGGCCTCCGCCAGTGTCGTCCAGGGGTGGGTGGAGGGAAGGTGGGATCGGTACATCTTAAGGTAAGGTGAGGGTCAAGAGCGCCGGTAAAGGACGTCTTCGTCCTCAACAGGCGGGAAAACCCCAAAACCCCAAAGGTAAGTTGAGAATCCTTCAGGCAAATCTTCACCATGCAGCTGCTGCTTCCCTCGTGGTGGAGGTTTGCTTTGCAGAGGGCGACATAGATCGTGCCCTCTTGTACGAGGGCACGGTCTTTGGGTGGCCAACGGTCTAGTTCTGGGATTGTTGAACTTGTGGTGAGTTGTGATGCTAATACTTACCACACAACCTGGAGTTACACTAACATCAACGAAAGAGGTGAGTTACTTTATGATTTTCTCATCTCTAACTGACTGGTAAGTCTAAACTTAGGATGTACACAACCATTTGTAAAGCATGCTAGGCAAGAAGTGTTAGGTATAAACTTTGCTACCAATAACATGGACATGCGGATAAATGACTGGGATGTTAGTAGTGAAAACTCGATGTCTGATCACAAACACATTAAGTTTGTAATTGGAGCATCATCAACCTATGAAATCGTTGCTTTAAGGGATACAAAGGCGACCATCTAGGATCTACACTAATAAATAAGTGAATTTGGAAACGTTTCGTAAAAACATCAAAACGATTGAATATCTGGAGTTAGCGACGGAGACAGGAACCGTAGGTATCCGTGAAGCCTTTGAGGATAGTTGTCCTGTCAAAACCAATGTGTGGAAAGGTGGAATACTAAACTAAAAAAACTTAGAGAAAACACCAGGAAACTATTTAATAGGGCTAAGAAAACCAAAGAGTGGGATATTTATAGTGCAGCCCTAACTGAATATAATAAGGAAATTAGAAAGGCAAAGATAGCATCGTGGAGGAATAGGAGAATCTTTGCCTCGCAGTTCACGACTACACAAATTGCTATAGAAAGCGAAACCTAATCAAATCGGGCTTCTTAAATAGCCTGATGGTAACTTCACTAATAGTGAAACAAAAACTTTAGAGTTACTAGTGCCAACCCATATCCCAGAGTCACATAAGACATCTGCCATGAATTCCTCAGAGTCTTGGCCTTGTAATGAGGGTTGGTGTTGGGCTGCAAAGATAATGAGGCCAAACCTGTTGCTGTGGATCGTTGACTCCTTTCAACCATTTAAAACAAGCGGAGAGGAAGAAATAATTTATATCCAAACATAGAGGGGTATTGGCATCCTTCTTCCCTGTCTGGTGAAAATCTTTAGAGCAAGTTTAGCATGGGGACATATTCCAGAACGATGGAAGGTTGTCAAAATTCTTTTTATATCTAAGGCTGATAAAAAGGACTACGCGTTACCAAAGTTCTTTAGACATATAAGCCTATCTTCCTTTGTCCTTAAGATATTGGAAAAGGTTATACCTTCTGTGTACTAAATATCGGGAATTTGTCAATAAAACAAAAAATACAAATTATTCATCTAAATATATTTTATCGCCTTCAAAGTAGGCCCCATCGCTTGCAATACAACATCTCCAATGCTTCACTCAGTCTTCCATACATTTTTCATAGGCTATTTGCGGTATGGCCTTTAGCTCATTCAGCGAATTTTTTGTTATGGCTTCTATCGACTCAAAACGTTTTACTCGAAGTGGTAATTTTAACTTGGGAAATAAAAAAAGTCAGATGGAGCCATATCAGGTGAATACGGTGCTTGGTCGAGAACTTTTGTTGAATTTTTTCGCTAAAAACTCTTTCACTATAAAGGCTGTGTGTGATGGTGCATTATCATGGTGCAGCATCCATGAGTTGTGTTGCCACAAATCTGGACGTTTTCGGCGGATACTCTCACGCAAACGCTTCATGACGCCTAAATAATATTCTTTATTCACTGTTTCTCCCTTTGGAAGGAATTCGGAGTGAACCACACCACGGTAGTCAAAAAAAACTGTCAGCATCACCTTGATTTTGGAGCGACTTTGCCGCGGTTTTTTGGGTTTCGGCTCGTTTTTGAGACGCCATTCTGAAGACTGTTGGCTTGTTTGCATGTCGTACTCATAAACCCATGTCTCGTCGCCAGTTATTATACGTTTTATAAAGGTCGGATCCGTAGAAGCTCGGGAAACCATGTCTTCAGCGACATGCTTTCGCTGCGCTCTTTGAACAAAATTGAGCTCTTTTGGAACTAGTTGACGGCGATTCATCATTAATCTCAGGGTATGCTTGACCTCGCATATCAGAAACGTACTTTGGATATCACTATTAATTTTATTTAATCTTATAAAAATTGAAAATAATTTTATCTAGCATGAATACTCTGCAATGTTCAAAATTACTCTTGAATATAACTTTGCGATCTGATAATGGTCACGTACAAGTTAAAGCAAGACATAAAGACTGAGACTGAGCTTAATGGATGTTAGTCGCTGCAATAAACGGTTGGATACTGAATTCATTGTCTACAAAGAAAACGTAGTTATAGCAGATTTATAGGAGAGCACTGTAAAATCTTCTACATCTTATATTTTTGTAGTTTAAGTTTATATTATATAATTTTAAGGCGATTTAACATGTTTATTACTGTTTCAGCATTGGCGTCTTTTAAATGTTTGAAATAAAATAAGACGAGCAAGTATAGTGTAATTAATATACCATGTTTTCCCATTTCAATTTTTTTACGTTGCCATCTAAGCTATACTAAAAATTTCAAGTCTCTTAATTATCAAATAGCTAAATTGAGATGTTAGTTTTGAATCAATTACTAAATTCGACATGAACAAATATAAAGAAAGCAAGTTCATTTATTTTTCCCAATTTTTAATCATATTCTTGCATTACCATTCGAATTTGAGCTATATTCAAAATTCAACTTCCTAACTCATGGGGAAGTCAGTTCAAAATCAATTAGTTGATCTCACCGGGAACGACTTTTAGACAAACAAGAATTTATTTACAGCATTTGATGACAAAGGAGCATACAATCCATAAGTGGATACTGTGACCCATAGGCATCCACATTTATTCTCTATGATGGAATATGAAGGGCTATGATGGAATGCCTCGATTTCAGTAAAAAAGATCTCCGGTCCTCTACACTCGCCATACGAAACACAGCAACATCACGTTGCTATTTTACGCTGATATTCTGATAGAGCGTGGTCTTGCCCTTTGTTGAGCCGACCCATTCATACTACAACTATATTATAGCTGCAGCGTGGCTCTACCATGTAACTTAATAAAAAAGTGAATTAATAAAAACGTGTGACATTCAAATTAATTATAATAGTAAAATAGTATTTATGTTATGTGGTTAACATTTCAATAGTTTATAATAATATTGCAGAATAATATTGATAATTAACTCGATTATAAACACGTGTTCATTTTAGTGTATTATCCATAAGATGTTAAAAAAGACATAAATCCTTTGTTAGGCTGTATACTTGTGAAATAGTACGTTGTTATTCATGAGACATATCCGTATATAGACAGTTTATAAATATCCGTCACCCCACTTAAGTTTGATATCCTATGCTACAATCTCTCATAATTTCAGAACTAACGATTGGCTTAGCTAAAGGTTATTCATATCACCTTCAGAGTCACCACACCACACCTTTTACATTTAAAACGTATTCTGGGTGCATGTGTATTATCAGGGAAGCAATGGAAGATAAATGTTACCTTGTCACCGCTCAACATTATATTTAATAATAGACAGAAACATGGGCTCTGTTGAGAGGATGAAACATTACCTAATATATTAAGCGTTATTACCTAAAGCGTGATTAAATATTTCAACATCTGGTATTCAAAACACAGCAACTTCTTTTCTATATCAAACGTTGCACTTTTAATTTAAAATTTGCAATTTTATTAGCTTTAACAACAGGGAAAAAAGTTCAGATTCTTTTATTAAATGTCATAATATTAAGCAAAATTAATAAGACCTGGGTATACTTCTAACAGAGATAAAGATCAGGCAAATTTACTTCTATATTGTCACTATCATAACTAAATAGCAAATATAATAGTTGTCCAGTCAAAATCTCTTTTAACTACTTAGAAGTAACTGAAAAAACTAGACTATAAGGTCTGGTTGAGCGACTAGATTGCCTTTTCAATTTCTGAGCAAAGGAACACAAAATGGGGCCATAGATTCCTGGGTTCGAATCCGGAACGAATGACCACAAATGGTTGAGCTAATGGTTGCCAATTTAAATTCGGAATGAAGGGTCACAAAATGATAGGGTCCCGTGTTCGATTTCGAGAAAATGACCCCGAATTAATTAAAAGCGTGATTAAATAAAATGAACTGTGTATGCGTAGTTAGTTATAACGAAAACAATTTGATGTGAGGGCTAAGACAAAGTATCGAAAAATAAAATCCCCTACTCCTCGTCACGTCCACTGCTGCACTGCATAGGCCCTTTTGAAAGAAATACTACCATAAATTACGCTGTCCGTATAGTGAAAAATACTTCCAGAAAGTGTTAAGTAGTAGCTGGAAACAAGTAATCCTATTACAGTGTCAACTTTTCAAAGAATCGTTTCACTGTAAGCTCCTTATTCAGGTGCATCCAGGCTTTCGGTGTGTTTATAATTATTTATTGGGTTTTAAGTTGGATTTGTGATTCCACTTCAAATATTTTTTTTTGTAATGATCTATTATTACGGGAAATGAAACTTGAAACTCACAATCACGAATTTGCTCGCATTTATTCGTCACCATCACCATCATTAGCTTGCAAAAAGTCTCCTGTCGCACATGACCCTCTACTATTGTTGAGAGGATTTGCCCTCAGTCAAGTTTGATTGGCGTATTTGTATGAGGCGTTTCGCACCATTGTCCCTGTTTCTTCTTATCGCTTTTCGGAAGCCACCTTTTTGATATAGATCATTGTCTACTCTTATGATACGTACGGCACAAAATAGTAATGGGTTCTCTTACGCCTCATCACACTTTAACTTATTTTACGGTGAAATTGATTAATATTGAGATTCTGATTCATCTTAAAGCGTACTCCTAATAGAACATAAACAAGCAATTTACAATTGCAAGAACTTTTGTTTACTTATTTATTCTTTATTGTACACCAAAATGCAGAATAACGAGTAGAGTTAAATCTAAACTATAATATGTACAACAGGCGGTCTTATCACTTTGAAAGTGATCTCCTTCAGACAACCTTTGCGTAGAGAACTGGTGCAAACAATATTTACAATAGACGGAGCGAACAAAATTCGTCGGCTCGACCAGGTAAGGAACACGCCGTCACGGAATACCAGCGTAAAATAACTGAACAATGCTGCTGTGTTTTGTATGGTGAGTGACGAAAACCGAGGAGACCCTTTTTACTGGAAACGAGACATTCCATCTCAGCCTTCACAGTCATTAATTCTTAATCGATATTAGATGTAGATGTCTATGGGCACAACATCCACTTATCAACACGTGAACTGTGTGCTCGTTTATCGCCCTATTCTATATATTAATGTTATATATAATTACTACGTACTCATTTTAATGTAATCATTAAACCTACCTTAACCGATTATTACTTACAATATGTTATGGGTTTTAATCCGACCTCGTTTAAGATTAACTTTCATCCAATTTTGTGACATCTTGATTTACAAATAATTAAAAGTTTACTAAACCTTATTTCAATAGTCAGAATTATTAATATTATAAGTTGTAATCTATGGTAACCGCTGTTAACTATGACATCTGGACGTTCAACATCTCAGTGCCTCCGTGACCATGGGTGCTGTAAAGCGCTCGAAACGTAGGGTATTTATAGTTAAATATACGCGATAAAATCCGTAAAAACTAGTATTATTTCAATGTGTAGTGTTCGCGTAAATATAAGAAATCATTATCCACTTAGAATCCCTATGATGTGCATAGGGACGTCATCGATTAGTAATCAATAGGCGTTGTCATCTTGAGGTCTGAGATGAAATAGAAAAGCTAATAGAGAACTCCTTTCGTGTGAAACGAGGCATTCCGTCTTGGTCTTGGCGGACGAAAACGCATCTGCATTTTGATTTGTAATCGAGGATAGATGTCTATGGGCCCAAGCAACCACTAATTATCAGGTGGACTGTGTGCTCATTTTCACCCTAATCATGTATAAAAAATGCATCATCATCATCCGGTTCCCGTCATTCACCTTATGAAACAAAGCAGCATTAATATATTAAGAAGCGCTAGTATTCTGAGCAAGTCTGGTCCTTCTCGGGTTGTACTGACCGATTCATGCTGCAGCAATATCGCACTAAAGCGTATTTTTATCACATAATTTTTTATTTAGCTCTGATATATGGCATATTTATACTTTTTCGAAAAACAAGACACTAGGAAATTTCTCAAACAATTAAGATGACCGATTGAACCCGATTGAGGTTCTGCAAATTAAAATGGCAGTAAGTTGGCCTCAGAAAATCAAGCAATTTTCGCAGTTTATCTCCTGTAAAAACTTATTAAGTCCCTTGCAGTCTGGCTTTAGGCCCGGTCATAGTACCGTTTCTACACTCCTGAAAGTAACTGGTGATATAAGGGCAGGCATAGAGGACTCTAAAGTGACTGTGTTGGTTTTAGTTAACTTCTCGAACGCCTTTAATACCATCAGTTATGATATTCTACTTTTAATCTTTTCCCCCGCTATGGTCTCATCCAAAGCACTGGATTGGTTTTTATCATATCTTCGAGGGTGTCCGCAGTCGGTTTGCATCGATGAGCAGTCATCTAGCTGTGTTAATAAGTGCAGAAAATCTTAGATAGGCCACTAAAATATGAGCGCAGCATGGGTTGTGTCATTATATTTATTATATTCATTGTCTCACTTACACCAATTATGAAAAAAAAATTGTTTCTAGCTGTGGTATAGTAAAGTAAATATTTTAGCATATCCTCCTAGTATTTATTTACAAAGGACAAGTCTTTCATAACGCAATTTAAACAGATATTTTATACTAATTGTACTCCAGTTTTCTGGAAAGCTCTTTGGTCCAAAGTAACACGTCGCCGATACTATTATTTGGTTACCATTAAAATTTAAAGGGATTCCTTTTTCTGAAAATAAAAAGGACATTTTATACAAACTCAGTTGAACCGTTTTATATATTCATTACGGTAAGGATTGGTTCTGGTAAAAAGTTGAAACTGTCTATCCCATTTGTATTCATGTTGCATTTCGTTTAATCTAGATACCCTTGTTCACGCAAACATCAGTGTTATATTTGCAGTAATATTTATACAGAGGTTTTTTTTTTTAAATAAAGGAAATATTATGCGCACGATTGATCATATTAAGTTTTTGGTTAATAATATTTAAAAAAAAACTTTACTCTAACTTTACTAACTTAACACTACTCGTTGAGGCGTCTTACTTAAAGATATACTAACTAACTACCTTACATAAACATAAATTGCACATAAACAAACATCCCAACAAACACCCATACAAACACTTCCGCGCAGGAATCAAATCGTGGCCCCCAACACCACAGCCAAACGCTAAGCACTACCAAACCGTGAACATTACAAATTAATAAAATATAATAAAAATAAATACTTCTATATGTTTGTTACATCAGGAGTAAGATTTTTTTTTGTTATTATATAGTTTTTTTTTAAATAAATCTAATTGGATGTCTCTTGGAGTAGCAGGCTTACTTGCTCGCTAGTTGTCTCTTGAAGTAGCAGGCTTACTTGCTCACTAGTGCAACTTCGAGTCCTAATATTTTTCCGCCGACACTACGAAATAAATTCCAAAGTACAGATTCTATAAAACTAGCAGCTCATTTTTGGGTAGATGTTTTTTGTTTACATGAGAGGGGGCAAACGAGCATGCGGCTCACTTGATAGTTAGTGACTACCGCCACCCATGAACAACTGCAACACCAGGTAAATTGCAGATGCTTTGCTGGCCTTTAAAAAAGTAGGCTCTTTTATTGAAGGTCCCTAAGTTGTATTGGTCCGGAAAAATCGCTAATGGTAAACTATGTACAAGGAGTTTGTGCAAGTAAGAAGACTTCTTGTAAATCCCACAGCATAGAACCGCCAATGATCCAGATAGTATCTCGATTTCTGTCGCGATGTACGATGGTGAAACTGGGAGGCTGAAATTAATTCAAAAAAATCCTCTGAGCACTTCTCGTGGTCAATGCGATAGAGTAGGTAAAGAAATTCAAAATCTCTTCGTAGCGTCAATAAGTCGAGTCGAAAGTGCTCGGTCACCGACGATTTGAACCGCTCTGCGCTGGTTGCGATAAATGGAACGAGGTGACACTGATGAGCCCTGGCGGAAAGATGGGAACAGTATACCATGTGAGGCCCAACCTGCGCCTAGTAAAGTTGCAGGTAGTGTACCTGAATAAAATACTATCCTGCTCTGCTGAGCAGGCAAAGCTTCAGGCAGAGGCAGATCTTAGCCTCCAATGAGTACCACAGATGATGGAATAAATAATTCCAGTCCCTGTTACACCACATCAGTGACAGAGTTAGCATGGGTAGGATGCAAAGAGAGACCGCATTCTGTCTCAATCCGCTGATCTGTAGTATCAAACATGGCGGCAACCTGCAGAACGTAACCGCGAATGGAGCGGGAGTGGTACCACACACCGGATCAGACAATGATCTGAAGAGCCGAGAGGTGCGTTGACGGTAGTCTGATATCCGTCTGGATGAGAGGACAGCAGATGGTCCAAAAGGGAAGGTATATGATCTTCCACATCTGGAATCTGCGTAAGCGAAGTAACCAGTTGAGTCAGACTATATGCCAAGGCAAAGTCAAAAACAGATCTCCCCACACGATTGGTATAACGTAAACCAAGGCACCCATAGACGCAAGGGACAACCCGTGGTCGTCGCTGTCTTCGCGCAGCCAAAGGATGGATAGGTCGTACCTTCAAGACTGCTGAGGCGTCGAGAACATATATCCTCTCTGACGTATACGCAAACTCTAGCTCGAGGTACAAAGAAGTGTTCTAATTTGTACCCCGGGTAGGCAAGACACGAAGTCACCCGGAGAGGACACCTGCGTCTCGATCAAAAAGAGCAAGGCCGTTTTCTCTGTCCCCAGATTGTAGTGGACGGCGTTAATAATACAATAAAAATGAAACTAAGATGTTCTGTGACATACCCAGGTATCGGTATGTTTCAGCCTTGGAAAGGGTCCTTAAGTTGACGGGCATAGACAAGTCTATACCCTCAGAGTTAGCAACCCTTCCCCTTTCAACATGGAGGACCGCACACTTATCCGTCCCCAGCTCCATTTCAATGGAACTGCTAAATTCACAAGTGATGTTTAGCAGTTCCATAAGATGGGAGCGACTGGAGGCGAATAACTTGAGGTCATCCATATAGAAAAGGTGGGTCACTTATGTCCCTCCTTTCCGTAGCTGAAATCCCCTCCCGGAGCCCTCCAGTAAGGTACTGAGAGGGTTAAGAGAGAGGCAGAACCAGATTGGACTCAGACAATCGCCCTGGAAGATACCCCTTCTTATCTTTAAGTGGTTCTCCGCAGCCGTCATCCGCTCACACAGAGGAAGTCTCTAACTGTACAGTCAATCTTGTACAGCTCGAGGACCCTCTTTAGCCATGTATGGGGCACCGAGTCGAACGCCTTTCTGTAGTCTATCCAGGCGGCAGAGAAGTTCCGACGGTTGCGTTTCACCACTTTGCCTATGACCGCGTCAATGAGGAGTGGTTCCTTAGTTCCACGACCACAGCCCCGACATCCATTTTGAGCGCGTGACATCACCTGGTTTAGCTCCAGGTGACGAGTGATTCTCGCGCTCAAAATGGATGTCAGTGTCTTATATATGGTGGGTAGATACGTGATGGGGCGGTATTTGCTCGGGTCTGTGGTATCCTGATCTTTAGGAACCAAGTGAGTGATCCCAGTAGTGAAGAGGCTCGGGAGTGACTTCTGGTTGAGAGCCTCTTGAAACTGTCGGGCGAGCACAGCGTGACACACTACGAACCCCTTCAGCCAGTAATGATGCAGCCCGTTGAGCCCCGGACTTTTCCAGTTCGGGGCCCTACGGACCACCTCAGCCACGTCTTCTGGCGTTATGGTGATGGGGTCCATAGGCGTAACACTCGCACCCTGGCTCGCCACAACTTCCATCCAAGGGCCCTCACTGTGGTTTACGGGCTCTGACCACAGGCCACGCCAGAATGCGATAATGTCAGCCTGATCCGGTCCTTGGCCCGCTCCACATACCTTTGGTCGCTCCAATAATTTATAGAGCCTCTTCTGATCACTCTGGAAGAGACGATTCTGGTTGAACCGCCTTGACCCCTCGGAAAATCGTCGAATCCGCTTCCCCCAAGCAGCGATCTTTTGCTTCAGGTCGTCTATGCGCTCCGTTAGTTTCTGCGTGATATCCGGCTGGGACAAACTGATATTTGTCCCAGCAAACGCCATCCTAACGGTGCGCATAATCCTCGGTCTATTATTACCCGACCTGAAGCTTGTCAGTCTGCCGATAAGGGCCCTTGCCTTTGCGATACGGTCCTCGATTCTTTTCCACCAGGCTAGGATGGCGTTAGTTTGTGTAGTAGCGCGTCCAGCCGTGGGAAGTTTGGCGCCAATAATACGGCAAACTGCCACTGCGGCGCCAAAGAGAATCGAGTCCTTTGCGATCTCGCAAAGGTCCCGGCTGGCTTCCAAATAGGTCACCAGCATTGGGTTAAGAGCCCTCACGACAGCCCGATTTCGCTTGCTTAAGGGTATGCGGGGAAGTCGCGGTCGATTTTCGAGAGGGGTGCTGCGCGTTTCCAAAATCGCCTCTTCCAATATACTCCTCATTTGCTCTAGTTCGTGGGAGACTATTTCATTGTCGTTCGAATCAACCACAACTGGAAGATCCATGGCGGCTTCCACGTGTGGATGCTGGTCTGTCGAATGTGGAGCTGCATCTCCAGCCATAGCCAATTCATTCAACGATGGAATAGCCTCACGTCGTAGTCGTTCGAGTTCGGCATCATCAAATATTTTCGAGCGCATGATGTACCGAACTCGGTCTGCTAGGTTTTGTTCCATGACGGGGATAGACGGCTCCAGCTCAGCAAAAAAGCAATGCATCCGAGACCTATACGCTATTCCCACAGTTTCTTCCCCTTTCGCCCTATAGTACGCCCGCAATGCGTTTTCGTTCATGGATTTTGTCCAACGCATGCGACGTGCTCCACCAGCGGCGGGTGCCGCTTGCTGGGTCCGAGAAGACCCAGCCGACACCAAGCCTTCTGGTGGGGATGATGGATGCGAAGGGCTGCTAGGTGATCGTGCAGCTCCTCGCACTCGGCTGGCGGCCCGCATGCTGACGCGTCCAGCGCCAGCTCCAGACGCGCCCCGGCGACCCCCAGGCAGCGGCCCTATGCGCGTTCCTTTTTGTGTTTTTTCCATCATCCATTTTATGGGCGCCAAATAACGGGAGACGCCGAAGCCCGGCATCGTTTCGTGGTTGGGGCATATGCACAAACGGACCTTTGCATCTACAATTTTGCCTAGGCACCGCGCTCACACCTCTTGGCAGGATGCTGACTGACTGCGCCAACGTCCCAGTTTTGTCACATAACTGTTACGTCAGCGGGCGATGGGGTTGTCACTTCCCTACGCCTTTTTATTATTATTATTATTATTATTATTATTAAAAGCAACCAATGTTCTTAGCACTGTACAGCAGGGTATGATAATTTTAGTATTTAGCTTTTATGTTTAAAAAAAAAAACTTTATGTTTAAACGTAATCGAGCCATACTATTCTATATAGTCTACATAACTCCACATTAATAGATCTTACTTAGGCAAACCGGGACGGAACGCTAGTAAAAAAATATGAAATAGGAGTTTAAAACGCAATCGACATACACTGCCAGGCATTGGAGCGCACTGCCTCTATCCCTCAAACTCCTTCGTCAAACAAAGTTTTATTGAATCGTTTGAATGGTGACGTAGCGCGTAGATATTAAAACAGCCGCATATTTTCTGATTTCTTTTTCTCTGAAAAACTCTTAGTGCTTTACCCTCCAGGATTCCGGAAAAAAATTATTCGATATTATTTAAAAGTTAGGTTTTATTGTATATCAGAGGTCTGTACATGTCAAAAAAATGCAACAAAAATTATTGTTTTTTAATATAGGTTATATATATATATATATATATATATATATATATATATATATATATATATACACATATATATATACATATATAAATATATACACATACATACATGCCAATGGCTACTTATGTTATATGTGTATTACACATTATTTTATTAACTATTATAATATTGAAATGCAAAATAACATTTCGGATTCCTATTTTTGTATGTCTGTTGCGTGAAAACCTTTTTGTAACCTATCAAAATGAATGAGGTGACTTCTCACAAGCGTTTTCTGAGAATAGACTTTTCACCAAGAGTATATACATCTACAGTCAACTCGGGACAAGTCTTGTGGAGTTACTAAAGCCAATATAAGAAAATTCAGGACAACAGGGTTTTGTTTTCCTGGACAATATTGCCGTATTCCATACTGACCTCTAAACGGCACTATCATCTCATCAATGCTTAATTCAATAGGTTTTTTTTTTGTGCGTGACACCCTCACAAGATAGAGTGAAAATGTGGATTTGCCTTCCATAGCTTAGTTTTTAGTTTTTATTCCTTTGATACCTTAGTATAAAAAACTACTTTTAGACTTTTTCTTATTTTAAAATTTCTATTTCGTTCGTTGCCTTTATTATAACCTAACTCCCGTATGTGTGAGACCAGAATAATGTTATATTTGGTAATTTGGTAAAATAACCCCTACCTATCTATCCTACCTACCTACCCCCTACCTAACCATCCAAATACGGTGCCTACCTAAGACCAGGGCGATTTAGGTAGTATTTTAACCCTTCTCTCGGCATGCTGGGCTCTGCCGGGGGTGAATGAATATTTCCCTAGCTAATCGTGAGGCCAAAATTGACGAAAATTGACATTTTGAAAAAAAAAACAAAGAAAAATCTCCTCTGATGAACTATCTGTAGGTTTGGAAAAGGCTCTTTTAGCTGTTTTAGCTTCCTTTCTCACCAATACGCTGAAACACTACGCCCAATCTAGGACGAGCCGTGAAGTGGAGGGCACGTCTGCAGCCCTGAACCAGGAAGAGGAAAAGAATAAGTTCGCTAGGCCTTATAAGCTTAGTGGGGCAGTAAGGAAGAAGTACCGAAGGCTGATAGCAGCTGAGATAGTAGCCGAAGAGGCCCTCTCTCTCTGCCAGAAGCCCTGCGACGAAATTTCTCTATCAAAACCTCCCCCAGATCCGAAGGCGAAAAAATGCAGTTGGTCTGAGGAAGATTCCCCCAAAGACCAGCCCTGGAAGTCTGTGAAGCTAGCAACCGCGCGTATGGGAATTCGCAATTTGAATCCTATGATCATGGAGCAGATGCATCTTGTCCACCGGACACTAACACAGGCCATCGCTAAGACGGCCTGTGGGGCGCAGCCGAGAATGGGACCAAAATTTTCGGGTTTCACTCACAAGAATAGTATAGAATTCAAATAACGTACCTGAATAAGGCAAGCCAGGGTTTGATTGTGAGTGAAATCAGAAAACTGAAACCATGGCCAGAAGCAGAGCTCTCGATAATACCCGAGGACGAACTGCGTAAGCCTCAGCTGGCCATCACCTATTCACCTCGCAACGAAGCTCACTCTCCAGAGGAGGTGGCGGTGCTATTGAGGGCAAAAAATGAAGGGCTCTATACCGAGCTCTGGAGAATTCTACACCGTACGGACGAGAAGAATAGGTTCCTAGTAACCTTTTCTCTGGACGACCCATCGGCGGATGCTCTTCGGAAGGCAGGCGACAGAGTCGTCCTTGACCTTAAAATAATAAATTTTAAAGTCAAGGGAGGCTCTGACACGGTGATGGAGCCTAAATCACCCTAACTCCAATCCCCCCAGCCCTCCACCTCTCGAGGTGAGACTGGAAAGACAACAGTGAGAGTGACGAAGACCCAAGGCGCTGATCTCGCCTCGGTCCAACGGCCTCCGCCAGTGTCGTCCAGGGGTGGGTGGAAGGGAGGTGGGAGCGGTACATCGTAAGGTAAGGTGAGGGTCAAGAGCGCCGGTAAAGAACGTCTTCGTCCTCAACAGGCGGGAAAACCCCAAAACCCCAAAGGTAAGTTGAGAATCTTTCAGGCAAATCTTCACCATGCAGCAGCTGCTTCCGTCGTGGTGGAGGTTTGCCTTTTGTACGAGGGCACGGTTTTTGGGTGGCCAACGGTCAAGTTCTGGGATTGTCGAACTTGTGCTGAGTTGTGATGCTAATACTTACCACACAACCTGGAGTTACACTAACATCAACGAAAGAGGTGAGTTAAACATAATAACATAACATAAACACTCACGCCTGTCACCCAGAGGGGTAGGCAGAGACTACGGACTTCCATTTGGCACGATCCTGACATACCTCTTTCGCCTCCTTTACATCCATATATCTACGCATACATGCTCGTCGATTAAGGGTACTTCTAACGTGGCCCCTTTTCAAAATATCGCCAATTTGGTCGATAAACTTTTTTCTAGGGCGTCCCTTCCCGACTCGGCCGTTCACATCTGCCATATAAATTTGCTTTGACACACAAGAAGTGAGTTATTTTATAATTTTCTCATCTCTAACTGACTGGTAAGTCTAAACTTAGGATGTACACAAACATTTGTAAAGCATGCTAGGCAAGAAGTGTTAGGTATAAACTTTGCTACCAATAACATGGACATGCGGATAAATGACTGGGATGTTAGTAGTGAAAACTCGACGTCTGAGCACAAACACATTAAGTTTGTAATTGGAGCATCATCAACCTATGAAATCGTTGCTTTAAGGGATCCAAAGGCGACCATCTAGGATATCTACAGAGATGGCCTAAAAATGAATTTGGAAACGTTTCATTATACACTTTACATATTTAATGGTGTTACAACGTTCAATTTATATTACAAAAATTGTAATAAAGAATTTAACTAAAATAATAATTAAAATTATAATATTAAAGATTAAAACTAATTATATACAACATAAAAGAAGAAACTATAATATAGAAAATCTAAAACTAAAAATTTAAATCGTCAAAAAGACCTGCTCCCCGTGGTATAGTGCCAATAACGCTGGCTGCGTTTCCTCGCTGAATAGCTATACTCAGCCTTTGAGCGAGGAAAGAACCAGCCCTCTTATCACCAGCAGCGACGGCCAGTCGTGGATACATTTCCTTTAGAAACTTCATTGCACGTGGACCCCACGGACCGATAGTCTCTACAGCAAATGGCACAAATATGTAGTCATTTCTCAAAGACTCATATTTGCACCATTTACTAAATTCGGCTACCTCTGACGCCGCCCCGGCTCTAAAAGAGGTACCCTTGAGATGAGAGGCCGCCAAAGTGTCAACGCAAGTAGCATCCCACACTAGGGCTTTACCTCTCTCCCAAGGGACCAAAGTCATACCGTAGGGTCTCTTGCCATCGTCTCTAAATATCCCGCTAGGCTCTAAAACCGAGGGGATATTTATAGAGACAAGAGCCCTTCGGATGATTTCGTTCAAAGAACCGTGACGGGAAAACCTACCTGCACTTTTCTTGCATGAAAATCCGTGGAGCCCAAACTCATCGACGCTGCTACCACAGGGGTACTGGTGAGGTTGACAAATAGCCACTCCTAGCCGGATTCCTACTGCGATGCGCAAGCTTTCCCCATGAAGCAATGTGCCGAGATTACTTGATGGTAGAGCATGTAACCAGTGGCTAGATTCCTTAGTCGAAACAGCTAGAAGGCGAGCCTGATCTTGTTGAATATGGAAATTTTGAAATAAATTTTTCTGGACACTCCGTACCAACGGAATATCCCACTGTTTTTGTTGGTTAACTTCCAGTGGGATATTTTTGCCGGGACAGATCGTCAGCCAAACATGGCTTGCCTCCGAAGGAAAGCACAGGTCTACTTTATTATTTAAAATTGTGTTACATAGGTCATTGACACTATGCACGGAACCAAGGAAAGCAGGCAATGCGACGCTAGAAATATTTCTTACACCAATTCCACCAAATTTGATAGGTAAAGTGGCTTGATTCCAGGCTATTGTATTTAATCTCAAATTTAGAATGTTTTCTAAAGCAATTTTAAGATTACTATCAATATCTTTTAAAATATCCGAACATTTCCAGATTGGACTTGAGCGTAACAAGTATGTAAATTAAGGTACAAGGAGACAATATTTTAAAATGGTAAGGGCAATATGGGGGTTTAAAATATATAATTTATCAACGTGATTTAAAAATTGATCAAATTTTGTTTTTAAAACAGGTTTATACTATCGAAAAACAACGGAGCACCAAGCAGGTAAAGCGATTCCGAATTGACAGTTTTTATTCCTGGAGAAATCTGATTGAAATTTTGAATTAAGGTATCTCTGTTAGAATTAGATAAATTATTAGAAATAAATATTTCACATTTATTTGTATTTGGTTCAAGATCAATATTTTTAAAATTTTGAAAAATATGAGTAAGATCATTGAGGACGTCATCTGCTTTACCTCTCAGTGTACCGTCGTCCAGATTTCAGCAGGGTTATCCTATCAATTGAGTTAAAAGCATTTCTAAGATCAACCTTCAGAAGAACATCTGCATTGGAATTAGTTAAGAAGGTACGCACCGAATGTACCGCCGCCTTACAGCCACCTTTGGTCCCAAAGCCTAGTTGAGTAGGTTGAAATTTTGTCTTAAGGTTTGAGATTTGTTAACGTTTCGTAAAAACATCAAAACGATTGAATATCTGGAGTTAGCGACGGAGACAGGAACCGTAGGTATCCGTGAAGCCTTTGAGGATAGTTGTCCTGTCAAAACCAATGTGTGGAAAGGTGGAATACTAAGCTAAAAAAAACTTAGAGAAAACACCAGGAAACTATTTAATAGGGCTAAGAAAACCAAAGAGTGGGATATTTATAGTGCAGCCCTAACTGAATATAATAAGGAAATTAGAAAGGCAAAGATAGCATCGTGGAGGAATAGGAGAATCTTTGCCTCGCAGTTCACAACTACACAAATTGCTATAGAAAGCGAAACCTAATCAGATCGGGCTTCTTAAATAGCCTGATGGTAACTTCACTAATAGTGAAACAGAAACTTTAGAGTTACTAGTGCCAACCCATTTCACATAAGACTTCTGCCATGAATTCCCCAGAGTCTTACGAAGGCCTTGTAATGAGGGTTGGTGTTGGGCTGCAAAGATAATGAGGCTAAACCTGTTGCTGTGGATCGTTGACTCCTTTCAACCATTTAAAACAAGCGGAGAGGATGAAATAATTTATATCCAAACATAGAGGGGTATTGGCATCCTTCTTCCTTGTCTGGTGAAAATCTTTAGAGCAAGTTTAGCATGAGGACATATTCCAGAACGATGGAAGGTTGTCAAAGTTCTATTTATATCTAAGGCTGATAAAAAGGACTACGCATTACCAAAGTTCTTTAGACATATAAGCCTATCTTCCTTTCTCCTTAAGACATTGGAAAAGGTTATAGATAGATATATAAGGGATGTAGCTCCAGCTATAAGGCCCATACATTACAACCTGCATGCTTATCGCAGAGGCCAATCTACGGAAACAGCCCTGATTATTGACAGGGTCGAAAAAGCACTGGAGGGTAAAGAAATAACTCTTTGTGTATCTCTATATATTGAGGGCGCTTTCGATAGTAACTCCACACCACTGCTGATTGAGGGCCTGACATCTAAAAATGTTGACCCCACAACCATCAGATGGGTGAAGTCGATGTTCTCAAACAGAAATGAAAAAATAGTTCTGTTTCAAGCTTCGATTGAAGTTGCAACTACAAGAGGCTGTCCACAAGGAGGTGTTTTGTCCCCTTCTTTGGACTCTTGCGGTTGACCAACTATTGTACAAGATAGCAGACTTACGCATTAACTCACTGAGTTATCAGTTTTCACCATCCTCCATGCTTGCATCAGAAGAATAACGGACAGAACAACGACTCTATCTTAGCACGCGTAAATTGACTTTACTAGTAACACTGAACTTTACACTGCACAAACGAGTGGGAGGGTTTTTCAATATACCCTCAATTCCAACTGCCATAAGATCCAACCGGCATTTTATAGATGCGCCTACAAATATTTTTCAATTAATGTAAGTGATAAAGAAATTATTAGTACTAAAGTTTTAAATTATTAGAGTAGCTTTTGAAAAATACGAGATGTTAAAAAAGTATCCGTAAAATTTACAACTTTACAGATACTTTTTTAACATCTCAATTTTACAACTCTCCGTAGGTCCTTTTAGATAAATTTATGTCATGCACTCAAAACACCATATTTTTTAATTTTTAAATTATTGCACTACAAATGAAATATAATATTCTAAGGTTAGTGCTTCCCCAGGCTGTGTGGTGAACATTAGCATCACAACCCACCACAAGTTCGGCGTTTTGTTTTCGGCCGCCACTTGCTCTAACAAGATGGTAGGATCTGAGTTCTCCCCGGGAAGATAGGCTAAGGAAATGATTACTCTGGCCCCTGTGCATCTCTTGAGATTTATGAAGGTTATAACCAGGTCATCATTGCAGTACTCTGGAACAGTTAAAAGATCAACACTTTTTTTGTAAATTATACAAGCTCTGATCTACTGCCTTAGTATTGACAGGAATCATACCGCCAGCCGTCAATCACAGAAATTGACCGTTGGCCATCCAAAGCTCTTGTATGAGAGCACGGTCAATATTGTCCTCTGCCAAGCAAACCTCTACTACGGCAGAAGCAATCGCTGCATGGTGAAAATTTGCCTGAAGGACCCTCGTCTTACCCTTGGGGTTAGCCATTTATTGGCGTGAGGAGACAGGGTCTTTTGCGCCTGTTGAGGACGAAGACGGCCTTTACCTGTGCTTTTGCCCCCGCCTTACCTTTCACTGTACCGCTCCCACCTCCCCTCCACCCACCCTTGGACGACACTGGCGGAGGCGGTCGGACGGAGGCGAGATCAGCGCCTTGAATCTTCATCACTCTCACTGATGTCGTTCCAGTCTCCCCCTGAGAGGTGGAGGGTTGGGGGGATTGGAGTTGGGGTGTTTCAGGCTCTATCACCTCCATCACTCTTCCTTAGACTCGACTTGAGAGTGAGCATTATAAATATTACTTTCCCTCGGAAAGTAAGCACATATATGTATTTCGTACAAATATCATGGTGAACACATGAAACCGAGAGAAAAACCAACCTCCATATTTATTTCGACGCTGCTCCTACATCAGATATTTAGTTGGTTTTTCTCACATTTTCTTATCTTTCTTCTCGTATCACTATTTGGCTCGTCTTTATATATCACAGATTTATGCTTTTGTATTACACAAAAATTTTTTATTATGTATTATATTAAAATTTTAGTATTACACTAAAATAAACTGAATAACACCTATTTAAAAGATAGAAATCATATTATATTCTCGTGTCAACTGCGTTTGAGCCCGAAACACCGAATGACATATGCTTGTAGTGTTACCAGGTGCAGACTTTTTATTTCTTTATGGTGTCTTTTAAACTCGCGAATAGAAAGCAAGAAAGGACGACACTATATTTTTATCTCATTCTAAGTGCTAATAAAACGACCATTACACAGTTAAAAAATTCGTGCAATTTTGTAAATGTTTAAGTAGTGATACAAATTTTTGATTAAACGATGCTATATTACAATTTATGAGACCTCATCATTTCGTAGCGATGAAAATACCTACAATTATTTCATATTAAAAAAGCTCAAATTTTATATATAAATGCATACTATTATAAATGCTATGAATTTGACATATGATACATTTTTATTGAAAAAGCTTTCATGATTTGGTAAATAGCATAGTCGTAAAAATAGAAAACAATACAACTACAATACAGAAAGGACCTCATAAAGTCCAATCTTATAATGAAATACCGTATTACTTTTAATAAACTATTTCTGTAAAATTGTGTTTATCATCATTGTGAGAAGCTGGTTAATTTCGAGCAGGACGCACTTTCAGTGGTTTGCTATAAAATTAGGTAAGTACTCCTTAAAGTCCACTGCCGAATATACAAGTCCAAGCATGACCTTGAGCTACTTGCATCCATCGACTTCCTGTATGTCTTATCAGGCTGTTAATCTATTTAGATGGGTCAGGTCTACAATTCGCTTATAGGTACGAGATTGTCATTCAAGTCATTCGAAAACCCAATTCTCCATCAGTTTTCAGTTCTTCGAGATACATGGCCAGTCCATTGCTCCTTCAGCTAATCCGTTGGGCTATGTCGTATACCCTGGTTCTACTGTGAACTATCTGCATTTCTAAGTACTATTCATAACTCACTAAGCAAGCTTGGCCAGCACTGAAGGTCCACGTTTTATTTTGCGGGAATCAAACCCGGGTTTCGTACTGGAAAACATACAGGAATCGCTTAACCGCTGAGCTAGCACCACATTTTTTTCTATGCCAAGCCTTAGTGTAATAGACGATCAATTTTATACCGTGCGCAAAGTTATATATTACACGGCTCTTCCAAACTGAATAATAAATAAGTCTTTCCGTAAGCGCTTCCTCATAGAACCAACAATCTGTTCACTAATGCAGCGTCATCTCTAGAGCTTCATATTATAAGCGATTTCGTCTTATACTCTTAATTAAAAATTAAGATGCAACTCGAGAGTAACTCAGATAATTTTTTCGGACGGTAGTGACGTTCATTGAAACCCATAGTACTTTTATGCTGTACCTATATTAATATCCTCTCGCCCTCGGATCTCTGAACAGTATAGACGTATTCTAAGTTAAATTGTATTATTTTGCTCTAATTTTATTTAATAAGCAAAATTTACTACAAAATAAATTACCAATCAAATTACAAATTACCCTGCGGAGACATCAATATTTGCGCGCACGAATTTACTAGGCGATGGGACTCTTGTCTGCTAAAAGTGCATATGCGTAGGTACCACATTTTTTCCTATTTCTATCAAATTGGGACCTTATTTTTGCAAATATTTATCCTAGGATTCCCTCATAGTAGTATTGCCAAGTGACAGTAGGTGCACTGCCGTGTACTGGTATAGTCTTAGAAAACCATAATAGTTACAATCTGTGAGACACTCCATCTTAGTCCTCAGAGATAGTGAATCTGTAGCCACTGCCAGCCAGCACGGGTCGATGAACTTCAGTAGCCACTTACTATTGGGTAAATCACTGTAACTTCGTTTGTTTACTTCAGTTTAATGGAAAAAATCTAACAGTCCAAGTTTAAACGATTTCGAAAACTCCTTTAAAGCTTCCTTTAAAGTGTTTTGACGATATCCTCAGTAAATTTCTGGATTACTCAGAAATTTGGATGGCTTGCGGGCAACAAATAAAACTATCGAAATTACCCTGGAATCTAGCACGCCATAAATTTATTACATATTTGTTTGTGTTTTTCACAGTTACTGTGTAATTTTATTGAGTTTAAATTAAAATTATTTTTAGAGGATATGAGAGTTATATAAAAATAGTTTTAATTTTAATTTTTATACAGCCAGTAAACTCCAAAGTCGGTCGTACATATTTTCATTTATCAAATAGAATTTGAAAAAGAAATAAATAATGCTAAGGAATAGATTAGACCTTCTCTAGTCATGATTTAGTATCATAGACCTTGCTAATATATGTCTTTAATATATGCGACTTCAACCCACAACTCTAGTGTTGTAAAACTTATGCGTCATAGAGACGTTTTATAGTAATGCTTTAGTATCATAGACCTTACTATTATATGTCTTTAATATATGGGACTTCAACACAAAACTCTAGTATTGTAATATTTATGCATCATAGAGTCCTTCTATAGTAATGCTTTAGTATCATAGACCTTACTATTATATTTCATTAATATATGCGACTTCAACCCACAACTCTACTATTGTAATGCTTATGTATCATAGAGACCTCCTTTAATAATGATTTTGTATCATAGACCTCACAATCACAAGTCACTAATATAGGACTATTTATTGACTATATACAATAAATTATATAGGACTATATATGGACTATATTACACTATATATGGACTATATTGGTTCATATACTTGAAAACATAGCATCTGCAGCCGAACTAGTAGACCTGTGCATCAGCTGTCAGCGCCATATCCCCACCTTTAATTAATTTTATTATATTATTATTTCCCCACTTTTAATTATTTTAATCTGATACTGAGTTCACGTCTTAGTTCCAATACCAGAAGCAAATCTCTGAAGAGACGGCAGTTAGACGTAATAATTTGTTATCATTTTAAAACAACGTATCGTACTTTATAAGATATACTTAGACTTAAAATTTGAATATTTTATTACTAACGTTCTCACTATCTTAGAGCGAGTGCATTATTCAACAATTTAAATATTAGAATTTTAAGGTTCTGCTTTTAAACAAAGAACCCACATTATTTTGTTAATTTCTGTCCTCATCTGTGCCAAGCCTTAAAATTTCTATAATGTTGAAGAAGTACGATTAAAAAGTGGATACCATTGAAAAATATTTAAATTAAAACATTATAAATTACTACACATGTACCAATATAATCTTTATAAAGAACCAAGGCAACCCAGACGATAGAAGCTCGCGTTAAAATTTTATATAATGTTAGCAATGCAGGTTAGATGCCTACTAACACCAATAAAAGTTCTATCAATTTCAAATACTAGATTTTGAATTAAATAGATTTTATAATTAAGTTTTTAACATTTTTCGGACGTCTGAATAATCTGATTTTTTTAACTTCTAAGCAAGCGTTCGACTACTATCTCACCCCACGGTAATGAGTGATGTAGCCGAATCTATAATCTCCGACGTAATATAGAGTTGGAAATTTGGAATTACACTTAAGTGGAAGAGATAAATTCCAATGCACATGCAGTACGCTCGCATAATATCAAAGCAATTTAGGTAAATCAAACCTGACGATCACTACACACATGTGACTTCTTACAAGAGATGACTTTCAGAGCAAATTTGTAGAAGCTGTTGCTAGCAGTGACTTCTACCAATTGATAGACATAGTATATTAAAACATCGCTTTATTATTTCAATCGAAAATTATTAATGAACTATTACATATTTAGAATTAAAATAATTTTACACAGGCCTTCTCTTAATTCTGGGAATGATTATGGAGAAGGAAAATGGTTTGAAAAACTATTTTTTTTTATTTCACCGCGTTTTACTTTATTTATTATTATATATTATTTTTTTATCTACAGTATTATACATTTTATATAGTGAATAATTTTGTTACAAAAACCTCTCCTTACAAAATAAAACCTTTCGAGTCGTCACGATGACAAGAAATAATGAAACGTTGACTAAAAAATAAATAATTGAATAAAAACGGTACGAGTACAAATCGTACACTTAGAACAAAGGAGACTATAATAATATAGTCAAATAACAAATATAGCAACCGTAGCTCTCAGAATAAAATAAATACATGGGTGTAACAACTTTTGCTTCAGGGAGTCATTTAGAACCTGCTCTCAGTCTCTATTGAAATTAGAATATAGTGAACAATAATAATTTTTAACTTTTGTGAAAAGCAAATAATTAATTAAAAAAAAATAGAAATACATTGCAGTACACTTTTCGTTATAAAAATATTTTATTGAGAAAAAAATAATTATAATTTTTATTATAAATACACTCTGTTTCTCTCTCTCGATGGTTTATATACTGCTTGCGTGCATTGGAGAAAAATGAGTAAATTAAAATTTTGTTCACAAACTTATTTGAATTTTTTTTAAAAACTTAAACTTTATACAAATGTAATTAAATTTTTTCTTGATACTTTTTTCATTATAAACTGTAGATTTTAAAATATTTAGTTAAAAATTCACAAGTTGTTATTATCACTCGTCGCTACAGTGCATAATAGGCATACCTTTTCATACATATACTAGGTTTGGATGTTAAAAACATAAAAGTATTGTTCATTTAAAGAGGATATTTACACAACTATTCAGTGAACATTCGGAGACACTTCGCAATCTAAAAGCTGATAAACAGGGACAAAAATAAATGAAAAGTTATTTATCTCGTGTATTGAACATTACAATGGTGTTATGTGCGTGATATTTATATACAGTTTTACTTTCGAATACGATACGACAGTGGCGATTTACATTTTAACCAAAAAATATTTTGCAAACTACAAATTTCACTTAGTCTCCTTCATAAAAATACGGTGCAGTAATATTTACGTAAACAAGTAGAGACCTTGTTTATTCACATGCTAATCTAAAATCCTCAAGTCTACAAAAACTGCTATACAGAAATTTTAAATGCTGCGTGGTGTGCTGCTCCATTTTCGCTATGCGTTTAAAATCAAAGTATTTTTTGTTCATATGAATGTACCCTAAGTTTATTATGTTTTTATATTTATATAAGTAAAAACGAGCGCACAGTTCACCTTCTCTGAAATTTGGGTTCAATGTCTTTTGGATTGATTTTAATTCATCATTCTATCACCAGAGCTTTACTCGCTAACCTCAATGAAGTGCAGGCAGTCATTTTGAAAAAGAAAGAGGGAGGGGCTACTTCTATCAACACTTGTGGTCTGCCAATATGCACACACTCAAGTGAAGTCCACAATAGCACTTTGTAATCCTCTTAGAAATTTTATTTTTATTAATTTATTTATTACGTAATTATAACATCAATACAGTTATAAAGCCAATGCGATGCTATAACAAACATAAATATAAGAAAACTACATAACTAATAAATAATGATATTTAAATTTTTGGCCTCTTGATCGTAACACACAACGCTGCGGTATGCGGCATGCGGTGCTGTACACATAATCGTATGAAAAACGTGTAGAATGGTCTCTTGTTCCGTCGCAGTAAGCGTACCGTACCATTCACTGCGGTGTGCGTCACGGGTTGACAATGGATTTGTTTGAAGATAATTTAATTCAAAATTATCCCTCTTTATATAAAAAAAGACAAACTTCGTTCTTCCTCCTTGAACCGCATACCGCAGCGTTGTGCGTTACGATCAAGAGACCAACGCTTAATATGGAACTACAGCCTATGAACGTGATTGTAAAATAAAAAAAAAACTAATTAAAATAATTACACCCAAAACCAATCCTGTGAGATGATATTAACATAGTGTATAGCACGTGGCAGTGGTGCATTCTGAAGCAACTTCGTCCTAGCAGCGGGCACGAGGAGTAACGGGGGACGACGACGAGAACACACGTAATCATTAGGCAGCCGCAGCTTTACCGCACCAGACACATCTGGGTGATATATCCATTCAGGTAATACTTTCCACACATATTAAATAAGCGCGTTGTTAAGAATTATAGTAAATAAATATTGGCTTTTAAAATCAATAAATTGAATAAAAAATTGTTAAAATATTCGAAATGTGTTAAATAATAGAAATACAAGTAGAAAATATTATAATGATATAGATAAATAACATTTACAAAATAATTGAAAAATTGGTCTAAAAAAGTCTAAGCGTGTTCATGTAGTTAGTAAATTAGGTACACCTAAATCATTAAGCGTGTTGGTAAAAAGATTACTTATATAAGGGAGCTGCCGGAGACGGCGACTACTTATAGTGCTGTTGCACAATGCATAGTCCATATATAGTCCTATATTATTTATTGTATATAGTCAATACATAGTTCTATATCAGTGACTTGTGATTGTGTGGTCTATGATACAAAATCATTATTAAAGGAGGTCTCTATGATACATAAGCATTACAATAGTAGAGTTGTGGTTTGAAGTCGCATATATTAATGAAATATAATAGTAAGGTCTATGATACTAAAGCGTTACTATAGATGGACTCTATGATGCATAAATATTACAATACTAGAGTTTTGTGTTGAAGTCCCATATATTAAAGACATATAATAGTAAGATCTATGATACTAAAGCATTACTATAAAACGTCTCTATGACGCATAAGTTTTACAACACTAGAGTTGTGGGTTGAAGTCGCATATATTAAAGACATATATTAGCAAGGTCTATGATACTAAATCATTACTAGAGAAGGTCTAATCTATTCCTTAGCATTATTTATTTCTTTTTTAAATTCTATATGATAAATGAAAATATGTACGACCGACTTTGGAGTTTACTGGCTATTGGCGACGCGCCTATAAGAATATTTCAATTTATTAGTTAACCGATTACGAATAGCTTCTAAAAAGCAAATTATCAAGCAACAATATTCCGATAAGAAAATGCTTAGTTGAATCTTAAAGAAATATCGAATTAATGATATGAAGGTCTTGGGTTCGACTCCCAAGCCGGAATAGTTTATCGTTTTCTTAGTAATATCTCTTAATAAATTCATATAGGGAATTTTAAGATATAAATTATGTTACCGGATTTCTTCCCCGGTCGAGATGATCGCTGTGCATAAGTAGAATTAATGGAAATTAATTGCATAAGTATTGTCTTATATGAGTTTGATATGTTTCGTATGAAAACAAATGCCTATTTTCTATGATTGAATTATGAAAACATTCACTTATATTGTTTTATAAGAAACATGATAACTGATAAGAATCTGATTAGAGGTAGTTTTCGGCGTTTGAGAATTGAGTAGAATCATTTATTCACCTAGTATTGTTGATATTAGTGTATACTAAACTTTCCATTTTTACTGATAGTCGATAGCCGTGCAAAAGTTAGTTGTTCAAATAGTGTGAGTTCACAGACGCACGCTAGCCACGTACTTAGGAGGCCAAATATGTAGAAATTTAAATATTTGCAAATTTCAGCAATTTATGTAAAATGACTTGTAAAACATTTCAGATTGATTGTACGTGTAAAAGAGGTGAATTCTGTGTTATTTTATGTGAAAATTCCTGTGAATAAGTGAAATAATGATAGTTTTGTATAAGAAATTTAAAAGTGTTTTAATAGTGAAATGTATAAAGAAAATGTAAATTAAACTATTGTATTAGTTAAGATATGTATAATTTCAAGTGGAAAACATTGTTTTAACTTTCTATGTTAAATATTTAAGAAATTCCAACTTTGAAGATGTGAGTAAAATAAGCATATTTTGTTAAATAAATAAAGGGCTTTTTGTGATATGAAAATGTAATGTATATCGTAGAATAGATATTTTTTTGTGCTATCTTTATAAGTAAATTGTATAAATGTATGTCTTATACAAATAAAGTTATTGAGCAAACCGTGAGAGAGTGATAGTACATATTGATGTAATTGAGTTGCGCAAGCGCACAAATGGCGCGGCTCACTTTCACGTTTAGCTTCGAGGTAGTTCAGTAAATTGATTTTTCTTGCAAATCGTTCGGGAAAGTTCGGGAAAAGTGCAAGACCAGCAGTCAATAAGAAGAAGAAAGAAAAAGTATAGGGAAGTGATAGGGAAAAGTAATTACTCTCTCACGGAACGGTTTGAAGATAATTGCTGTTTTATTCCCAAGGAATTCTCCCCTTAAAGTGATACAGTCCATATCGAAGAATTAAGGCGTTGGGACCGGGACGACTTCGGAAGACCCGTAATCCCCGCCTGAACCTATTTTCTGAAAAGGAAGAGGTTATCGCCCTTGTGTGTTACTCCGTTGCGGAGATCACATACGTTGTTCCCGAACCCAACGTAGGCGTTATAGGAGGCCGGATCGAGAGAAGCCTCGATTCCCCCCTCCTGTTTCTTAGTTAACGTTTGTCTGGTTCCTTTTCACTGGCTGTATAAAAATTAAAATTAAAACTATTTTTATATAACTCTCATATCCTCTAAAAATAATTTTAATTTAAACTCAATAAAATAACACAGTAACTGTGAAAAACATAAACAAATATGTAATAAATTTATGGCGTGCCAGATTCCAGGGTAATTTCGATAGTTTTATTTGTTGCCTGAAAGCCATCCAAATTTCTGAGTAATCCAGAAATTTACTGAGGATAACGTCAAAACACTTTAAAGGAAGCTTTAAAGTAGTTTTCGAAATCGTTTAAACTTGTACTGTTAGATTTTTTTCCATTAAACTGAAGTAAACAAACGAAGTTACAGTGATTTACCCAATAGTAAGTGGTTACTGGAGTTCATCGACCCGTGCTGGCTGGCAGTGGCTACAGATTCACTGTCATCTCTGAGGACTAAGATGGAGTGTCTCACAGCATGTAACTATACTGGTTTTCTACAGACTATAGACCACCAGTACACGGCAGTGCATCTACTGTCACTTGGCAATACTACTATGAGGGAATCCTAGGATAAATCTTTGCAAAAATAAGGTCCCGATTTGATAAAAATGGGTAAAAATGTGGTACCTACGCAGATGCACTTTTAGCAGACAAGAGTGCCATCGCTTAGTGAATTCGTGAGCGCAAACATGGATGACTTCGCAGGGTAATTAGTAAAACCGGACCTGGAACTACCAGAAGAAAGAAAATCGGGATTGCGGCTTGGGGCGTGTGCTCGCATGGGGCTCGTATCGCAGCCAGGCGCAGGTGCCTTGTGAAAGCGCTCATCGTGGCCAAGCAGGGCTTGGTATTTTTCCTGTCGGGCAAGCGTGCTCGACATTTTCCTGTCGGACGATCGTGTCCGGCATTTCCTGTCGGACGACCGTGTCCGGCATTTCCTGTCGGGTCATCAGAGGGTGCAAGAAGAAGAAGCATCCACCGCTGCTGCTGCCAGGCGAGGGTGCTCGTGGGCACCTGACTGCATCGCGGCCGTGAGTAAAGAGTAAGGGGACGAGGGGGTAAAGAGGCTCAAATTACAACTGTTAGTACAGTGAATGCACTGGCATGTGCATACTTAAAAATTATACCGATCAAGTTGTATGGACCTAGAGGAAAGGTCAAGACCACAGCTCTTCTAGATGAAGGATCAACAATGACACTCATAGAGGAGTGGATGGCTCAGAAGTTAGCGCCTCGCGGACGTAAAGAAGAATTACGTATTGAAGCCGTGGGAGGTAAGCGAATTAACGACGACAGTTCGTATCGCTTAAACGTTAAAATAAAAGGCGTTTACTCGAATGACTTAGAAGAGATAAGTGTACAAACAATTAAGTCACTTAACCTTTCTCCACAGTCAGTGAGTCGAGAATTATTACAATCGTGTTCTCATTTACCCTGATTAAGGACGAGTTGATTTATGAGAGGTCCAGACCTACCATATTAATTGGCCAGGACAATTGGCATCTCATAGTTACACGTGAATTAATTTCAGGAGGTAAGAATCTACCTTTAGCATCGCTCACTAAACTTGGATGGGTTTTACATGGTCACATATCGGGTGGCATTAAAACAGTCAAGATCGTTAAACATATTTCCACAAAGAAGGAGGAAGACATGGATAAGTTGATCAAAGATTATTTTAGTTTGGAATCTCTGGGAGTATCTGCGCGAAAGCCCATGAACGACCCAGAAGAACGAGCTTTAAATATTTTGAACAAAACGGTACGTAGTATATACCTAATATAGTATATACCTATATACCTAATAATAGGTACGAGACTGCTTTGTTATGGCGCACAGATAATGAGTGCATGCCGTCGAATAGAGCGCAGGTTGAAAGTCGCCTGTTTAATATCGAAAAGAAGCTCGACATAAATAGCGAATTGAAAAAAGAATATGAGAAGCAAATTGAAAATCTCATCGTTAACGGTTGCGCTGAGAAAGCAAGAACCGTTATGTCTACCCGACTACGGACGATTTAGCAGCTTTAAGAAATTCCTTGGGGCAACTACACGCACCTTACAAGCGGTAGAAAAATTCAAGAGTTTAAGAAAGTCGGTTAAAGGACCCGACAACGCAGCCGAAAAGTCGGTTATGTGTTCCAACGAAGTTTTAGCAAAGTCGGTTAAAGGACCCGATAGCGCGTTGGACATAGCGCTCTTGAAAAAAGCTGAATTGTTAATTTGGAAGTTTGTTCAAGACGAGTGTTTTCATTTGGAAATAAAATGCTTGAAAGCAGGCAAAAGCGTTGAAAGAAGTTCACGCTTAAGATTTACTTAAGCGTGAACTTCTTTCTATGGAAATAGGAGAAGATAACTTACTCCGTTTAAAAGGGCGTTTACCTTTTAAGTCTAATTTGACCGAGGAAAGTAGAAAACCTGTCGTATTACACGGTAAACACGAAATCGTTAAAATGATGATTAGAGAAGTTCATCATCATTTTGGACATGCCAATCACCAGACGATGATGAATGAGGTGAACCAAAAATTTTATGTCTTGAACCTGCGTAATGTAGTACGAAGTGTGTCACATCATTGTCAGTGGTGCAGGACATACAGGTCAAAACCGCAGAACGTGCCACAAGAAAATATTCCTCTGGAGAGAATAGCTCACAATGAACCACCTTTTACATGTTCAGCCGTAGGTTATTTCGGACCTATGAGTGTGACTATAGGAAGGTGACACGAAAAACGTTGGGGTCTTTTATTTACGTGTCTGACCATCAGAGCAGTACACCTAGAATTAGCAGCCTCATTGACACCAGCGTCAATGATAATGGCATTGAGGCGATTTATCGCCAGAAGAGGAAAACCAGCCGTTATATACAGCGATAATGGGAGAAATTTTAAAGCTGCGAATAAAGAATTATTGAAAGCATGCGAAGAATGCTATGAGGGCATGAAAAATGAGTCATTTAAAAAATATATTAAATGGAAATTTATACCTCCGGGAGCACCGCACATGGGTGGCACCTGGGAGAGGTTAGTAAGATCAATTAAAATTGCGTTGACCGCTACGCTCAAAGAAAGGAGCCCGCGAGAGGAGGTTCTGCATACGTTGCTTTTAGAAGCAGAGCATACTGTAAATTCCAGACCTCTGGTAACATTCAGTATGGATAGTCCTGAAGAGGGTTTGACACCCAATCATTTTCTTCTGGGACGCTCATGTGGTGATCGACCACCTGGATTATTATTAGAGCAACATCTGACGGGTCAACTCAATTGGAAATCTGCACAGAGGTTAGCCGACCATTTTTGGACAAGATGGCTAAAAGAATACATGCTTACTTTAATACCTCGAACAGGTAATAACGGAAAGTTTATGGAGCCTAAAGAAGGTGATATTGTCTTGATAATAGATCATTCATTGCCACGAAATACGTAGCCGAAGGAAGATTAGTAGGACGCTACCGGTACCAGACGGTCACACTAGAGTGGTTGACGTCATTACTAGCACAGGTATCTTGAGGAGACCTACATCCAGAATAATAGTCCTGGTACCCGCGACGCCTCCTAAATGATGGTGCTGATGCACGGGGGGGGGGGAGATTGTTGGCGACGCGCCTATAAGAATATTTCAATTTATTAGTTAACCGATTACGAATAGATTCTAAAAAGCAAATTATCAAGCAACAATATTCCGATAAGAAAATGCTTAGTTGAATCTTAAAGAAATATCGAATTAATGATATGAAGGTCTTGGGTTCGACTCCCAGGCCGGAATAGTTTATCGTTTTCTTAGTAATATCTCTTAATAAATTCATATAGGGAATTTTAAGATATAAATTACGTTACCGGATTTGTTCCCCGGTCGAGATGATCGCTGTGCATAAGTAGAATTAATGGAAATTAATTGCATAAGTATTGTCTTATATGAGTTTGATATGTTTTGTATGAAAACAAATGCCTATTTTCTATGATTGATTTATGAAAACATTCACTTATATTGTTTTATAAGAAACATGATAACTGATAAGAATCTGATTAGAGGTAGTTTTCGGCGTTTGAGAATTGAGTAGAATCATTTATTCACCTAGTATTGTTGATATTAGTGTATACTAAACTTTCTATTTTTACTGATAGTCGATAGCCGTGCAAAAGTTAGTTGTTCAAATAGTGTGAGTTCATAGACGCACGCTAGCCACGTACTTAGGAGGCCAAATATGTAGAAATTTAAATATTTGCAAATTTCAGCAATTTATGTAAAATGACTTGTAAAACATTTCAGATTGATTGTACGTGTAAAAGAGGTGAATTCTGTGTTATTTTATGTGAAAATTCCTGTGAATAAGTGAATTAATGATAGTTTTGTGTAAGAAATTTAAAAGTGTTTTAATAGTGAAATGTATAAAGAAAATGTAAATTAAACTATTGTATTAGTTAAGATATGTATAATTTCAAGTGGAAAACATTGTTTTAACTTTCTATGTTAAATATTTAAGAAATTCCAACTTTGATGTTGTGAGTAAAATAAGCATATTTTGTTAAATAAATAAAGGGCTTTTTGTGATATGAAAATGTAATGTATATCGTAGAATAGATATTTTTTGTGCTATCTTTATAAGTAAATTGTATAAATGTATGTCTTATAAAAATAAAGTTATTGAGCAAACCGTGAGAGAGTGATAGTACATATTGATGTAATTGAGTTGCGCAAGCGCACAAATGGCGCGGCTCACTTTCACGTTTAGCTTCGAGGTAGTTCAGTAAATTGATTTTTCTTGCAAATCGTTCGGGAAAGTTCGGGAAAAGTGCAAGACCAGCAGTCAATAAGAAGAAGAAAGAAAAAGTATAGGGAAGTGATAGGGAAAAGTAATTACTCTCTCACGGAACGGTTTGAAGATAATTGCTGTTTTATTCCCAAGGAATTCTCCCCTTAAAGTGATACAGTCCATATCGAAGAATTAAGGCGTTGGGACCGGGACGACTTCGGAAGACCGTACAACCAAAAAACACATACGTTGTTCCCGAACCCAACGTAGGCGTTATAGGAGGCCGGATCGAGAGAAGCCTCGATTCCCCCCTTCTGTTTCTTAGTTAACGTTTGTCTGGTTCCTTTTCACTGGCTGTATAAAAATTTAAATTAAAACTATTTTTATATAACTCTCATATCCTCTAAAAATAATTTTAATTTAAACTCAAAAAAAATAACACAGTAACTGTGAAAAACATAAACAAATATGTAATAAATTTATGGCGTGCTAGATTCCAGGGTAATTTCGATGGTTTTATTTGTTGCCTGAAAGCCATCCAAATTTCTGAGTAATCCAGAAATTTACTGAGGATAACGTCAAAACACTTTAAAGGAAGCTTTAAAGGAGTTTTCGAAATCGTTTAAACTTGGACTGTTAGATTTTTTTCCATTAAACTGAAGTAAACAAACGAAGTTACAGTGATTTACCCAATAGTAAGTGGTTACTGAAGTTCATCGACCCGTGCTGGCTGGCCGTGGCTACAGATTCACTGTCATCTCTGAGGACTAAGATGGAGTGTCTCACAGCATGTAACTATACTGGTTTTCTACAGACTATAGAACACCAGTACACGGCAGTGCATCTACTGTCACTTGGAAATACTACTATGAGGGAATCCTAGGATAAATCTTTGCAAAAATAAGGTCCCGATTTGATAGAAATGGGTAAAAATGTGGTACCTACGCAGATGCACTTTTAGCAGACAAGAGTCCCATCGCTTAGTGAATTCGTGAGCGCAAACATGGATGACTTCGCAGAGTAATTGGTAATTTGATTGGTAATTTATTTTGTAGTAAATTTTGCTTATTAAATAAAATAAGAGCAAAATAATACAATTTAACTTAGAATACGTCTATACTGTTCAGAGATCCGAGGGCGAGAGGATATTAATATAGGTACAGCAAAAAGTACTATGGGTTTCAATGAACGTTACTACCGTCCGAAAAAATTATCTGAGTTACTCTCGAGTTGCATCTTAATTTTTAATTAAGAGTATAGGATAAAATCGCTTATATTATAAAGCTCTAGAGATAACGCTGCATTAGTGAACAGATTGTTGGTTCTATGAGGAAGCGCTTACGGAAAGACTATATTAAATATTATTCAGTTTGGAAGTGCCATGTAATATATAACTTTGCGCACGGTATAAAATTGATCGTCTATTACACTGAGGCTTGGCATAGAAAAAAATGTGGTGCTAGCTCAGCGATTAAGCGATTTCTGTATGTTTTCCAGTAAAACGGGTTAATTCCAGCAAAATAAAACGTGGACCTTCAGTGCTGGGGGGAATTCAAGGTTGCTTAGTGAGTTATGGATAGTACTTAGAAATGCAGATAATTCACAGTAGAACCAGGGTAAACGACGTAGCCCAATGGATTAGCTGAAGGAGCAATGGACCGGCCATGTATCTCGAAGAACCGAAAACTGATGGAGAATTGGGTTTTCGAATGACTTGAATGACAATCTCGTACCTGTAAGCGAATTGTAGACCGGACCCATCTGAATGGAGTAACAGCCTGATATGACATGCAGGAAGTCGATGGATGCAGGTAGCTCAAGATCATGCTTGGACTTGTACGTTCGGCAGTGGACTTTAAGGAGTACTTACCTAATTTTATAGCAAACCACTAGAAGTGCGTCCTACTCGAAATTAACCAGCTTCTCACAATGATGATAAACACAATTTTACAGAAATAGTTTATTAAAAGTAATACGGTATTTCATTATAAGATTGGACTTTATGAGGTCCTTTCTGTATTGTAGTTGTATTGTTTTCTATTTTTACGACTATGTTATTTACCAAAGCTTTTTCAATAAAAATGTATCACATGTCAAATTCATAGCATTTATATAGTGCAATAAAATTTGAGCTATTTTAATATGAAATAATTGTAGGTATTTTCATCGCTACGAAATGATGAGGTCTCATGAATTGTAATATAGCATCGTTTAATCAAAAATTTGTATTACTACTTAAACATTTACAAAATTGCATGAATTTTTTGCTTTGCGATGGTCATTTTATTCGTACTTAGACTGAGATATCAATGTAGTGTCGTCGTTTCTTGCTCTCTATTCGAGAGTTTAAAAGATATCTTAAAGAAAAAAAAGTCTGCACCTGGTAACACATGTTATGTAAATGTCATTCGGTGTTTCGCGCTCAAACGCAGTTGACACGGGAATATAATATGATTTCAAACTTTTCAATAGGTGTTATTCTGTTTATTTTAGTGCAATACCTAAACAAAAGCATAAATCTGTGATATATAAAGAGGAGCGAAATAGTGAGATTAAAAAGACGAAAAACCGAATAATTTTCCGAGGGAAAGTAATATTTATTATGCTCACTCTCAAGTCAAATCTGAGGAAGAGTGATGAAGGTGACAGAGCCTGAACCACCCCAACTCCAATCCCCCCAACCCTCCACCTCTCGGGGTGAGACTGGAACGACATCAGTCAGAGTGACGAAGATCCAAGGCGCTGATCTCGCCTCGTTCCGACGGCCTCCACCAGTGTCGTCCAAGGGTGGGTGGAGGGGAGGTGGAAGCGGTACAGCGAAAGGTAAGGCGGGGGTCAAGAGCGCCGGTAAAGGATGTCTTCGTCCTCAACAGGGGGAATAGATCCCTGCCCCACGTCCATAAATGGCTAACCCCAAGGGTAAGTATAGAGTCCTCCAGGCAAATCTTCACCATGCAGCAGCTGCTTCCGACATGGTGGAGGTTTGCTTGGTAGAGGACAACATTGATCGTGCCCTCATACAGGAGCTTTGGGTGGCCAACGGTGAAATTCTGGTATTGACGGCTGCGTTAAGATTTTTGTCAATACTCAAGGCAGTTGATCCAGAGCTTGTATAATTTACAAAAAAGTATTGATCTTTTAACTGTTCCAGAGTAATGCTATGATGACCTGGTTATAACCTTCATAAAGTTAGGGTGGTTTAGGCTCTATCACCGTGTCAGAGCCTCCCTTGACTTTAAAAGTTATCATTTTAAGGCCAAGGACGACTCTGTTGCCTGCCTTCCGAAGATCTTCCGCCGATGGTTCGTCCAGAGAAAAGGTTACTAGGAACCCATTCTTCTCGTCCTTACGGTGTAGGATTCTCCAGAGCTTGAAATAGAGCTCTTCATTTTGTGCCCTCAATAGCACACCCGCCTCCTCTGGAGAGTGAGCTTCGTTGCGGGGCGAATAGGTGATACCCAGCTGAGGCTTAGGCAGTTCGCCCTCGGATATTATCGAGAGCTCTGCCTCTGGCCATGGTTTCAGTTTTCTGATTTCACGCACAATCCAACCCTGGCTTGCCTTATTTAGGTACGTTATTAGAATCCTATACTAGTCTTGTGAGTGAAACCCGAAAATTTTGGTCCCATTCTCGGCTGCCCCCCACAGGCCGTCTTAGCGATGGCCTGTGTTAGTACCCGGTGAACCAGATGCATCTACTCTATGGTCATAGGATTCAAATTGCGAATTCCCACACGCGCGGAGCCAGCTACGGCACTTAAGCTGAGCTTATTCTCTCCTTTCTCTCGTTGACGCTTCACAGACTTCCTGGGCTGGTCTTTGGGGTAATCTTCCGAAGACCGACTGCACCTTTTATGTCTTCGGAACTGGGGGAGGTTTGGACAGAGGAATTTTGTCCCAGGGCTCCGAGCAGAGAAAGAGGGCCTCTTCAGCATCTATCTCAGCTGCTATCAGCCTTCGGTACTTTTTCCTTGCTGCCCTACTAAGCTTATAAGGCATAGCGAACTTTTTCTTTTCCCCTTCCTAGTTTGTTACCGTCCCACTTATCCATTGCCAAAAAAAAAAAATGTCAAACCACAGATAGTTCTATGGAGAGATTTCCATTGTTCCATTTGTTCTTTGCAAAATGTCGATTTCCGTCTATTTGTCCCACAATTAGCTAGGGAAATATTCATTCCCCTACATGCCGAGGGAAGGGTTGAAATACTATCCAAATCGCCCTGATCTCAGGTAGGCTCCGTATTTGGATGGTAAGTAATTCTTTTACCAAATTAGCAAATGTAACATTATTCTGGTCTTAGAAATACGGGAGTCTGGTTATAATAAAGGCTACGAACGAAATAGAAATTTTAAAATAAGAAAAATACTAAAAATATTTTTTTTTCTATTCTGAGGTATCAAACGAATAAAAACTAAAGACTAATGGAAGGCAAATCCACTTTTCACTCTGCCTTGTGAGGGTGTCACGCACAAGAAAAACCTTTTGAATTAAGCTTTGATGAGATAATAGTGCCGTTTAGCGGTCAGTATGGAAGACGTAAATATCGTCCTGGAAAACTAAACCCTGTTTTTCTGAATTTTTTATATTGGCAACTCCACAAGAGATTCTCTTAGACATGCCTCCATACCAAGGATATACTACTTGTCTCGAGTTGACTGTTAAAGGATATACTCTTGGTGAAAAGACTATTCTTAGAAAATGCTTGTGAGAGGTCACCACATTCATATTGATAGTTACTACACCATGAATTTACCTTAGATATTATTATTAATATTATAGATTACTACAAAAAGGTTTTCCAGCAACAGACATACAAGAAATAGGAATCCGAAAAGTTATTTTGCATTTATTATTATTATAATAGTTAATAAAAATGATGTGTAATATACATATGACGTAAGTACGAACGAACGAACGTATATTGTTATATATATATATATATATATATATATATATATATATATATATATATATATATATATATATATATAACCTATATTTAAAAAAAGAAATAATAATTTTTATTGAATTTTTGACACGTACAGATTCTGATATACAATAAAATCTAACTTTTAAATAATGTCGAATAATTTTGTTTCTGCATTCCTGAAGAATAAAGCGCTGTAATAGCGCTAAGAGTTTTTCAGTGCGCAGAAAATATGCGGCTGTTTTAATATCTACTCGTTACGTCACCATTCAAACGATTCAATAAAACTTTGTTTAACGAAGGAATTTTGGGGATAAAGGCAGTGCGCTCCGATGCCTGACAGACTAAACTCTTATTTTATATTTTTCTACTAGTGACCCGTCACGGTTTGCCTAAGTAAGATCTACTAATGTGGCATTATGTAGACTATATAGAATAGTATGGCTCGATCACGTTTAAACATAAAAGTTTTTTTTTACAAAATAAAAGCTAAATACTAAAATTATCATACCCTGCTCTACAGTGCTAAGATCATTGGTTGCTTTTCTGGAAAGCTACGAGTTTTTTCATTCTATGAGGAAAATAGTGTTTAGGGGCTATATGCTTAGGGGCTATACTCCAAAATGCTTATTCTTTTATCTATCCTAGATGGGATGGATAATCAAAGTTCGGGTTTTGATTGTTGTTCTGCCTTTTCACACCAAGTACAGTTTACACGTTATTGATTAAATATTAACATACACAAACATAAACAAAATTTGTATTACGTAATGCATTTAAACCAAATTAAACTTCCTTGTTTTGAATAATAATAAGTAATTTATAAATTCTGCAATATGTACAGGAAATAAACAATACTACATAATTAAATTATTGAGTAGACGTAATTGTAGATACTGTATAAATTCGTCTCTTATAATGTACATTTGCATTCATTTTCTAAATTTCTTTGTTACAACGGACGTATTAGCAAAAAGCTTTCTTGCAACCAATCCAAACACTTAACTAAATTTGGACATTTATTCTTAATTGCATTGTCATTGTTTTATTAACGCCGTCCACTACAATCTGAGGACAGAGAAAACGGCCTTGCTCTTTTTGATCGAGACGCAGGTGTCCTTTCCGGTTGACTTCGTATCTGTCCTAACCGGGGTACAAATTAGAACACTTCTTTGTGCATCGAGCTAGAGTTTGCGTATACGTCAGAGAGAATAAATGTTCTCGACGCCTCAGCATTCTTGAAGGTACGGACCTATCCATCCTATGGCTGCGCGCAGACAGTGACGACCACGGGTTGTCCCTTGCGTCTATGGGTGCCTCGGTTCACGTTAAACCGATCGTGCTGGAAGATCTGTTTTTGACTTTGCCTTGGCATATAGTCTGACTCAACTGGTTACTTCGCCTACGCGGATTCCAGATGTGGAAGGTTATACACCTTCCCTTTTGGACCATCTGCTGTCCTCTCGTCCGGACGGATATCAGGTTACCGTCGGCGCCCCTCACGGCTCTACAGATCATTTTCTGATTCGAAATGTGGTACCACTCCCGCTCCCTTCGCGGTTACGTTCTGCAGGTTGCCGCCGTGTTTGATACTACAGATCAGCGGATTGAGACAGAATGCGGTCTTTCTTTGCATCCTACCCATGCTAACTCTGTCACTGATGTGGTGCTACAGGGACTGGAATTATTTATTCCAACATCTGTGGTACTCATTGGAGGCTAAGATCTGCCTCCAATGTGTACCAACTCGGTTTTATCGCTCCTGTAAGACTACTTTACGCAGTAAGCAGGACTGTTATCAGGCCTGGCTACGCTTTGATAGCTCGGGCTATGTAGATTCATTGCTATGCAGACTACAGCACTGGTGATGTTTTGCGCAGCGGCCGTGCCAATATATCTCGGGAAAACGTCGCCAAGTGCCGGGATAAACTTGTTTATGGAGCCGAGAATTTGTTGACCAAAGTATCGGAATAGAGGTGACTCTAGTCCAATTCAATCTCCAGAAAACACAAGTTTGCGCATTTACCGCTAAGAAGAACCTCTTTTTCGCATCTCCTCAGTTTTAGGACACTCCTATTGTTGCATCAGACAGTATTGGAATCCCCTGCGTCAACATATCGAATGGCGTGCAGTTTTGTGGTCACTTGGAAGAGAAGGCCAAATTGGCATCCAAAAAGATTTGACTGCTCATCACAGCAGGACAGTATTTTATTCAGGTACACCGCCTGCAACTTTACAAGGTGCAGGTTTGGCCTCACATGGAATACTCTTCCCATCTTTCCCCCGGTGCTCTCCAGATAAATGGAAGGAGGTGACACCTCCTTCCATTTATCGCAACCAGCGCAGAGCGGTTCAAATCGTCGGTGACCGAGCACTTTCGACTGGACTCATTGGCGCTACGAAGAGATTTTGAATTTCTTTACCTACTCTATTGCATTGATCACGAGAAGTGCTCAAAGGATTTTTTTGAATTAATTTCAGCCTCCCAGTTTCACCATCGTACATCGCGACAGAAATCGAGATACTCGTACCATCTGGATCATTGGCGGTTCTACACTGTGGGATTTACAAGAAGTCTTCTTACTTGCACAAACTCCTTGTACATCGCTTACCATCAGCGATTTTTCCGGACCAATACAACTTAGGGACCTTCAATAAAAGAGCCTACTTTTTTAAAGGCCGGCAAAGCATCTGCAATTTACCTGGTGTTGCAGTTGTTCATGGGTGGCGGTAGTCACTAACTATCAAGTGAGCCGCATGCTCGTTTGCCCCCTCTCATATAAACAAAAAACATCTACCCAAAAATGAGCTGCTAGTTTTATAGAATCTGTACTTTGGAATTTAATTCGTAGTATCGGTGGAAAAATATTAGGAATCGAAGTTGCGCTGGCGAGCAAGTAATCTTGCTACTCTAAGAGACAACCAATTAGATTTATTTTAGAAAACTATATAATAATAAAATAAAATTTTCTTACTCCTGATGTAACAAACATATAGAAGTATTTATTTTTATTAATTTGTAATGTTCACGGTTTGGTAGTGCTTAGCGTTTGGCTGTGGTGTTACGCGCCACGGTTTGATTCCTGCGCGGAAGTGTTTGTATGGGTGTTTGTTGGGATGTTTGTTCATGTGCAATTTATGTAGGTAAGACGCCCCAACGAGTAGTGTTAAGTTAGTAAAATTAGAGTAAAGTTTTTTTTTTGAAATATCATTAACCAAAAATTTTTAATATGATCAATCATGCGCATAATATTTCCTTCATTTTGAAAAAAAAAAACTCTGTATAAATATTACCGCAAATATAACACTGATTTTTGCGTGGACAAGGGTATCTAGATTAAACGAAATGCAACATGAATACAAATGGGATAGACCGTTTCAACTTTTTGCCAGGACCAATCCTTGCCGTAATGAATATATAAAACGGTTCAACTGAGTTTGTATAAAATGTCCTTTTTATTTTCATTTAAAAGAAATCCCTTTAAATTTTAATGGTAACCAAATAATATTATCGGCGACGTGTTACTTTGAACCAAAGAGCTTTCCAGAAAACTAGAGTACAATTAGTATAAAATATCTGTTTAAATTGCGTTATGAAAAACTTTGTAAATAAATACTAGTAGGATATGCTAAAATATTTAGTTTACTATATACCACACTCAGAAACAGTTTATTTTTTTCATAATTGGGTGAGTGAGACATCGACCCATACTGCGCTCATATATTAGTGGCCTATCTAAGATTCACTTATTAACACGGCTAGATGACTGCCCATCGATGCGAACCGACTGCGGATGCCCTCGAAGACATAATAAAAACCAATTCAGTGCTTTGGTTGAGACTATAGAAAGGGAAAGAATGGAAATTAGAATAGCATAACTGATGTTATTAAAGGCGTTCGAGAAGTCAACTAAAACCAACACTTGTGACCAACAACAGTGACTTTAGAGTCCTCTACCACCATTACGGCCCTTCACAAGTCCACTGCTGAACATAGGACTCCCCCAAGGTATGCCACAAAACACGGTCCTGAGCCACCTGCATCCATCGACTTCCTGCATGTCTTACCAGGTAGTTACTCCATCTAGTGGGGGGTTACCCTACACTACGCCTACCGGTACGAGGCTGCCACTCGAGAACCTTTCTTCCCTATCGGTTATCGGTTCTTCGAGATATATGGCCGGCTCATTGACACTTCAGCTTACTAATCCATTGGGCTATGTCGGTCACCCTGTTTTTACTGCGGATATCCTCATTTCTGTCTATCACGCACAGAAACTCAAAGCATAGCCCTCCCCATAGCTCGCTGAGCAACCTTGGGCATCCTCATACGGCCAGCAGTGAAGGACCACGTCTCAGATCCGTAAGTCATCACTGGTAACACGCACTGGTTGTACACTTTAGTTTTCAGAGATTGAGGTATACCCGACGAGAAGATGTGTCGTAATTTCCCGAACGCTGCCCAGCCGAGTTGAATCCGTCGACTGACGTCTCGGTCGAAGTTGGACTTACCTAGTCGGACTATTTATCCTAGGTAAACGTACTCGTCAACAACTTCGAGCATAGTGCTCCCAACAACTACCGGCATAGGTGTGACATGGACATTAAACATGATCTTTGTTTTGTCCATGTTCATCTTAAGACCTATCCGTAAAGTGGAATTATAAATCCAACTTAAAATCCAATAAATAATTATAAACAGAACGAAAGCCTGGATGCAACTGACTTAGGAGCTTACAGTGAAACGATTCTTCGAAAAGTTGAAACTGTATATGGTAATTGGCTTAGGTAGGTTTAATGATTACATTAAAAATGAGAACGTAGTAATTATATATAACATTAATATATAGAATAGGGTGACAAACGAGCACACAGTCCACGTGAAGGTAAGTGGATGTTGTGGCCCATAGACATCTACATCTATTCTATCTTCTATTGTCGATTAAGAATTAATGACTATGGGAGCCGAGATGGAATGTCTCGTTTGCAGTTAAAAGGGTCTCCGGTTTTCGTCACTCACCATACAAAACACAGCAGCATTGCTCAGTTATTTTACGCTGGTGTTGTGTGACGGCATGTTCCTTACCCGGGCGAGCCTAATTAAATTATATTTAATATTTATATTTAGTATTTTCAAAATAATTTTTTTCGCTCCGTCTATAGTTACTATTGTTTTCATCAGTTCTCTACGCAAAGGTTGTCTGAAGGAAATCACTTTCAAAGTAATAATAATAAAAATAAGAATGCCTGTTGTACATATTATAATTTAGATTTAACTCCACTCATTATTCTGTATTTTATTTTGGTGCACACTAAAGAATAAATAAGTTAACAAAAGTTGTTGCAATTGTTGTAAATTACTTGCTAATGTTCTATTAGAAGTACGCTTTAAGATGAATCAGAATCTCAATATTAATTAATCTCACCATAAAATAACTTAAAGTGTGATGAGGTGTAAGAGAACCCATTACTATTTTGTACCGTACGTATCATAAGAGCAGACAATGATCTATACCAAAAAGATGGCCTCCGATAAGCGATAACGAAAAACAGGGACAATGATGCGAAACGCATCATACTAATACGCCAACCAAACTTTACTTTGGGCAAATCCTCTCAACAATGGTAGAGGGTCATGTGCGACAGGAGACTTTTGCAAGCAAATGATGATGACGGTGGGGAATAAACGCGAGCAAATTCGTGATTGTGAGTTTCAAGTTTCATTTCACGTAATAAAAGATCATTACAAAAAATATTTAAAGTAGAATCACAAATCCAACTTAAAACCCAATAAATAATTATAAACACACCGAAAGCCTGGATGCAACTGACAGCTTACAGTGAAACCCAACCCCTATTTTTCACTATACGGAGGGCGTATTTTATGGTAGTATTTCTTTCAAAAAAGGCCTAAGCTATAGAAGTGGACGTGACGAGGAGTCGAGGATTTTATTTTAGCTATACACTTTATCTTAGCTCTCACATCAAATTTTTTTGGTTATAACTAACTACGTTATAATTAATATACAGTTCACTTTCGTTAATCACGCTCTGAATTAATTCAGGGTCACTATTCTCGGAATCGAACGCGGGACCCTTTGGCCCAACCATTTTGTGACGTTTCATTCCGGATTTTAATTGGCAACCATTAGCTCAACCATTTGTGGTCATTCGTTCCGGATTCGAACCCAGGAACCTATGGGCCCATTTTGTGTTCCTTTGCTCCGAAAATTGAAAGGCAATCTAGTCGCTCAACCAGACCTTATAGTCTGGTTTCTTCAGTTACTTCTAAATTATTAAAAAAGATTTTGACTGGACAATTATTATGATTGTTATTTAGTTATGATAGTGACAAAACTAAAAATAAAAGTAATATAGAACTAAATTTGCCTGATCTTGATATTTTTGGACACTTGTTAGAACTATACCCAGGCCTAATTAATTTTGCTTAATATTATTACATTTAATAAATAAAAATCTGAACTTTTTGCCTTGTTGTTAAAGCTAATAAAATTGCAGTTTTTAAATTAAAATTGCAACGTTTGATATAAAAAAGAACTTGCTGTTATTGGAATCCCAGATGTTGGAATATTTTATTATATTAGGTAGAAGGTACTCCTTTAAACCAGCGTTTCATCCTTTCATCAGAGCCCATGTTACCGTCTATTATTAAATATAATGTTGGGCGGTGACAAGGTAACATTTATCTTCCATTGATTCCTTGATAATACACATGCGCCCAGGATAAGTTTTAAATGCAAAAGGTGTGGTGACTCTGAAGGTGATATGAATAACCTTTAGCTAGACCAATCGTTAGTTCTGAAATTATGAGAGATTGTAGCATAGGATATCAAACTTAAGTGGGGTGACGGATATTTATAAGCTGTCTATATACCGTTATGTCTCGTGAATAACAACGTACTATTTCACAAGTGTACTGCCAAATAAAGGAAATGTTAATCACATAACATAAATACACGAGTTTTGTGAACAAATTAACTGCTTCTAATTATATCACGGTAAATATAAATAAAAATTCAATAGTAACCTGTTAATTTGGGTGTCATACGTTTTTATTAAGTTACATGATATAGCCACGCTGCAGCTATGTTATAGTTGCATATAATAGTAGTATAAATGGGTCGGCTCAACCGGGGCAAGACCACGATCTAACAGAATACCAGCGTAAAATAGCAACGTGATGTTGCTGTTTCGTATGCTGAGTTTAGAGAACCGGAGAACCTTTTTACTGAAATCGAGGCATTCCATCTTAGTATATATATATATATATATATATATATATATATATATATATATATATATATATATAGAGATATATAGAGAGAGATATAGAGAGAGACATAGAGAGAGAGAGAGAGACAGAGAGAGAGAGATAAATGTAGATGCCTATGGCCCACAGCATCAACTTACCATCAAGTGGATTGTATGCTCCTTTGTCATCAAATTCTTTAAAAAAATTCTTGTTTGTCTGTCTGTCGTTCCAGGTGGGATCAACTAATTGATTTTGAACTGACTTACTCATGAGTTAGGAAGTTGAAATTTTGAATATAGCTCAAATTCGGATGGTAATGCAAGAATATGATTAAAAATAGGGGAAAAAAAAAAGAATTTCACTTGTAAATTAACTCGCTTTCTTTATGTTTGTTTACGTCGAATTTAGTAATTGATTTAAAACTAACATCTCAATTTAGCTAATTGATAATTAAGAGACTTGAAAATTTTAATATAGCTTAGATGTCAACTTAAAAAAATGGAAATGGAGGAAACATGGTACTTATATTAATTTTTTTGCATTATTTTTAAAGTTATACTTGTCTTCATTTATTTCAAAAATTTAAAAGACACCAATGATGAAACAGTTATAAACATGTTAAATCACCTTAAAATTATATAATATAAACTTAAACTACAAAAATATGAGATGTAGAAGTGCTCTCCTATAAATCTGCTATTACTACGTTTTCTTTGTAGACAATGAATTCAGTATCCGACCATTTAGTGCAGCGACTAACATCCATTAAGCTCAGTCTCAGTCTTTATGTCTTGCTTTAACTTGTACGTGACCATTATCAGATCACAAAGTTATATTCTAGAGTAATTTTAAACTGCGCAAAGTATTCATGCAAGATAAAATTATTTGCAATTTTTATAAGATTAAATAAAATTTATAGTGATATCCAAAGCAAGTTTCTGATATGACAGGTCAAGCATACCCTGAAATTGATAATAAATTTCATATGTTCAAATGTAAGATTGCTACAAAAATATGTATTGCAGATAAGTTGAATGCACCCAGGATAAGTTACATGCATTCAGAATGCAATTATTATTATCTTTCACTGCTAAAAAACTGAGTACTACGAATTAACCGTGTAGTGGTAGTGTAAAAGGCACCTATGGCTAAATCCTTCATGTGAGGCAACATGCAGGAGACCTATGTTCAGCAGTGAAATTCTATAGGCTATAATGAATGGATGAATGGATCGACTATGAATTACAATTTATTCGGACGTAAAAACTTATGATTTGCGCACAAGTCTTGAATTCCTACCCTATTATCATGATTTGTGGCATTTTTGGGGGATGTCTATATTCAGCAATGGACTTATGAGGGGTGATGAATGATTATGATGATGATGATGATTATCATGATTGTTAAACGCAAAAATTAATGACGGCAATCAACCAATATATGTATGTATCCTTTTTTTACACCTACATCATTCTATCCCTGCATCACCCAATGTAGACTATGTGTTTAGGCCTAATTGTGGCAACTTGAAACTTGCAAGGCGCTCGGTTGTGCGGGGTGGCATTCGATTTGCGCTACGGCGCAGGAAGAATCTTTTACCGTGCCGGTGGGAGGTCGAGTAATTAGTCTAGAATATTCGATTGGACGCGATGGTCGTGTCGATTAGATGTCTGGAGTTACGTAAGGACCGTAACGTAGCATTACGACGGCCTCCTTTGTGTTGTCTTATTTTGTACTTCTACGTGACAACGAGGCTTTCCTTGGGTTTGAGTGACTAATGTAACTTCGATTGCCATTAATTTGCGTCGACGTGTGTCTCGTGTAGTATTTTAATATCGTACGAAGGAATATTGCTTCGTCGGTTGAACGCTAAACTTTGTGATTCGGGAGGAGATCGCGTTCTCTTCGATTATAGTTGTGCTAAGTGACGTTGGACTTCAGTTCCGATAACGGCGAACGCCCTCTGGAGCGATTGCACCTTGTGGAGCTGGGCAACGCATGTGGTTCTGCTATCCGATTACATCGGTGACGTCAGGTTACATTAAATACTTTCCTACAGCACTCACACATACCATTGACTTGCCCCTGACGGCACCTTGTGGTCGACCCTACCTCCGGAACTCGGTATATTTGTGTTTTCTTATACAGCCGTTATAAATTAATTATCCATAGGCCATTTGGGCCCGCACCCTCGGTTGTTCTTTGAGTTGGATTACTGATGGGTCCTAGTCCAGTCGACTTCTGTCAGGGCAACTGAGGGCCGTAACAATTTATGGTAGCAGAGCGTGGTTGATTGTTTCTACAATCACGCCCGGCCGTAATATATTTTTTTTGTTTTGTTAGTGGATCTGTGGTTAGAACTACGCCGTTAGGCTGCGTATGCCGGAGTGTTGTTTAGGGTTACGTACCTACGCGTCAGGTATTTCGGGTGAGATAAAATTGCCGAAGGGTCGGTCGCCTGCGCGAGGCATCTTTGCTGACCGACCGTAGTGTGTACTTGCCGTGTAGTGTAATTGTGTTTAATTTAATTTAGTAGTAATTTGTATTTAGTAGTGATGCCATCGCACAAGCCACCGGCGTTTCGCCTGCAGGCGGAGCTGCGCTGGGCCGCGAATGCCCATATCTTGATAGGGCGATCCGATCGGGTCCATAGTTTAGGGAAAGGGCTCGAGCAGGTCATGGCGCAAAGAGCCGTGGTGGAGGAGGCTTGCACTGAGCTTTTGGCCTCAGATGCGGAACAGGGAGTTCTAGACTCCTACCTCGCGGACTACGAGCAATTATTTTCGCTCACGGACGACTTGATCGAGGCGAGGGCCAAGTATGTTAGTGAATCGCGTGAAACTCGGCTGAGTAGCCTGCTCGAAAACCCTCAGAAGCAGCCTACTAAGCCGGAGCTATTGGGACGACTCCCAACTCTGGACCTGCCAAGGTTCTCCAGGGTCCTCTCCGACTGGCTGACCTTTGTTGGCCTTTTTGACAGCCTAGTGGACGCCCGGAGGGACTAAACACCAAGCCAGAAGATGGCGTACCTCCTGGCCTCACTGGAGGGGGGTGGCCCTGGGCGTCGGCAGCCTTTTGAAATTGTAGGAAGACGCCTACCAGACCGCCCGGGACCTCCTCGCTGGAAGGTACGCCAACGTCCGGCGAATTGCGGACAAATACGTTAGTCAGGTTCTAAACCTCCCGCTGCTTAGAGACTGGGCCAGACTACGTCCGGACATCGTAAATCCAGTCGTGGTAGCCTGTAATTCTTTGAGGCGGCTGGATTTACTGGTGGAAGAATGGTCCTTCTTGTTGCTCCACATCATGCTGTCCCGCCTGCCTCTCGATCTTCGGATCCATTTTGAGGAGTGGTACGGCGGGGACGTGCCTCCTATATTCCGCCCTTCAGGGACCTGCTGCGGTTCTTGGAGGAGAAGTGCCAGCAAACCGAGAACGCAGCGGGCACCGTCGACGACCTACGGGTTGCCAATCGAGCCGTGCCCAGGGAGAGGCGGAATCCACCGGGCTAGTCATCGCCCACCCCCCTAGGACCGAGCGGAGCTCCCGCGGGAGGGCGTCGCCCCCTACCATCTTATAGTGGCCTAGCGGCCAGGGAGCTGCCCCCCTGCTCCTATTGTCGAGCCTCCGATCACAGGGTGACGTTGTGCCCGAAGCTATTGGGTAAGCCGGTCCTGGCGAGGCGAACCATCGACCAAGAAGCGCCGCTGGTGCTACTCGTGCTTGGAAAGGCACCTCCAACGAGACTGCCCGCACCAGCGGCCCTGTACGCACTGCCAGGGCAACCACCATGCCGTTTTGTGCCTGGGTGCGAATGGCGCTTCCTCTCAGGGCTCTGCCGGGCCCTCAACTACTACGGGCTCAGTCAGGCCCTCAGTCGGGCGACGCTCGGCATTCGCCTGCCGGCCACCGTGTCCCTGGGTTTGAAGGCGGTCCCTCGCTCGACCAGTCGGGGGGCCGTTCCACCAGGGTTGGGGGCGCGTCACCCCCCCTCAGCGTGTTGAGAGGAACTTCACGGCCACTCAGCGGTCAGCTAGACTCTTCTCACCCCCCGTTAGCTGGGCGGCCGCGATTGGAGTACCACTCTCCCCCCTTTGGTCGGTACCGGTACTACGGGGTTCCTGCGACCTCGAATCTGTCCCGGGCTTCAAGGCCGAGGTTCCCTGAAGCTCCCCAGGTTGGCCCGTTCGGTTATTTCCAACTCCGGGTCGTTGAGATGCCGCCGGAATGCCGCTTTCGGGACCCCCGGTTCGAGTGCCGGTCCGATGGAGGCAGCTCCAGCTAGGTAGCTGCCACCATAGCTCCCACCACGGCCGCCTCCACTGATCCTTTGAGCCGTCAACAGTCTACTTGTCAAACTGTTCTATTGCCGACGGCCTCGGTGAAGGTGTACAACCCGAGTGGTGACTGTTTAACGGTTCGCGCTCTATTGGATTCGGGTTCACAACGCTGTGTGGCCTCCACTTGGTTGGTGTGAAGACTAGGGCTCCCCTGGAGCTCTGAATCACGTCCAATGGTAGGTATTGGAGGTGCCAAGCCTCCTGCTCCTAGGGGACAAGCGGGAGTTTTGGATTTTGGCTCACCGACGCACCATTCGGAGCGTCCTCTTTAAGTGCATACCTTGTTATAAACTGAAGGCCACCATATCGCAGCCTATGATGGGTGACTTACCACTCGACCGCGTCTGGGCCATCCGACCATTCGCTGGAGTCGAAACCGACTTTTGAGGCCCCTTCCTCGTCAAGTCCTCCAACCTTCGCAACGCACGTTCACATAAGGTCTATCTGTGCGTTTTCGTGTGCCTCGCCACTAAGGCCGTTCACTTAGAACTTGTAAGTGCCCTCAGCACTGAAGCTTATGTGGCCAGGCTGGGCCGCTTCGTATCGCGTCGCGGTTTTCCGGACCTGATCCGGTCTGATTGCTGAACGAATTATAAGGACACGGATAGATATTTGAAAGAGGTCGTCGAATTTCTGTCCAGCAACAGGACTTATTTAGGTACTGCGATGTCCAAGAACGGCATCCAGTGGAAATTCAAACCTCCGGCTTGCCCACACTGGAGCGGTATTTTTGAGGCGCTTGAGGAGCTTGCCACTGTATTCTGTAAAATTGACGCGGTACTCAACTTGGCCAGCCGCTTAACGCCCTGCCCGAGTACCCTTTCAGGGAAATAAACTCTTCGCGGTTGAGCAGATTTGACCTGCTGCAACAAATGACTCAGAGTTTTTGGCACCGATAGTCTCTGGAGTACCTCCATCTTTTGCAGCAGAGCGTTAAGTGGTCTGACAAGACGGATCCTCCTCGGGTTGGAGACCCCGTTTTAGTTAAAGAACCTAACGCTTTGCCTTTGTATTGGCGCCGTGGGCGCATTGTTAAGTTGTCGTATGGACCGGATGGGGTGCCTAGGGTGGCCGATGTTTTGGTTGGAGATTCGGTCTTGCAACGTGCCGTCGTGACCCTATCTTGTTTGCCAATTTACTCGCGGGCATAAGTCCTAATGCCCGGGACGGGGGTTGTTTAGGCCAAATTGTGGCAACTTGAAACTTGCAAGGCGCTCATCCCGGGCGAGGAACCGGTTTGGCTGGTTGCGCGGGGGTCATTCGATTTGCGCCTACGACGGTGCCAGCTAGTCTGAAAGAATCTTTGTGCGCTACGACCGTGCCGGTGGGAGGTCGAGAAATTAGTCTAGAATATTAGATTGGACGCGACGGCCGTGTCAATTAGATGTCTGGAGCTACGTAAGGATTGTTACGTCGCATTACGACGGCCTCCTTTGTGTTGTCTTATTGTGTACGTCTACGTGACAACGAGGTTTTCCTTGAGTTTGAGTGACTAATGTAACTTCGATTGCAATTAATTTGCGTCGACGTGTGGCTCGTATAATATTTTAATATCGTACTGTTACGCGCCGAAGTCGACGGCACTAGCGCCATCTAGTATCGAACAGAAGAACTAAGCTTCTGGAAGCTGAATCTCGTTCTTTCGGCGCTTTGTCGATCGGTGCGCGTATTTACTTGAATGTTCTGGATGATTCGGTACTAATGTGTATTTATAGGCGTTGTAAGGTGCGATCGAGGAAGTATTGAAGTTGGCGAGACAAGCGAAGCTTCGGAGCGGAATAAAGTGAATCAGTGTGATTAATTATTAGTGTTTTCAACTTTAATTAGTGTAAAGTGAATTAAAGTGTTAATTTAGGTAATTCTATCGGCAATTTTTATTGTCACGAACCTCAAGCTCGTAACAATTGGTGTCAGAAGTGGGATAAAATCATGCCGATTTTACCTAAGGAGGAAACGGAGGGTGTCCATACCCGAAGTCAACGCCAGCAGGAGACGGACCAAAGAAGATTTGATGGTGCAACGCCGCAGACGTCGGAGGGCCAGCCGCCGGCTGCAGACCCGTCAGTAGCCCCTACATCTGCAGCACCTGATTTAGGTGCTCTGATAGTGATGCTGCATTAGCAGGCTAGCCGACAGGAGGAACAGGCTCGCTGACAGGAGGAACAGGTTCGTCGGTTGGCAGAGAGGCTGCGGGGCGGACAGGATGAACAGACCCGCCGACAGGAAGAACAGGTCCGTCGTTTGGAAGAGCAGCTGCGGGGTGGACAAGAAGAACAGGTCCGTCGTTTGGAAGATCAGCTGCGGGGCGGACAAGAGGAACAGGCCCGTCGGTTGGAAGAGCAAATGCTAATCATGAAGGATCTTCACGCTACCTTCGGGAAGGAGATAAAGGAGGTTAAGTATAGGGTTGCTCAGCATGACAACCGCCTATCGGAAGCTGAAACCCAAATCGCGAAGGCTGAAACCCAAATCAAGGAAGCTAAAACCAAAATCGACCAAGTGAACAATCGGGTAGACAACGTGGTGGCTGATGTGAAGAAAACGCTGGACGATCTCAAACTGGGGGATGGAACTACACCTCCCGTAGTAGCTACAACACCTTCAGTACGTGGATTCAAAGTGCCGCCCTTCGACGGGACTTCTTCCTGGGCGGCCTACAAAATCCAGTTCGAGGCTGTTATGAAGGCAAACGGCTGGAATAAAAGTCAGGCCACGACCGCTCTCACACTAGTTTTGCGCGACCGGGCCTTAACTGTTCTAGAAGCTCTCGGTAAAGAAGTGACTTACGAGCAACTCCTTGAGGCATTGGAGGCGAGATATGGCGACGCTCACCTGGAACACGTCTTTCGTGCGCAGCTTAAAGATAGCGTGCAGCGCATCAACGAAAACCTGCAACAGTGGGCTCTAGAGGTGGAGAAGCTGGTGCGAAAAGCGTACCGGTCTGTACCTGCGCTCATTGAAGGGAACCTGGTGCAGACATTCATCGACGGCATCCGCGACCTGGAAGTCAGAGCTGTTGTGAGGCTCGGGCACCACGAGACGCTTAAGGACGCCTTGGCCCATGAACTGGAGGAAGAAGCCGTGTGGCAGGATCATCATTTCCATCGCGTCAGGGAGATCGCAGCAGCTACAGTTCGCGACCGCAACAAAGGATTCAGCCCTAGGTGCTATGGCTGTGGGGAAAAGGGCCATCTACGATCCAGCTGCCCTAAGCGAACTGTAGAAAGGGAAGTTGATCGATCTCAGAAGGGAAGTGCGGCTAACATCACCGCCCAGCAGCAGCCGGGATACGACTTTACTATCAGACATCGCAGCGGGAAATCTCATGGCAACGCAGATGCATTGTCAAGAAGACCTTGTCCTGAAGATCAGAAACATTGTAAGAGAGTAAGGAAGTGGTATCCGTGAGGATGCTCAGGACAGACCACCTCAGCAACGAGTGGAAGGACAGCCTACGACATGCACAGCAAGAAGATCTGGACATCAAGCCGATTCTGGAATGGATGAAGGCCCGTGCTACCAAGCCTAAGTGGAGCGACGTCTCAGCGATGAGTTCGACCACTAGAAGCTATTGGGCCCAATGGGACAGCTTGCTGATTCAGGATGGAGTCCTGTGCTGTAAATGGGACAATGGTCGAGGAGACAGCTGTCGTTTGCAAATGGTTGTCCCTAAAGCTAAAGTGCCGAATGTTCTACAGCTGTGCCATAATGGTCGTTCAAGAATCCATCTGGCAGTTAAACGAACTCTACTGAAGGTCCGAGAACAGTTCTACTGGGTCCATTATCGTGACGATGTCGAGGATTGGTGTCGTACATGTACAAGTTGTGCGGCTGTGAGGGGACCTCAGACACGTAGTAGAGGAGCATCGAAATTGTACAATGTTGGTGCACCATGCGATAGGACAGCCCTTGACATTGCGGAGCCGTTACACAAAGGCGCAAGAGGGACTCCTAAGATCGTCCATGTGGATCGCCTGGCGCGATATTATGGGGCCGATAATGCTCGGGACGAGCATGTCTTAGGAGGGGGCAGTGTTACGAGCCGAAGTCGACGCACTAGCGCCATCTATTATCGAACAGAAGAACTAAGCTTCTAGAAGCTGAATCTCGTTCTTTCGGCGCTTTGTCGATCGGTGCGCGTATTTACTTGAATGTTCTGGATGATTCGGTACTAATGTGTATTTATAGGCATTGTAAGGTGCGATCGAGGAAGTATTGTAGTTGGAGATTCTAGCGATGCTTCGGAGCTGAATAATTTGAATCAGTGTGGTTAGTTATTAGTGTTTTTAACTTTAATTAGTGTAAAGTGAATTAAAGTGTTAATTTAGGTAATTCTATCGGCAATTTTTATTGTCACGAACCTCAAGCTCGTAACAGTACGAAGGAATTTTGCTTTATCGGTTGAACGCTAAACTTTGTGAGATCGCGTTTTCTTCGATTATAATTGTGCTAAGTGACATTGGACTTGAGTTCCAATAACGGCGAACGCCATCTGGAGCGATTGCACCTTATGGAGCTGGGCAAGGCATGTGGTTCTGCTATCCGATTACATTGGTGACGTCAGGTTACATTACACCCCTTCCTACCCTACCTCCGGAACTCGGTAAGTTTGTGTTTGCTTATACAGCCGTTATAAATTAATTATCCATAGGCCATTTGGGCCCGTACCCGCGGTTGCTTGTCCAGTTGGGCTACTGATGGGCCCTAGTCCAGTCGACTTTTGTCGGGGCAACTGAGGGCCGTAACACTGTGTGTATATAAATTTTCAATGAATAAATAAATATCCACTATCTACCACCCCTTGACGTGCCAAGAGTTTCGTAAAAGTGTCGTGCCCGAGAAACTGAACTGAAACAGGAGATAAAAATTAGCATCTTTCTGACACGACTCTTTTATGCCAAATATCAACCGTATGAGGCAATCTGTGGTGGAGACTGATGCTCAGTAGTAAACTTTTATAGGCGGTAACGAATGAAATGAATGGATTCATTTTCGGTAATTCGGTAATAAGAAGTCGAATTTTAGATACTCATTCATTTATTGCTGCATGCAAATCCATAAGAGCACTTATATGTGTGAAATATGAAAAATATTTCACCGGCATTGTATGAAGTGAAGTACAGTGCACTAGCTTAAAGTTTCCATTTCCACTGGATTCATTACCCTCTCAGAGATAAGTAGAGGCCTGTGCTCTACAGCGATAGACTGACAAGCGCTTATTTTATAATGCATAAATGGTACACAGATGAAAACAATTATAGTATATATACACATAATTTGAAATGACTTCTTTAAATTTAATATAAAATGAGTATAGAACAATGAGATAGCGCTAGTCAGCTTCTACTCCAATTTGCTTTAATTGGTCTTACTGTAGAACACATTAGTTCTAAGTATAATGGTGATATTTTTCTAAAGCTTAGTGAAGCATGCACGTCTTAATTTTTTTTATAACGAAATAGAATTCATACACCGATTTAGAACATTTCTTCATAAAAATGTCAAAAACGTAATAGTATTTATAGGAACTATTTCTTATTCTAGCTTAAAAGTCACTGAACAAGAATTACTTTTAAAATAGAATTTTAAATGGCGAGACGTCTAACACGTTTGACTCTATCATATAAATATCCGATGGTTTTACTGCCCACCAGCTATTGAAGGCCACAAGATATATAGGAAATTAATGAATATCTGTAAAGATATATGTAAGGGATTGTAATAACACAGTGAACTAGACGGTAATGAGATATGTAATCTTTTTGATAAGTAAGGGCAGTCTAAACGATCTTGAGAAATTTTACTTAGTAATTAATGCCCGTTCAGCTGCATAGCAGTTTGCAGTGGGAGAATATGAAGATGAGAACACTGCAATTCATAGCCTTCTTTGGGTATATGAAATTTAGAACCTACCATATTTTATGATTATAGTTTTTGCTCGATTCAATTGTAAGTGAAATTATATAACAAATGGTAAAAGTCATCTTTTACCATTGAATCGCTTACAATTGAATCGAACATAAACTATAATCATAAAATATGGTAGGTTCTAAATTTCATTTCATTGATGACGAGATAACTGTCTTATGTTACCAAAACAATGAAATGGAAAACGTAAAAAACTTTAATGTTAATGAGGCAGCTCGGTAAGTAAGTGGCCGCTTGGCTACGGTTGGAGCAGGCAACTGTGGGTACGGGTACGGGTATTTATCTCTGTATCAGTTATATACGATGTTATAAGCCGTGTGGTGGCAGTGTAGAAGAATCCATCACCCCATTTCGAGCAGTGGGCGTGGTAAGAGGCGACTATGGGATATTCCAAAAAGCTCTAGTGCCTTCCGAAAGATAGCGGTATAAACATTTCGTTTGATGTCAAAAATAATGTACTTAAACTGGCGACGGGCAGCGGTGCGAGACGGATGGCACTGTGATTATCAATCCGCTTGCCAAGATATTTTTTTTCGCGGGTGGGTGATTAATAAGTGCATACGTGTTCATCTTACTTTAATTTCTAATTAATTAATAAACTATTTACTTACAATTAACCTACAGATATTATCACTTTCTTAATATTTTATTTTTAGCCGGCGCCACCGGGTCATCTTGACCCGGTTTTTTTTTGATAATTTTTCACGAAATTCATGTAATTTTCTGAACTTCAATAAATTTTTATAAAATAAGAGTTCCTTGTATATGAAGTTAAATAAAAATAATACTTATATATTCTTTACTGTAAGCTTTCGATGTTCCTCGAAAATTCGAGGTACAACGAGCCAAGTGTTGGGGAGAACTCTTACAGTCTCTCAAAATAACATACTGATATTTGTGATTGAGTGATGCGATGTATGATTCAGCTTCTGAAATAGCTATCAGTTCAGCATATATTATTAAAACGTATAAATTAATTTTCAATTTCAATTATATGTTTAACTGAGGGTCAAAAGGAGGTGCATCTCCTATATCTCTAGATCCAGTACAAAATATATAAGATTGTAAATATTTATCATCAATAAATTTTAAACATATTTGTCTCAGAACAACATTGATATAGCCGTGTTAAGGTTTATCAATTGTTTCAATACGAGTAAACACAATATCAGAAGGATCCACATTGCTAACCCAAGTATCCAAGGAGAACATTTCAAGTTGCGTTGAGGTACGTCTATTAGAAGCTTTTAAACAATAATGTATGACTGCCAACAGCGGTTTCTAATTCTTCCACTGTGGATGAGTCACGAAATATTTATCTTAATTATCTAATACTACAATTAATTCGTTATCTCAAAGTGATTTTGTTTTCAGCCTGACTTTTCCTGCAAGATAATACCTTCGTGTATGTAGCGGCTTAATACAAAGCTCATTCTTCATGACATGTATTGGCGTGCTTCTTAAAAATCCATCAATAACTCTCATAGCTTGATTTTGCACACTTTCTAATTTTTTAAGGTGCGTTACACAACTACTATCATAGAGGAAACAAGCATATTATCAATTCTGCTTCTTATGATTGCGATATACAAACGACGTAAATGTGATGGATGTAGACACCACCCTAGCTTAAACAAACATTTAAGAATATTTAAAAACCTTAGCGTTTTTTCCGCAAGTTCATTTATATCTTAGACCACAATCCAATCATAAACCTACATATTTTATGTTATCAACTACCTGTAAGTCATTAATTAAATCATTAATTTTTAGGTCTACCAAGTCACGTCTAAATCCACAAAAGAACACATCCACTTTACTTTTTATAGGAGACACTTCTAGGCCTATGTTGAAAAGTAGTTTACTTACTAAATCGATCGTCAACAGCTTCCAATAAACTTTTTCGGCCTTCGTGATGATATTGTGATATGCGAACATTTTGTAACTCTTTGCACATTTGTGTAGTAATTATGTTGAATAACAATGGTGACAGTGGCTCTCCCTGAACCAATCCCCGACCTATATTTTGGCAAATTATGGCATTGTTAACTTTAATTTTTAATAATCTTTGACAGAAAATTCCAATCAATATAAAAAGATCTTGGACTGACCAAAACGAACCATAGCCTGAATTATATTAAAAGTGTTCGCGTTATTGTATGCATTATCTATATCTATGAAACAAACAAATGTAGCTATTGTATTTGTTAAGCCTAATTGAATTTCAGAAACCAAACTAGAAAGATTATTTTACGTTGAACAATATCTTCTAAAACCTTTTGTGTCATTTGATGAAATGTATTTTTTTCGGTATTTATACATTCTAATTTGTTTTTTATGATAGTCTGAAAAATTTTACACATACACGAGATTATGGAAATTGGTCGTAATTCCGAAACTAAAATATTACTTAAGCCAACGACTTACAAATTTGTGATCAAACTGAGGTGGTAGGTATCGATATTAACTGTGATCTCATCGTTATTGGTTAGACAGATTTGGTACCAGGGTCAATCTATCAAAATGTCAGGCTATTGTGGTTGGTAGTTTTCGTAGATTGCCTAAAATTGATATGAGGGCGCTATCTTCTTTAATATTTAATAATGCTACTGTTCCTTACTCAACAACCGTTAAAGATTTTGGCTTAATTATAGACAACACCCTCAGTTGACGACCGCATATATATAAAGTCAGCAAAAAAGTCACTTACACTCTGCGTTATATGTATCGCTTCAAGATTTTTTTTACCGATAGAGATTAAGGCAATGCTAATACAGACTTTATTGTTGCCTATTCAAGATTATACAGATATTTGCTATGCTGATGCTTCGCAAGAACTTCCAAATAAACTGGATCGACTTCTTAATAATTGTATACGATTCATTTTTGGTTTACGTAAATACGACTTACTGCTTAAATGGCTACCTACCTCTCGGCTATCGCAGATATTTCAGAACACTGTGCACATTATTTTCAGTTTTACATGATCGGTTTGTCCCTGCATATCTGAAACTATGCGCTTTACCATCTTCAGCTGCTTTTATTAACTACTAGGGTGGAATAGCAGTCAAGCACTAGGTTATAGTAGTGAAAAAATATAATAACAATTTTAATACCAACACACTATAAAACTATTAATTTTTTTGGTCAATGGTCCGTAAAATTATATAAAGTAGTAGTTGAAGTGGGTTAAGTTTTTTTTCTTAAAAATATAATATATTAAGTTTCACTCGAAGTTTTATGCAATATGTAAGACCCAGTCTGAAATATATTTACACATAGCTAAATAAGGGAAATAAATGTTATGTTACAGTTATTAAAATAAATAAGGCATAACTACGAGCACACGGACGATCTACTCATAATAGTAAGTGGTCACAAATTTACATACACTTAACCTGTGATAAAATCGAAAAGCAGATGCGTTTTCACTCCTGAAGTCTAAGATGCAATGCCTCCTTTCTACTTTTTAGTGATGTTAGGATATAAAAGTAATGAACTAATCTACCTCCTAGTCCTAGTCACCACCACTTCTAGTCACCGTATATTTTCTGCGTAAGCATATCAATTAACCCGTACTTGTGGACCACCATTAAATATTTAAAAATATAAATAAAATTGAAGAGTTTTTCTGTTTTTCTGTAATTTTTAGATACATATTTCAGTTTCGTTCATTATGTAGAATAGTATAAACGAAAGGTTAAATATAGAAAGAAGAAATCATTTGCTTAATTTGATTTTAGACAAATAGAATTAGACCAATAAGAGTCAGATAACTTAGATCGACTTAGATTTATTCTTATAAAATTTCCTAAAAGCGTTATTTAATTCTGTTAAACGAAAAGCGGCGAAGCCATTAGTGATCTATCACAAACTGGAAAGCTTTTAGGGAGCATTTAGAATTCTTTAAGCTTAGCACTTATAAGCGTGGGATCAAATAGTAGCGAAACATGAGATTAGAATGCAAGTATTTATTTTCTCATATTTTGCTAGTATTTAGTATTAATTAAAAAACTGGTTGCGCGCACAAAATGCAGTCGCATTTTACATCTCTGAATACTAAAATGGAAGGATCCATTCCCTTAAAAATTGAGACGTAAAAAGGGAAATAACAGAAACACAGATACAAAAAGTTATATCTTGATATTAAAACGAAACCGCATTTCCATTTCGCTTAAAAATTAAAATGCAAATTTGTTGTCAAATCAAGGTGGACTGCCTCATTTAGATTAAAAAGAGTCTCCGATTCTTTACACTCACCGTACAAAACACAGCAACATTAAGTTGCTATTTTTCTGGTATTCTGTGAGAGCCGTGTCGAGCCGACCCATTCGTGCCACAACCACAATATAGCTGTAACGTGCCTCTACCACCTATAAAATTCATCAAACTCATTGCATTTGTTACAATTTTTTCCCATTTCGTAGTATTAAATAATAGAAAAATTATTAAGTGTTCCTTTAAATTTAAATTAATAAAAAAACATTATCCCGTCTCTGACACCTGAAGTAATAATGCTAGAAGATTATGACAGCGTGGTAGAGCAAAAAGTCCTATCTTCTTAGTCGAATGTCCACTGGGTTTACAATCCAGGAAAAAAATGTATCATACTCGTAGACGAAAAATAGAAATATATAAAGATTAAGTCAGTATTTATATTCTCAATGTTATTAAGATCTTTTTGACCGACTGTTTTTTTTTCTCTCAAGTGTATGTATCTTTTCAATATCTTTTCATTTTTTATGTTTTAGGGTTTTTAAGCAGCGTTCTAAATGCTTTTAAAATATGAGTTTACATACTGAAAATACATGTAATGAGCATATAACTAAGATGCATAAAGTATTAAATTTATTGTAGTTCTGTTTCTATTCCCATTCATTGTTCCACTTTTTGAAAAAATATCTTAAAATTAACTGAATAGTTGTTATAATGCTTTATTGGTCTTTTCTGTTTCCAGTTTACGTTAAGTTGCGTTTTACGCAACAAAGCCATCTACAACATGTAACATAATTAACGCACTTTGAGAAAGTAGTTTGTTCAGAATCGTTTACTGAATCGATTCCTATCATTTTTAATATAGGTAATTTTTTATCCCAAAAATAATTAAAATTACGTAAATTACAGTCACACTAAATCTGTACAGTCAAAACAAACTGAAATGGACCGTAACTTAGGGCAATAAGACTTTTAAGAGTGCAGTTTTATTTGTATTATTACTAATTCTGTCATTCAATAAAAATAAAGAAAAATGAACTTTATTTCAAGCACATTAAAGCGTTCGTGGATTTGTACTGTGACCACAAAATTCTTCCGGAATTAGTATAACTAATTTGATAAATAATCAGTGCATAAAAATGTTTAACTAAAGATATAGTGTATGTATTATGAATATAACATAATATACTAATTGGGGTGTCTGAGGGTGTGTGTTAATTACGTTACATATTGTATAATGCCTGCCACAAGTATTGTCTTATACAAAAAAAAGAACTTTATAATTAGTTTCAGGTTTAAACCATATTATGCTTTACTATAAAAAGTGACGAAAATATGCAAACGAAAATGTAAAGTATGGAATTTTACTGCAAATGTCAAATTCCACGAAAGCGCCGCGGCTAATAAAACTATTCCTAAACGACAGCTGAAACTCGAGACTGATAATTAACTATATTTTGTAAGAAGACGTAAAATAACTTTATAATAATAATATTACAACAATTTAAATTAGCAATTTCAATATGCATATTAATATTAAAGTTTTCTATCTCGAGATTGATCGAAATCCCTAATATGATTTACAATATACATACCACAAGATATTATTACAATGTCAAAGTAATGGATCCGAATAAAATGCGGGTATCTTAAAGGCAAGAGTGATTAGAATAAATAAGTGCACTTTGCTGTCTTCGACTGTATCACCACTTAACTTCAGGTATAGTAGTCAAACACTGACTTATATTTGAAGTAACAAGCGCAGAACTCAGAGTAGTAAAAATAAATATATGCAACAATATACTTACCTTTAATAGGTTACTGTGAATAAATAAATAAAGATTTCCTTCTAGCTTAAAGCGGTTACTAATATGTTTTTGTTTTTGTTATTTCTTTCGCTCTGGCTGAGCTATTTAACTTATTTATTCAAAAAACTTAAGCTGCAAGCAGTAGAATTAAGAATAAGATTAACAAAACTTTTCCCGCAACATAAAAATAGGATCAAGGTGTGAGAAAGATTATATGGTCGCTTCTATGAAAACTGATAATTATTTTATCTCTAATAACTTTAATAGTACATGAAATAAAATCATCATTATTAAAGCCATTTATAATTTCACTGCTGAATATAGGTCATGCTTGTGGAATGCCACAAATTACGGACCTGAACCAATTGCAACTATCGACTTCCTGCATCTATTACGATACGTCCTGCCTCTACTACGGCCAGCAGCCAGCTGACAACTAAGCCAGCCAGGTCAGCCACCGCAGAGTTTATTTCACCTGAGGAGGCCTCGTTTTCGTGAGGCGAAACACGTGTCGAATTAACGTGGATGGTATGTCTTTCCTATTGTAGTGATGTTGGGAGTAGTGGAGCTGGCTTAGTGGTGACGGGGATAGTGCACACAATTGAGGGAGGGCGGGAGGTGCTCCTCAAACTAGGTAAGACACATCATTTTATTTCATTGCGCGGATATGGGCGAATTAATTCTTACCAACTTTAATATAATTGATTTTCGCAAAATAACACGATTCTACAGCATTCTATTAATTTTCATAAAATCGACAAATCTAGTAACTAGAAAAACAGACATTGAATAATTACAATATGTAGTATTGAATAGTGGCAATGGGCCGGCCATATAGCTCGAAGAACCGATAACCGATGGGGAAGAAAGGTTCCCGAGTGGCATCCTCGTACCGGTAGGCATAGTGTAGGGCGACCTCCACTAGATGGAGTGACGACCTGGTAAGACATGTAGGAAGTCGATGGATGCAGGTGGCTCAGGACCGTGCTTTGTGCTTGGGGGAGGCCTATGTTCAGCAGTGGACTAGTGAAGGGCTGTAATGATGATGATGATGATATAGTAGCGATCGGTACCGGGGCGTAAAATACTAATTATATAATATAGTATTAAATATTTCATTACGACAAAAGTTTGTGTCATAATTTTACTCAGTAACATAATCAAGTAAATATTGTGCATAATTCACATCCCCGACGCCACTTGTGGGACGTAATTGGAGTAAGTTAATGAAAGTTTGTATTGCGTGTGTTATTTTTTTCTACTTACAAATAAATTTTTTATTATTTTGCTCCTTTACAATCACTAGACAAAATTAATTCAGAAATAATAAAAACTTAAGATTTAGTAAGCAAACCATACTTTTTATAATTTGATTTAATGCCTCAAAAGTTCTAAATATAGTATAAGTATGTGAAGTTTTCCAGTACCGACTTTCATTGGATTCTGGAAATATTTTCAACAAAATGCAAAATCTTGCCAAATAGGTGCAATAAGCTGGTTCATGAATAAAATTTTTATAAAATTTTCTACTGTATGTACTTATATAAGAAATAAAGCGTAAAAGCTGTAGGCTAAATGAAAGATAAAAAGAAAATAGCACTTTACAAAAATAGATAAAATGAAAACAACTATCATAATTTAATTATGTTTTCATATACATGTGGTTATACCTTGCGTTATCCTGTTACGGAAAATTACTAAGCGTAATCGAAAAATTTGACGTGTTCAAGAACTGGGAGTAAATACTCGCATAATGTTACTGGGTAATTTATGTTTAAACTTCATTATTTTAGTTGTCGAACTCTTCTAAAGCCGATATGAGTGTATGTTATGATTCTAACATGAGTGAATCGGCTCGAACGGGGAAGAACAAGGCTCTCGTATAAAATCAACGTAGTAATGGTAAGTATAACAATGTAGAGAAACGGAGACCCTTTTATTGGAAACCAAGCATTACATCTTAGTCATCAGGAGTGTTAACACATTCTTCATTTTAATTCTTAATCGGGGATGAAAATGTGGTTCGGTTTTAATATCTTGATATAATTGTCATGTTTCTGCCACTAGCCCCTTTATTTCTCCCTTTTTACGGGCATGGATTATTTACTCATTAGAATACCGAATAGCGAGATTACCATTGAAATTTACCCAAAAAAAGCAATTAAGTTTCAATGAAATGATATTTTTTATATTTAAATAAGGAATCACGTATTATAGTGTACTGTTAAGCATTTAAGCATACCATAGTAAAATAGTTTTATAATATTTGATACTGTGACTTCAATATATATTATACCACTAATCTCTCTATTTTACCTTTAAATTCTACTCATCACTTTCCTAATGCTACTCCGTCATTGCTCGATCTTATCTTTGTGTCCTCTTCTGAACTCGCTGTTAAGCATGGTCAGTGTTCAGCGGATGCCTTCTCTTACCACGATCTTATATTTCTCTCTTATAATGTCCGGCCACCTAAAATTAAGTCTAAGTTTCTTCTGCAACGCAGTTTTGGTGGTATGAATATACAAAATCTTTGCGAAGATGCTTCCAACATTGATTGGTCAGCCGTTTTAAATGCAGAATCAGTTGACGATAAAGTTGCAATATTTACGACTTACCTCACCTGTCTCTATGATAAACATGCACCAGTTCGCGTAATTAAAATGAGACATCGCGCTTCACCATGGCTGACTGATGAAATAAAATCCATTTTAAATAAAAAAGCTGCAGCCAAGACAAAATATAAATGTAGGCCTACATCTATAAACTGGGAAAAATATGTCACTATTCGAAATCACTGCAATAGGGTATGTAGGGACGCTCAACGCCACTATATCCATAAATCAGTACAAATTGGTGATGCGGCTAAAGTCTGGAGTTTTCTTAGATCAATGGGGGTTGGAAAGTCTCGTAATAATGTACTCTCTAAAGATTTAAATATTGATATACTAAATCAATTCTTCTCATCCTCGTCCAACTTAAATGGGACTACAAAATTTAACACATTAAATTTTCTTTCATCGTTTCCAACTCCTGATCATCCATCTTTTGTCCTAAATCAATTTTCTGCTTGTGATGTTAAGAAGAGTACTCTATCCATTACTTCGAATGCAATCGGCAGCGATTGTATCAGCCGTAATATGATCCTTCCGATTCTTGACATAATCATCCCAATACTTTGCCATATCCTAAACTCCTCGATTTCTAGTGGTGTTTTTCCAACAACTTGGAAAGACGCTCACATCATACCGTTGCCTAAAAAACCTAACCCTACATCTTTTTCGGAATATCGTCCTATATCTATTTTGCCATTCCTGTCCAAAGTTCTCGAACGCTTGATATATAATCAGCTCAATGCTTTTCTCCACAATCATTCCCTTCTAAATCCTCTACAATCCGGTTTTCGCCCTGGGCATAGTACTGCTACAGCCTTAGTCAATATTACGGAAGATATTAGATCTGCAATGGAAAATGGCAAGTTAACTATCCTTTCTCTGTTAGATTTTAGCAATGCCTTTAACTCAGTTGATTTTGAAATTTTACTGGGTATACTTAGCTCTCTTAACATATCTCCAACAGTGATTGATTGGTTTCGAAGTTACCTGTCTGGGCGCCGGCAACGTATTCGCATTGATGACACATTTTCTTCTTGGTGTGATACCATTGCTGGCGTCCCGCAGGGTGGCGTATTATCTCCCTTACTTTTCTCAATTTTTATTAATTCTATAGCCACTAAGATTACTTCGTCCTACCACCTTTACGCAGATGATCTTCAAATATATACTCATGTTTCTCCTAGTGAAGTAGATGTAGCTATTAGCAACATAAACAGTGATCTTGAGCAAATATCAGATTGGGCAAAAACATATGGCTTGAAGATTAACCCCCTAAAGACTCAGGTAATTATCATCGGAAGTTCGTATATGATTGGAAAATCTAACATATCTCAAGCACCTCAAGTTGTTTTTAATGGAAATTTTATTCCTGTGAGTGAAAAAGTCAAGGACTTGGGAATTTATATTGACAGTAACCTATCATGGGGTCCTCAAATACAGGAGGTTAGTCGTAAACTCTTTGCAGCTGCCCGATCGTTGAACAGATTAAGGAATTTTCTACCTACTGCCACTAAAATTGCGCTTGCTCAATCTCTTCTTCTCCCAATTGTGGACTATGCAGATGTCAGCTATCTTGATCTCAATGAGAAGCAACTTGATAAACTTGAGCGTCTTCAAAACTTTTGTATAAGATTCATATTTGGTTTGCGCAAATATGATCACGTATCTTGTTTTCGTAATAAGCTCAAGTGGCTTCCTATCCGTCTTCGCCGGAATGCTCATATTCTGTCACTTCTTTACAATGTTCTCTTTAATCCTTCCTATCCTCCTTATCTTAAGGATCGTTTTGAATTCCTTCACTATTCCCATTCGAAAGTTTTGAGATCATCAGAGAATTTTACATTAAAAATGCCTGCCCATAATAGCAAATTTATGGACAAGTCGTTTAGTATCCAAGCAGTCCGTCTATGGAATGCCCTACCTCTGTCAGTGAGACGCGCCCAGTCTTTACCTGTTTTTCAGAAACTTGTACACAGTCACTATCTTAATCTTTGAGTTCGTGCCATTTATATATGTAGTATACATTCGTATTTTGTTTTTGTATTTATTTGTTGTTTATTTCTAATTATATTATATAAAATAAGGATATTTTTATAAATATTGTTTCTGCATCACCAAACCACACAATTTACTATTTTTTGCGATCCTGTCCATCCAAAGGTTGTCTGGAAGAAATCGCTTTTAGCGATAAGACCGCCCATTGTGACACTATCTTTTTTTCTTCTTCTTTCGTTTATGTATTGATTTGGTGTACAATAAAGAATTATCTATCTATCTATCTATCTATCTATATTATGGTATTGTTTAAAATCCATTTTAAAATCACAAATTGCATTTTGATCATAAAGCATAAAGAAAACAACATACTTCAAATACACTATTCATTCATTAATTACAGCCTATCAAAATAATACTTTTAATCATAATTAATGATTGTAACCCCCACCCCCACCCTCATATATAGCCACATTGGGAGACTATTTGCTAAAGTAATCATGGTTGGCCTGCGAATTGTCCATCGCAGTTTTAATTATTATGAAGTTCTCAGGTAAAGGCTAAAGTCCATCTCCTGTTTCGCCACCTGTAACAAAAATAATTGTGAAAAATTAAAAGTTTATTAAAAAGTATAAACATCTTTCAAGGTAAAACCAAAAAAAAAATAATTTCCACATAACTTCTGAAGTCATAAATTCTTCGTTACTGTATAACAAAGTTTTCCGGACTGAAATTCGGTCATTGCGGTCAGTATCGTCAGAAAATCACCTCCAGCGAAGAACAGGATTATAGTGCAAATTTATGCGCAAGCACAAGTGCACTCTCTACTCCCTCACTCTCATTTTCCAATATGACGGCGAACGGACATGACCGGAAAGAGATCAGGCGCAGGACCAACGGCTGTTCGTGCTTGTGATCTGTTCGTGCTAACTGATTTTGACTCGACCTTGGATTCAAGCCTAACCTCTTCATGATCATCAGTCGCGATAATGAGCGCTAGATCGTCACTGCAAACGCATCTGAATTATTCGATACACTTTATCTTCAGAAGTTATCATGTGGAAAGTATTTTAATAATTTTATTTCGTAGAAGTCGGTGTTTAATTTTTATTTTCATGGTCCGCTTGTTTACTGTTGGCTCACCAATACGTTTAGCAAGCGGAATGGTGTTTGCAGTCTTCTTCTTAACCAGCCTATTAAATATGCACACGGCTGGACATGAGTCTCTTTCGTTTTAGGGAGGATTTGCCTTAATTGCCACCCTTGGCAGACAGATTTATGATCATAGTACAAGACGTCTTCACCTTTCACGTTGCTGCTTGTTGCTTGCCTGGATATTTTACGTCTGGCATTAGTGAGATGAGTATACCGTCATATATTAGAAGCTATTAAATTTTTCTGTGGTCTCCCATGGTTACTTTAACGTCATACACGTGATGAAACGGAGTAGTGAACAAACTCTAGCTACCAGTAGCGGCATCTAAACCTTAATTGGACTAGATAAATAGAATGAGAGCAGGTAAAAAAATCCAATGGATCATTTACATGAAAAAAGAACCGCCATCCATCGGATTCCATAAGATCTTGGCATCTCTCACAGTTGCATCTTTTGACACCTACGAAACGAAATAAGAACCTTAGAAGTAATTTATAAATATATTAGCGATACGCCTTGGTGTTACACGAGTGATTTCTTTATCACGATAATTATGCCATCCATAGAGTCCAATTGTGAATTAAAACCATTCAGTGACTCACTCAAATACACTCAAATCGGATTCAGCCGTTTAAGAGGAGTTGTGTGAAAAACACACGTATAGAAGAATTATAAAGAAAGGAATTTTAGGTTAATTCGTTCGGTAAATTATAAGTTAAAATTTCAAGAAAATAAAAATTCATAACGATGAATGATGTGAAAATAAATGGAAACTTTTTTTTTTCAAAAGCGAAATACTATCATGTCATTAACTTTCACGGCTTAATATTCATTCCTTTTCAAAAATCTAACGTGTGTACAGCTACAAATTCCTGTAATCATTACCGCAATAGATTGTGCCGGGTAACTAAAACTTCCATTAAATCACATTCTGCTCAGAAATTGTGGTAAGTAAAGCAAACTATTTTGTAAACAAAATATGAAATTTGAAGTGACTCTTCTTATTAAAGTAATAATATTAGTACGAAATTTTGTTGTATATAATAGAGTCTTATTTAACATTATATATAATATAAATTTAAAATTCTTTTTTGTGGTAAAACAAAGCAATGAAGATGTATTCACCGTAAGTTTCTTAAACTTACGGTGAATATATTTTCATTGCTTTGTTTTATCACAAAAAATTATAGATATGCCAGTATATATACTGAAATTCAAGCATCATTATTAGTACTAAGTTCGATCTTAGTGACCTCAAAACTAGTAAGAAAGAAAGAAAGAAAGAAAGAAAGAAAAATATTTATTTTTGACACACACAAGGCACCAGAACACATAAACAATCAAAACAAAAAAAGTTAGAATTTATGAACAAACAAAAAAAAAATTATATATAATATATATTCTTAAAACTATTCTACTGCCTCAGGGTGATGACAAAAGATAGGAACCAATTCAGCATGATGTCAGGTTGGAAACCTAACGCTGATTTTCTATTGGCCCCTTAAATTGCATTCGTCTTCACCTCTAAAACCAGTTACCGTACTTCCGCAAGAACAATCAGTATTCGTGAACTCTATGAAAAAAAACATGTATAATTACTTATATAATAAACGATTAATAAAATATGTATATAATATATGACAGGATACTAATTAAATACTTTATTATTAGCAAGATACTGCGCTTGAAACTGTAACAACATAATAACATCAGCAAAAAATAAAAAATAAAATAAATTAAAGCAGTTTGCATGAAAGGTCTAAATGCCCTGAAGAAAAAACAACAATACATCGTTTTCAGACATTTCCTAGTAAGTATATGCGGAAGAAAAATACAACAAACTCGCACGACACAAGGAAAACAATAAGGATAAGAACTACTTTTGTTGAAAATTGATTAGCTGTAGAGCAACAGCTGAGTGAAGTATATTTGACTAACCCACCATAACACACAGGCGAACGAATTTTAAGAGTAATTTATATTTGTACATATTTTTCTTTAATGTATCTGTCATGTTTTTTTTTTAATTTTGTTATGCGTTGAATTTTTGTGTGTATTATGTGTGTCGTGTGTTTACAATAACTGTTTTTTCTTTCTTGCTTTTTTCTTTCAGACCAGATCCATTCGGTTCGGGAAAGCTGATGCTTCGGAATGGTCGATTTTTTCTGGCACCATGGCATTCGCGCATCGTACTCAGCGGGGTCCGTTACACAGGTGGAGTTAAGGACGCGGATGAAGGCGCGCCTTGTGTTCCTGGTGTGCCTTACCTAAAAGGGAAAGAGGGAGGATTCTGCTTTTGCCGCAGTCCACCAACACACACCCGAAGAGGGCTCACCAAGCCCACTCGGAGTGGCCACGCCCTTCACCTTGAGTCAGACATATAGATTCCTCTTAGTTCACCGTGGGTTACCAAGCCACGGCTACTAAGCACACTAACCACAACAAGACAGCAATCCGTTCGAAGCGAGCCCTCACGGGCCTAAGCCTCAAGCCTCAATTCAACGATGGGTTGATGGTTGTTACTGTTACGTTTTTGCAGTTGTGAATGGATGAATGAATTAATTAATTGATTTTTCATATCCATGACATAATATACTTTGAAATTAGAATAAGATTCTAAAAAAAATTAAAACAGTATATTTTATTTTTAATATATCGGGTTGCTGGAACATAAAGGGATCTGACTTAGGATAATAGGTGATGTAGCAGTGATGTTATTTACCGGGCAGTTCCAAACATGTTTTTTAATACGTAATGGTAGATGTAATAGATGTAAGAACATGCTATACATGTTATACTCCCGTTCGCGCGGGACCGTAATGGCGGGAAAATTTGCAAGTTAGCAAATTTTTTGCTAACTTGCAATTTTGCTATATTTTCACTTTGAGACAATATTTATGGATAAAACTTACAAAAATTCTTGTTGAATGTATAAACTATCGAATAAAATTATTTTTGGTTGCTAGAAATTGTAATAAAATTCATAAATTACCCTTTATAGTAGTAGTATATACTTCACTTTTAGTGCCAAAATTACTACTAATTTGAACTCTACACTTTTGTTTTTGGAGAAATTTATATGAAAATGTTTGAAAATATGTATATTTTTATGTTTTATGTGTTTCTATTCGTTACTTACACCAAAATATTAAAAAATAATAATAATATTTATCTGTATGACATTTCAAAAATATTTCAAAAATATTTTTGTGTGAATTTGAAATAAATACAACGTCAAGTTATTTGAAATATATGTTAGAAAACTATTTTTTACTTACATTTTACACTAAAAATAAATGAGAATTGGAAAAATAATACATTTTTGACCCAACCGCCAAAATGGGCATTCCGGATTTCGAAGTACTTTTGGCACTTACTTTTCACTTTTGTACCACAAATTATATATCTACGTGATTAATATATTACAAGAAATATAAAAAATTATAATACTTTAGTTTTTAGTTCAGACACAAATATAAAATTCTATAAAATAGACGGAGCACCTTCATCAATGCGACACTGATTTCTTTTTTTTTCTAAGAAACATTGTCAGGTTATGGTTTAAAATAAAAGAGCATATCTTTGTCTTTGATACTATTATCTATTGCATATAGTCTCTGGTTTTGTTTAAAACGAAAAAATAGTTTTTTTATAGGGCAGTATTTGATATTGAATTCGATATCTTTCCGAGCCGACGTAAGGTAGGTCTGTCATATCGAATTCGATTTTATTTACATGAGCTAACAGGTAAAATTTTTATTAAATTGGTAACAGTTAAGTTAAGTTAACAGAAAGCCAAAGCAAATTGATCCGATACGAAATAAACCCAGCTTTTAACCTACTAAAGAGATAAAAGTAAAGCTTTTTACTCTTTAAGTCACCAGTTAAGCGAACAAATCCATTTGATTAGTATTTTGTATTCTAAGCGTGTCGGGTACAAATGCAGCTTATCACAATTTCTTTCTCGTTCATTATCCCAGTTTTCCTTAAGAAATTTTTCCAGGAAAAGTTAAAACGAGTGTAATAAGAAATTTAATCTAGTAACATTTTCGATCTTGTTAGCTTTTATGTTACCTACTTCATTATCTATTTTGTTTCTTATTTTTCAAATTGTGTAGTAAAATAATTAATATATAAATTACTTAAATAATTTCTTCTTAGTATCATTCGGAAAGAGAGTTTTTAATAGTAGTTCAACTCCACTGTGTGTATGCTACCCTCCTCTTTTTAATGAAGATCACCACGTTCAGTAGACGGATCGGTAATTGCAGTACCAAAAATATTGACGTACTTGCATTATAATTACTGCTCTCCGTCACCGTTTTGGTATTTTACGACTGACGTAATGACGTTATACCGTTAATTAAATAGTTTAATATTTCCATTGGTACCAGCATGAGGAAAATACTCTTTTTTGGAGGTTAGGTGTGAAAAAATCAACAGTTGTTTTGATATCTCCGTTTTATTTATTTAATTTAAAATAACTTAAAATCTAATTTTAGTTCAACCACATTCCAATCAGTGAGTTAACAAATTTATGTTTACATTTTAATGATAAACATATGTGTTCAAAGAAGATTTGAGAACTTACTTGCATCACCCTACAGCTCCATTTAGCTTTTAAGTCAATTATTATATTATACATATTTAAAATAATTAACACATAACGGCAAATGTCACCAAGGTTGATCTTATGCAGAAGGAACTCGAAGTTAATTGGATGCAAAAGATGTCCAAGTTTGAGAATCGCTTGAAAGCTGCTTTAGTCCCTTCTAATTCAAATTTGGTCCAGCTAAGTGAGGAATTTTATGCCTTTAAAGACCTAGTGAGCAACATGATTATTTTTTTGCAGCAAAAATTTCGGAATTGTACTAATGCTGTTGACGAAATAGATACGCAACAAAGCCGTAAAGTACTACTGTTTAATGTTATTTCTGAAATGCTTGGATTAATGTGGAACATAAAACACTTGCATTTATTCATAATAAAATGGACCTTTTTGATATAAGCAACTGTTCCTTGAAGCACTGTCACGGTTTTGGAGCTCCGGGCAGTGACCGGATAAGAGTTGTACTTGTTCATTTCTAAAATTATGATACTAAATCCGAAGTCTGGAGATCTAAGACAAAATTAAAGAATACATCATACACAGTTTCGAAGTTTCTCACTAAAATGCGACAGAGTACATATAAAAAGGCTCGCAAACATTTCGGCATGAAGACTGTTTGGACTCTTGAAGGAACCATAAACATTAGGCTTTCTGATAGTAGCTGCATAAAAATTTCCACTGAGGAAGTTTGACATTCTTCTTATTAAATGACCCCAGCCTACTTCCCCATCTGTCTCTAAACAGCAAGGTTAGAACCCAGTTATCAGCAGGGTGAGACTAGGTGTAGACAAGTCATCCCAGCGGTTTGAAAGGTGGAAAACAAGATAATACATCGTGTTGTGCTCAAAAAATAATTCCACTGCTGTCGGCAGTTACTGTAATGTATCTTCGGTTCCTAAGTTCATTTTTTTTTTGGTTTATTAGTTGTTTGTTGTCATTGTCTGTAATCATTTGTTGACGGTAATTGTATTATTCGTATTTGCTTGATAGAACTTAATTAAAATGTCAACAAAGGAAACAAATCAGCGGATGATCTGTCAGTGACAGTTCGGCACAAAAGTATATAATCACTATGTTTATGGGGTATACTTTTGTATAGAGGATAGAATAAGCTGCGTTCAAAAACTAAATTAAAACTTTATTAATCTTGTGTGTCAAAACTAAATTATATTCCTTTTGTTTATTGCTTTTTATATGGTATCTTCTTGCTGCTTTGTTAGCAACTTTTAGGTTTTTTTGTGTCACATTCTTAAAATAATTTAAGGCTTTTTGCAATACTGTTTAATTTTGGTAAATTTTGTTCTTAAATAATATCCTTTAAGTTATAATGTTAGTTAGGTGACTAACTTAGTGATTAACTAACACTAAACTTTTGTTGTTATGTTTTGGTCAAGTAGGTTAGTGTTGATTACTTTTTATTATTTCTTCATTAATTTATTTATTCATTAAATCTCGTGTCTGCATCGAAGTTATTCAAGGTAAAAGGTAAAAAAAAAACTCTTTTTCGCGATTATCTCGATTTCTATTGCTCCAATCAAATATTAAAAATTGTAGAGCATAAAATTTGCAACAAATTTTTTCAAGCGCTCAACAGTTTTTGCTATAGGGCAATACGTATGTAGTGCATGATTAAATGTAAATATCTTTGAATACGACCGTAAATTTTGAATGATTTGCAATATTTATCAGTTAATACATTGTATTCAATAAATTTTTACAGATTTTTAATATGTTATTTAAATAATACTTAAGTATTTTTTAAATAAGTGTTAATTAAGTTAAATAATTATTGTAAATCTTAATTTATTGAAAGTAAGTTTAAAGTCCAAAAAAATTAAATATTTTAACTTTATTCAGCAGTTAAACATTACTTAAGATATAAATTTAATTGCAATGAAAATCTATAGATGTTCAATAATTTAAAGAACTAAAGTATTAATTTTTTTTCATCCGTCATCTTTTTTTTTATAGAATAGGGTGACAAACGAGCACACAGTCCACCTGATGGTAAGTGGTTGCTGCGGCCCATAGACATCTACATCTATCCTCCATTAAAAATCAAAATGCAGATGCGTTGCCACTCGTGAGGACTGAGATGGAATGCCTCGTTTCCAGTAAAAAGGGTCTCCGGTTCTCTACACTCACCATACGAAATACAGCAGCATTAAGCTACTATTTCACGCTGGTATTCTGTGAGAGCGTGGTCCTTCCCCGGTCGAGCCGACCCAATCGTGCTACAACTATACTACTAATATAACTGCAGCATGGCTCTACCACATAAAAATCTTCTGCACGTTGCGGAATTTCTGTTTTAAATTCACCTCTCGTTCCGAGGATGATCGCTAATTTGACTGGACTATGATGTCTATTTGTTTTTAATTATGGGAAAATTCAAAATTTCACGTAATTTTGATTACTTATATTTAAACGAACACTACACATTACATAAAACTAGCGTATAATTTTAACCCGACTAGTAGTTAGCTAGGCTACCTATGACAACGGGATGTCTAAATCCCCCCTCCCCCTCCCCCCATGATCATGTGTGCTGTAAAACATCCGAAACGTCTGGAAAATAAAATGTTTTAATTAAATGCGTTGAAATCCGAAAAAATAGTTTAATTTAATTCATGTCATTATTTGAGATGTAAGTTTCATAGTGGCACTAATGTCGCAGTTATTGTTCCGCAATATCAATGTGTTGAACTTGGTAGTTATAAACTTTTCTTCTTCGCCGGTTCACAAAAGTCCACTGCTATACATTGATCATTACCGTGTAGGAAAGATTTGTTATAATAGGCATACTTGACAGACGGAACGACATTACAGTATCAGATTTTCGGATCTTTGACTTATCTATCCATAAGATAATTATTGGTACTTCTACTTCGTATGCTACAAGTATTTCTTCGAGAGAAGTAATTTTAACGCTTTTATGGAACAGGTTCGTTGAAGTAAAACATGAGTGTAATTTTTATTCTTAAATTTTTGAGGTTTAAAGAAATCAGGCTGAAACTTTCTTTTTTTCTAACTAAAACTAAAAATTTCAATTTGCGTAGTACTTTAAGTAACTGTGCATTCCCGGTTTTTAACTAATTAATAACTGATGATTATGAAATTTCGTTTGTTAATTTTGGGGTTTAATCAATTCCTGTAGATTTGAGGATTTAAGGAACTGCTATGTAGTTCGGCACTCGTTCAGATCTCTTGACAACGCTGAACATTGTTTTTACTGAACTTTTCACAATTACGTATTAAGTGAGATTATACTTTTCGATCCAAACTAATTTAAAAATTAATGAAATAACAATTATCAAAGTATCTTTTCAGTTTATACCAAGTTTTATTTCCGTGCTATGTAGTAGTAGTATTTTCTGTTCATTGCTATTCACATAAACTCTTGTAGCTACAAATTCTTGTTATCTTCAATGTTAAAGATTGCGTGCAGTAACCACGACTGTCATAAAGTCACATTATCTACAGAAATTGCGTCACATCTTATTGCGGGTAATGTTACAGCGTTGCTTCGTTTTAAAGTTTCTTCTCTTGAATATATCATTTATTATTGGATCAGAAAACGTGTCTTTTAATTTTATTTGCTAAGAATGGTATGCAGGCATTAAGTTCGGTGTAAATACAATCATGTGGTCCATCTTTTTAGAAAAAATAAAACCGTAATGTTTGGCTTATATTTGCGCTACAGGATAACAATGTTCTATACTAGATTTATATAAAAGTTCATTTTGTGAGTTTATTGAACGGAAAACTTAGCCTAAATAGCTCTCTAATAGACATAGAAATAAATTTTCACTATATTAAGGTCCACTCATAGCAAACAAAAAAAATTTGTGCAAACAATGAATCTTTGCACTTTGGGAATTTAGATGTGGTATTTTATTAACCTATATACATGTAAATGTATTGCGTTTGCTAAAGCATGTTTTCGTATGAAGGAAAGATATAATAAATAAGATTACTTAATTTGAATACGTAAGAAGAAGACATAATGAGCTTACTTTGTTCTACTTTTCTATACATTTTATAATGATTTAAAACTGTTAAGGGGAAATTAGTCTACTTGTGATTTTCTTGCCAATTTTTGCCACAAAGTTTTCCACAGTTGAGACTTTGGAGGTTAGGAGGAGGAGGCTGGATATTATATAAAATTCAAACGATTTTTATATAGCTCTCAATTTTTTTAGGTCTATTCAATTTTAACTCAATAATATAACGCAGTGACTGGGAAGAACGTAAACACCTATTTAATAAATTTACGGCGTGCTTGATTCCACGGCAATTTCGAAAGTTTTATCTGTCGCCCGCGAACCATCTGAATTACTAACTAATCCTATCGTGAAAACACTTTTAAAGCTTTAAACGAGTTTTCGCAATCGGTCCTTATTTTACTTCGCTATACAGTATGTGACAGATGAGTATTTAATTCTAAATCTGGGATACTCTAAGTGCGTTTGTCACTTCAATGACGAAAACGCACTTAGAGTCCATGAACATCTGCGACTAGCTGTAGCTGCACCGTCATCTCAAAGAGCTAAGATGGAGTGCCTCACAGCAAGTAACTAACTGGTTCTCTATACGCTATAGTACACAGCATTGCACGCACTTTTTTTACAAAGAGTAAATGCCGACGCATATAAGCCTCGCGGGGATAATACTTTCGCCGCATATTGGCAGGACCACGGGCCCCTTTTGTTTCTTAGGCGAGGCGCACTAGTAGCACAAGGTATAACTTCCTTCACAGCCTCAATTCCAATAGATAACATTGATTTCAATACGCGGTGGCCATGATGTCAGAAAAAAACGAGCACTGGGAAGCACCCGCTCTCTTGACCCCAGCTGCGAAAGTGGTTAATGGCTCCACCGCCTATCAAGCTTCGGCTGCGGAGGTAGGGAGAGCGGCGCCACTTAATTCCGTTTTTTTCCAATCCCCGCAGCCTTACCACCACCTAATCAGCGGTTTATCCCCGCAGAGTTACGGAGGATAGGAATAATGACGCATCGCCATACTAGCAGTTTTCTTCTCCCGCGACTCCAACTCGGCTGTGGCAGTAATGTGACACCCCTCTAGCCGCAGTCCACCAACTCGTATCCGAAGTGGGTACGCCAAACCAACTCGGAGCCTCGAGATGGCCTTTTACCTCGGACCAGCCATGTGGGTTCCTTACAGTTCATTGCGGGTGACCAAGGACCTATGGATTTTTCACCACGTGTCGGCTACTAAGCCTCCCCGCCACGACAATGCGGGAACCCGTTCGAAAGCATGAATGCATATTTAAACGCATCATAGATTTCTTGAATTGTATCAGAAGTAATAACAATTAATTTTGTCAGAATATGGAGCTCACGGATTATGTGCTAGTGCTTTGGGCTAAGTGGAATTGTAAATTGTAATTTGAATTTCTGATTTACTGTGTGAAGGGTGAAAAGTAAAACATAGTGAAGAAACCTACCTGTCTGCCGAATAAAATATTACGAAGACATATGAATTTTATCAATATTCAATAGAGCAGTGATACGTACTAATCGCTCCATAACCCTCTTAATATTGAGACAGGGTTTACTTTAAAATTTATTGAAATTATAATATTATGTTTAGCATAAACGAGATGAGTGGCAACCCTTATCTAATAGAAATCAACCTTCACCCATTAGATAGAATGGGATGATAGAATTACTTACACCTATCTCAGAAGGATTAATATGTAATTAATATGTAAATACTTATACGTACCTTAATTATTACAGATAATGCAGGAATATCTACTTCTTGGACACAGTGATACACATAGAATACTTTGTGTATTATAAGTATTCTATGGTTATGTAGGCCGTAGCGAATGCTTTGTTGTGTTCTTGATATTTCATCATTTTGTGTTGAGAACCTAATTTGCTCAAACATATTATAATAATACAAAATTATTATTTTAATATTTGATGCTTCCGTGGCGCAGTGGTTTAATGTCGAGTTGAGGTACTGAGGGCCGCGGGTTCGTATCCTGCATGGACGAGTACTTATATTGTCATCAAAAAATTGTTGCGGATTTGGATGTTTGTCTTTAAGAAATTTATCTATGTAAGTTTGCACGATACATGAGAAAATCTTAGTGTGGGGGAAACTTATTTAAAAAAATATGGTGCTAACACATTCACTGTCCGATTTACAAACACAGTAAGACAATAGCAATGCATTATATGTAATGCGTTATAATGCATTGCTATTTTCCAGTTATTAGTTAATTTTATATATTTATAAAAACGTTTAAATTTGATTTCATCCGTGTTAGAGCCAAGCTGCAGCTATATTATGGTTGAAGCACGAATGGGTCAGCACGGCCGGGGAAGGACACACTCTCACAGAATACCAGCGTAAAATAGCAGCTTAATACTGCTGTATTTCGTATGGTGATTGTAGAGAACTGGAGACCATTTTAACTGGAAACGAGACATTCCATCTTAGTCCTCACGGGTGACAACGCATATGTATTTTGATTCTTAATCGAGGATAAATGTAGATGTCTATGGGCCACAGTATCCTTGTGGTGGACTGTGTACTCGTTTGTCATCCTTAATCTAAACAAAAAAGGTAACAAAACATGTTTATGTAGATTGCCAATAAATTGACCTGTTTTATAAATAAAAAAATTTATTAATTAATATTTTTATAAACAACCGATCCGCTCAGACATTACCTGTGTAGGAAGCAATAACGTGGCGTCACTGAGGTTTTTAAAATAAGCGTTAATGACCATTTACGTTAACGATTTTTCCATTCAACAAAAAAAAATAGTTTATCGGATAAAATATTTAACCAAGATCACTCCTGGAGTTTTTTTTTTCATTATTTTTGTTAAGTTTAAACATAGTCATTTCAGCCATTCCGAAGTTTAACCTGGGCAGAAAAACAGACGAACAATAATTTTGCAAATGGTTATTAATATATTAATGGCATTCAAATACCACTTCAATTTACAATGCGACTTTTTATGTTACAAATTGATTTTTAATGTGACGAATATAAAATAATGAATCATATTTAAAGTAATAAATACCACTCAAGATATAAGAGACTCTTCGTTTGCCTAGGACGTGATTTATAAATGCTTATCAAACATAATAATGCCACATTTGGAGCTGTTAAAGTGAGTGCTTTTTCATTACCTAGTCCACTTTTAGAAGTATTTTCTTAAACTTGATATTTTCAATTTAATACACTCCCTAATCTTTATTTTATTTTGTTTTTTTTTTATTCTAAATCTATGTCAATACATCCATAACAATGTAAACATGGAAATAGTAATGGATTATCCACCACGCATCGGCAACTAGTGTGTTCTGAATAAGTAAAATCGAATTTTCTCAACTCAACATGAAAGCAGGGGCTTTAACTTCAGCCCTGATTATCAGTGAAACTACTTCACGTTTCACGATACAGCGAGAAAAATATAGCTTCTAATTCATCTTCAGATTCAGGGCTAAGTAGCTAAATAAAAAGACGACTGATGATGATGATATTATGACTGATAATGACGCTGTATAACGTCATGGTGTTATACGTCAAAAAGCGTTGCTAGCGGTAATGAGCAGACAAGCGAGGGACGCGATCGGCGAAAGTGAAAGGGTTTGTGACTTTCAGTGTGCGGGTTGCATCAATGGAACACAGATGTCACTAACCATAAGATAGACTTTTTATCTCAATTACTTTTATATTGAGCAGGGACGCGATCATATCAGGTAGACTTTTTTATAGGATAGGGTGACAAACGAGCACACAGTCCACCAGATGGTAAGTGCTTGCTGTGCCCCATAGACATCTACATCTATCCTTGATTACGAATCAAAATGCAGATGCGTTGTCACCCGTGAGGACTAACATGGAATACTTCGTTTCCAGTAAAAAGGATCCTCGGTTCTCTACACTCACTATGCGAAACACAGCAGCATTAAGCTACTATTTTACGCTGGTATTCCGTGAGAGCGTGGTCCTTTACCGGTCGAGCCGATCCATTCGTGCTTCAACTATACTAATGCTTTCAACTACATTTCAACGAGACTGTACGCTCGTTATTTTATAGAATGAGGGTGATAAAAAGCACACAATCTACCTAATAGCAAGTAGATACTGTGGCCCAATCATCTATATTTATCCTCAATAACAATTTAAGAATCAAAACGCAGATGCGTTCACACCCTTAAAGACTAAGATAGAACGTGTCGTATCCAGTAAAAATCAGTATCGTTTATCGCCATTACTTTTATTAAAAGAAAAACTCCACGAATTTGCAAAGTGTAAAGATGAAAAAATCGTAATGATGATGAACCTAACTGATTTTGGCCATGACGACAACTTCCAAATAATACGAGTATAAGGCCTATTAATCCCGCCGCGATACTACGGATTTCATTTACAATTCATAAAAAAAAATTCTATTACACGCATTAGTACTTAAAACTGCAGTAAATAATTTCATTAGCGTGAATAAAAGTCCAGTGACATGAGCCACTAGCACTTTAAAATTTACAGTGATTACTATAAATCCAGGCTTGAAGCATTTATAACATGATTTAATTTTTTTAAAGATTTAAGAAAAGCTATTTAATGTTAATTATATTTGATGATTTATTATAATTATAAAATATATAAGAAATAAATGATATAATTCCATTGGCTGACCGCTGAAAGCTCAGTTGGCCCTTCGGTTGTCTAAACGACACTCATTTAGACCAGACAGTTTGCTTTGTCTGTTGCCAGCATCTGCAGCAGCAGCTTTTGTTGTGCTAGTCACTTACCATCAGGTGGTTTCATAGTATTAAAAATGTCACAAAATGGAATTAAATTTAAATGACTCGTTTATGACGAGCCTTTGAACTTTAATTAGATTAAATGTCACAAGTTCTTATTATATCGTTAATGCGCCCAAAGTGTTGAATCAAGATGAGTGAAGTGTGGTGGTGGTATAAGAAATACCATTACTAAATTACATCCCATGGGTATCGTAAGAGGTAATTGAGGAAAATGCCAGAAAGAGCTCATTGCTTACTATAAATATCCGTATTACCCTCTTAATATCAAAAATCTAAAGCACCGATAGGGAACAGAGATTAAAGGTAAGAGATGTCTGATACTAATAAATAACGAGTCTGCCAAGCGTACAAAGAGATTATGGCAAATACTCGGAACGGTTGTAGTGGTTGTAGGTTCGGCCGCACATGGAATACTGTTTCCATCTCTGGGCTGGGGCTCCCCAGTGCCAGCTCCTTCCACTTCACCGCATTCAACGCAGAGCGGCTCGAATCTTCGATGACCGAGTGCTTTCCGATCGGCTCGATTCACTGCCGCTACAAAGAGATGTTGCATGTCTTTGCATTTTCTTTCGCATATACCACGGGGAGTGCTCTGAGGAATTGTTCGGATTAATCCCAGCCGCCAAATTTCGTGAACGCACGGATACCATCCACACCATCTGGATGCTTGGCGCTGTACATTTCAGAAGGAGTTTTCATCCGCGTACGACCTCTCTGTGGAATAGTTTACCACCAGCGATTTTTCCGGACCGATATGAACTAGGGACCTTCAAGAAAAGAGCTTACTCCTTTCTAAAGGGCCGGCAACGCACCTGCAATTCCCCTGGTCTTACGGTTGATCATGGGTGGCGATAGTCACTTAACATCAGGTGAGCCACATGCTCGTTTGCCCCCTCTTCTATATTTAAAAAAAAAGTGGCAACTATTGTGACTAGAATGATTAAGAAAAAAACAAACGTGAGTGAAAAAAAACTTAGTCTATTTACTGTGCAATTTTTTATTTTATTTTAATAAAATCGAGCCTTAAATTACTACTATAACGACTAATTACTAGGGTTAATTAAAAAAAAAGACTTGCATTTTGTGTATATAGCAGTGGATTGCCAAGGGTCTTGATTATTGACCTTGATATCTCACACAAATTTCATAAAGAAATCTGTATATCATATGTATAACATTTCATAATGAAATCTGTGGTTTTTAAATATAATATATATTTGGCTAAAAAAATCCTTTAAAAAAAAGCTATGTCCAACTGAGGTTTGTTTACGTGTTATTAAAAACAAATACTTTGACTATCATCATTTTAGGACAAGTAATAAGCACAACCTTATCAATTAATATATTAAGTCATAACGTCCCCATTCTGATATCGGCGTCCAGCATTAACAGTGAGTAGTGATCTGCGAGGAATAGGGTAATCGTGCAAAAGTAACAAAAAAAAAACGGAAAAAAACGCTAAAAGAAACATTGGATCAGCTTAAAGAATGTATCTTAGTAAATTCCTGCCAAGGACAACGTACCGTTTTTACTAATATTAAAAGTAGTTGTAACAGAAAAAGTCGACTAATAAAATAACCATTATAAAAAAGAGTGCGTGTAATCTTAAACAAAACTTAATAATATTATGTTAATAAAATTTATTTCGGTTATATATTATTTCAATGTAATTCTTTTTACTTATAAAATATTTACTCTTTTTATTTATTGATAAAATATCAAAAAATTGTCATAAGTATTGAAATTGAATGTGAATTGTCTTAAAATATAACACAAATAAATTAATATATAAAGTTTGAAAATTCAATATTACGTATACGTACGTGTATATTTTAGACACATATTAGCCAACTGCTGCATTAGACGCATTCATTTAAATTCTATATAAATGCAGGAACAGTATAAATGGACCCGTTTAATTATAAAGTAGTAGGTAGAGCAAATTTTAAATCGGTTAAGGGAAAAAATTTAAATCTTTAATTACAATTAAAATTTTCTTCAAAAATTAAAAAAGAAATAAGACGATTTTCTCATAATAGCTTCTGATATCACTACTGATAATATTTAAAAAAGAATTAAATCCCCGACCCCTCGACAAATTCACTAGCCTTTTCAAAAGAAATTTTCAAATAGTATAGCGTCGCTCTTGCCACTGCACGCACAATAAAAATGGGGAACTGCTGCTTGAAAATTGTAAAAATATTACGTCAGTAACATTAAAGAAGGATGGGATATTGTACTTTCGGTAAGTAAAGCAATTTATTGATTTTTTTTTGTTGTTTTTATGACTAAATAAGGGGGAGCAACATGATGTGGTTTTGATTTCATTTGTCTTGAAATTTCCCTCAACGGTCCGAGTAAAATACGGCAGATTCAATGGTCCCTTTGTCAGTGTAAGAACAATACAATACAACCCCCTTTTTTATTTAGCCGAATAATACGAATGACTCTTTTCTTATTCATCGCAGTCAATTTTTATTCTTATGTCTAGTTCTTTCATTAATTACTTTAATAACTTTTATACTTTTTTGTATTAAGTATCAATTAATACTTATATATATTAACATAACTATTTATAGTTTTTTACCGACTTCCAGAAGGTAAAGAAGTCATCAATTCGAAGATATTTTAATATCTATTTCGAATAAACTTTAGGTGAATATTCATTTCTAATTCTTATATTTTAGTTTTCCCAACTTCGTGACCCATTACGACGTGAAAAATAGACGACAATCTTCAGCCAGGAGAGGCGTGGAGATTTTTAAGCAATATTTCAAGTGTGGTTTGTTCAGAACTTTTTTTGACTAAGACAGCAAATGTTTACAGCAAAAGCCACAAAATGTCTTCTTAAAAAGGCTATTACTCGTGTAAATATTGTGATAAGTAATTTTTGAGTTTTAACCTAATTAGTTACTTAGTTTCGATGTAGGTATTGTTGTTTAACCAATGCTTTACAATTTTTACATAAAAATATAAATAAATGATATTTACGGTTAATATTTGTTTCATTGCCGTGTAGATGTTCTACTCAAAAATATATTTACGATCAAGTATAAATGCAAATATGTGCTTAGATCACCCATTTATATAAATTTTAGTCTTTATATTAAAAAAAATATTCGCCTCCACTTCATGCCTTGTCCTACAAGCAAATTTCGGTCATAATATTGCTGTTTGGACATTGTTTTGTAAAAACAACTTTGAGTCATGCGCGTAAGGCTGTAGTTGTGAAAAATATATTTATATTACAACTATAACTACTTTTTATCATTGAGGACAGTTTTGAGTGTCACTTTTGTTCGAGACTGTGATCTTGGTTTTTTTTTGTATATCAATGAGTGAGAGAATGAGTTTTTTTTTGTATATATAAATAAATAAAAAAATATTAAAAAACGCTGCGACTAAAAGTACAAAACGTATTAATTTTTTGTAATAAAACTGTGGTTTGAGGATTTTTATAATGCTTCTATGATGTGTAAAATCGCGCTTTTAAACTAAATAAAACTAATTGAAATAAAATAAAAATTATAGTATTATAACGTATAGTGAAAAATACTTCAGCAAGTGTTAGAGCTAGAAACAAGTAATCCTATTACAGTATCAACTTTTCAAAGCATCGTTTTACGGTAAGCTCCTTAGTCAGTTGCATCCAGGCTTTCGGTCTTTTATAATTATTTATTGGGCCTTAAGTTAGATTTCTGCATTCACTATAAAGATCTTTTTAAATAATGATTTATTATTATGTGAATACTAAACATTAAATGAAATAATAATCAAGAATTCAGTTGCGCTTAGTTATTATCATCATCATCATTAGCACTTATATATACATACATAAACCTCTTGCCAGACGTGAGCTTACACTTGTCCATTCACTTTACCAATGTTAAGAGGATTTTTCCTTATTAAAGCTTGGATTGGGGATTTACAATCGCAGTACAAGGCGTTTTGCTTCGTCTCTTGCATAAATAATTATCTCCTATGATGACACGTATGGAGTGAAATAGCAATGAGTTATCTTAAGCCTCATCACATTTGAACTACTTTTATGAGAGATTCATTAATATTGAGATTGTGATTCATCTCAAAACGGACTTCTAAAAGAATATAAACAATCAACGAACAAAAATGTTACAACTATTACTATAAAGACCTATTAGGTAGATAGCATATTTAATTTTCTATCACATGTTACTTAAACTTTTTTCAGCGACAAACTTTTAAATTAGAGGGGAGCATGCATCTCACCTCATGTTGAGTGACATCCACCGCCCATAAACAGCTGTTACGCCCATAAACGAAAGTTGCAAAGGAATTCCTAACCTTTTAGAAAAGAGTAAGCTATTTTAAAGAGAAAGTAATTGTTTTCTATCTATTCGTAAAATTTTATCACAATTGCTTTGGCTATTCTGAAGATTAGCCCGCGCAGAAGACAAAAATTATAAAAATCGTTGTATATGTCTTAATAGCCTAAGATCTTTTTAAAGTTATAGATACGTCATATTCGCTCTGGAATGGTAATAAGAAATAATCAGGTAATTGCCAGGCTCGTATTCAGTCGGGCACGCTCTCGCGTCGTGGCTATACTTGGTGTAAATCTTCGAGTTATTCGTGGCAAAAATGCCTTCCTGTGTTTTTAGATTATGCACAAATTACACGACAACTGTTAGAGACAAGAAAAACGTCTCATTTCAAAATTCTGCATCATTCATTTCATTCGTAAGTACAGTTTTTTAATTTTAACATTAGATATAATTTCGTTTGACTGTTATTTAATACGTGTAAAGTAAAGAGCGTGACGTCATCTGTGAATGAGAGTGAAAGAGACAGTGTTATCCTCCGAATCGGTAAGTCACGCGCTCGCGCCAATGAGCGCCAGCACCCAATCAATACGTAACTAATAATGTATATTCACCTTTTTCTAACGATATGTATTATTTGTCCCTTTTTGTTAGCGCAACGTGTCATAATAAATAACTTTACGTAGATATAGTACTACCTGCGTCACTTCAAAATACAATAATGTTAGTGTGTAACCTGTCTAGCCTTTTTTATACGTCTTTGTGTAATCTAAGGCTTAATAGAAACTAGTTATTTCAATATAACATTTTAACGAATAAGTTTATTATGTGCATAGATTAAAAACAAATTGGTCGAGCAAGCATGTGAATTTGTGTATATTTGGAATGTGTATTCAGCATGAATAGGAGATATGATAAGGATATAGAACGATGAGTGAACGCAGGGAATAAAAAGCAATGGGTCTCTACACTCTATTGTGGAAAGAATATGTCAAAAAAGGCACGTATGGCAATTAAGTGCAGTCCATACTTTAACGTATGGTAGTGAAAGTTGAGTGTATCAGAAAAAGATATTTTTTAAGGCGATGCCATGCCTGTATCAATGCCGGTGGCCAACAATTCGAATATTTACTGTAATGTTAATAATGCAATAATAATAAAATAAATGTAAATATTTGTACCCTTTGTTTTGATTCATGGAACATTTTTCAGCAAAAATCCTGTGCCACACAGAAGTTTTTCTAGAGTATTACCACTTACCACACACTTACCATTTTAAAATCTTATTTAGTTGCGTCAATTTAAAAAAAAACTTGCCATAGTAGTGTCAGTACTTTTTTTACACCACGATGAGTGAAAGTGGACTGAAAGTAAAAATCTTTCAAAATTTTAGGGGAAAAAATAATTTTGATTGATTTTTGTGTAAAAACTACATGTATTCTGGGATTTATAAGGGTTGTGGTAGACAGTAGTACTACTAAGGTTGCCGATACAAAAGGAATACAAAAAAAATTTAAAATGTGGTCGTGGTAGTTAAAAATGTATCGGGGTATCGATTTTCGAAGAATTTCATTTTTTTTTTGTAATTTCAAAAACGATTTAGATTTCTTTCCTTTTTTTTTCTGCAATGGCACACTGAAATGATCGGGAATAGAATATTTTGGATTGAGTTACAATAAAACCTTTTTTATAATTTGAATACTGGCCTCCTAGAATCTTAATGACGTTCAAACAATAAAAAAAATGATTAAAAACAAAAACTATCTGCGTTTATATTTGACAAGTCGTTAACAGAAATGGAGCTTACGCGTGAACATTTCCGTACCATAATTTATCACAATTTTCGTCGCGGCTTGTCTCAAAATAAATGTCTCAAAGAACTTGTTTCGATTCATGATGTTAAAGCACCGAGTCAAACGACAATATACCTATGGTATGCCGAGTTCCGATGCGGTCGTGTGTCGCTCAGCCCTGTTTCTTCTGTGGGTCGACCAAGAACAGCGGTCACGCCTGAAAACATCGCAGCTGTGCGGACTATTATATTAGATGACCGTCATGTGACATACGAGAAGATTCGGGCTGTTATCAGTATCGGATTGACTGCAATTCAGTAGATATTACATAATGAGCTGTGTGTAAGAAAGTTCCCCATAATTTGTCCGAAGAGCAAAAGACGACTCGTGTAGATTGGTGCCGGAATACTCTGCAACGCTTCAACGGAGGGAAGTCAAATGCAGTTTATAATATCGACTTAGGTGACGAATCATGCATTTATTCATACGAATCTGAAAGAAAACACCAGTCAGCAGTTTGGGTCTTCGAAGACGAGGTCAACCCAACGAAAGTGGTTCGTTCCCGCAGCGTGTCAAAGAAAATTGTCTCGAAAAAGGCGCATGTTGCTACTATTCCTTTACAAGAACGCAAAACGGTTACTGCTGAGTAGTATGTCATGGTTTGTTTGCCAGAAATGATAGCCGAACTCCGAAAAAATAACCCGAAACGTCGCATCACCTTACATCACGATAATGCGAGCTCCCATACGGCTCGGAAGACAAATGATTTTTGAAGCAGGCAAACGTTGTGCTGATGAGCCATTCTCTTTATAGTCCTGACCTGAGTCCAAACGATTTATTTACATTCCCTAGAATGAAACATTTATTACGCGTTCAACGGTTTGAAGACCCAGAAGCAGCTGTGGAAGCGTACAAATCAGTCATTTTGTCAACATCAACTTCAGACTGGAATTACTGTTTTAATGGTTTGCTAGAATGGAAAAGTGCAAGTTAAACGGATAATACGCCGAAAAACAATAAAATACAATTTAGCTATACCGTGCATGTGGTTTTTCTTATTCCCGATGATTTCAGTGTGCCTCGTATTACGGTGGTTCGCTACCCCTGGTATGCCTAGTCTTGTATGTGTGGTGTAAAGACGCGTATGAGAATCTATAATCTTATTTCGTTCCGAAGGAATAGTGAGAAGCGACATTGGGACACACCATAAAGACCTATAAGAGATAATCATGCCACCATCTATCGGAAGCCAAAATATCTTTTTTGCTTATCCCATAGTCACTTCTTACGTCACCCACGGAACATGAAAAATGTGGGATGGATCCTGTCATACTAGGTAATAAAATTATCTTTGATGATTGAATGAATGAATAAACTTTTTATACATAATGATTTCTTATATTTACGCAAACACTATACATTGATTAAAACTACTTTTACGGATTTTATCGCGTTTTATTTATATTAATTTTAATACCTGACGTTGCTGGAAAGCACCCGAAACGTCGGGTATTAAAATTAATATAAATAAAACGCGATAAAATCCGTAAAAGTACTTTTTATACATGTTAGAGCCACGCTGTAATTGTTCGTATGTTGTTTGTAGCTTTAATGTGTCAGTTCGACAGGGGACGCGCTCTCCCCGAATAACAGCGTAAAATAGTTGCTTGATGCTGCTGTGTTTTGTATGGTGAGTGTAGAGTTCCGGAGACCCTTTCCACTGGAAACGAGGCATTCCATCTTAGTCCTCTGGTGTGACAACGCATCGACAATTGTATTTTTAATCGAGGTATAATACTTTGTTGCATAATGCTAAAGAGTCAACTTACCATGTGATGGACTGTGTGCTTGTTTGTTACTCATATGAAGTCAAAATTATGCGACAATCTTAAAATTTCGATAAAATATCCAACAATTTCAGAAAGGTTTATTGTGACTTTTACATAAAATAATTACGCCCATAAACACGAAAACACCTACTGTTACAATTTTTTAAAGTTAATAAAAACTTAAATTAAAGTTTTGGTAAAATGTGTTCATAACTGTATTGGAAAGTATGTAACATTTTAGGAAAGATTCCGATTGATAAAACTACAATGTTTTTTGTAACTACCGGTCTCTAATTAGTAAATAAAACTTGATTTATTTTCAAATGAAGGAATTAGGCAAGTACAATCAAGTCTTGTCATGAATCATCTCTTAAAGTGAGAATATTCTATACGCCATAATATGTACAATTTCGGTCCCGTAAGAACGATGTTTCGAACATTCATATTAGTCATTAAATCTTGAAATTGGTAATATATCTCTTAAATTATTTAGTCACAAAGTCTTTTTTTTTAGCTAATCATTTCAAATAATTGTTCACTTAATCTTGGTTCTGGATCAATGGATTCTGCTTTGAAGTACTCTTAATTTTAAAGTACTGCAAGAATAAGCGATGACGTTCACAAAGATATAAAACCTATTGTAATATAAAATACTCGTTTCCTAGCATTCCTAGGATCCAATACACAGTTTATGCTTGACAAACAGAGCACATTTACTACCATCAACACCCAAACATTAACTGAGCTGACGCAATAACGTCCAAAATTGGTCGCCGGTTCACCCATTCACCAACGATTCAGCCTGCTTCCAATTGGTTTGACATCGACGGACAACCGCAGACGACGTCCATTTGGTCTGGACGCATGGATTTCAATCCATTTGGAAATCCAGAGCTGGATGAAGTCCATCCAAATGGAATATATTTTTACCATTCACGTAACGATTTTGGACTAATTACTACTCCATTTGGATTAATGGACGTATCGTCAGTGGGTACCATTATAAAAAATACATGATTAAAAGGTGAATTTAGTACTATAAGCATTATCTGCCAGTCAACCTTAGGTCAGAGATCAGATACTCACACAACATCAACAGGTACTCACACACACACATTTCTAAATAATATCTAGGAAATTAAATTACGGTAATATATGTGCATGGAATACACGCAGGCCTACAAATCAGTTATACAATTTGGCCTACACAAGTCAATAAGTTCTATTTTATCACCCTATTCTATAAAAATGTATGTTGGATTACTGTAAAGTATTTAAAATCTTTTAATAAATAAAAACCAGCCACTTTGGATAATTATCATCGAAAACATTGCATAGTAATGATTTTTTAAATTTCGTAGAACTGCCTCGTTGTTTAAAAACGTGGTGACTAATGATTTGGTGGCAGGACGAATAATTTACGGTATTAATTAGATTTTTTACATTTCTAATCAAAGTATGATAAATAATAAAAAGAATTACTATGACTTCTAATAAATTTTCAAAGATACGGTAGTGCCAATCAAGTAACATTAGCGACAGGAGGTAAATGTGCGGCTCGCAGCTGTAGAGTTGGAATTTACCTAAAAGTCATAAGTATTCCTAAGTAAAGTCAAGTTAACCTTAGTTTTTTTATCTTTTCTGCATTACCTGTACAATTAAATCATATCGTAAAAAATTCCAGGCACGCATGGAACTTAACAACATATTCAATTGTTGTTTGGATGCTAAAAGCAAACGATAAAAATTTACTAAATTAAGATTAACAGAGGAATCTTCACCTTTAAAATATATAAAAAAAATTATTAAAATTTAAATCCGATTTCAAAACTAAAAGAAATTAAAACAATTTCATATTATAATTACTGAATTCGATGCTAAGGCACAATATATGGAAAAATTAAAGTCTCGACGTCAAAAGTATCACGTGGATTTTATTTTATTCTTTGTAGTTTTTAAGTCGAATTTTACATTTTAAGTTTTTTTATTTTTTATCCTCTTGAGTGGACTAAGAAATATCATCAAATTCAATCATGATAATATGTGCTTATATGAGGTGTATATATGTTATTTTTTGTGTTGATCTCAGGGTAATATAGTTTCATTTAAATATTCATTTCCTGATTCTATATTGTTTGGAGGGGCAATTTAAATCAAATTTATAAAAGAACATTTCCTAATTATAAACTATTTAATAAAAGAAAAATAATTAAAATAGTTGCGTCCGTTTCCGATAAATCGGTGAAAATAGGTAAACAAACATACATCGAATATAGAACCTCCCCTTCAATGGAAGAAACATTCTTCGAAATAAGGCTTTGTTATTTTCACTTATAGAGAATATTGTGTTTCACACATTATTTATTACTATTACTTAGATAAGTTACTGTTCGCCTTATTTTGTTTAGTTGGTGTAATAAAAATCTAGATATAGATGATAAACTAACTAACTCGCGTATAGACCAGATGAGAAATACTTATACCAGCAAGAGGAAGCAGAATCAATGATAATAATGGCAATATTTTACGAGAAGTGAAGATAAAGAAAATATTAACTTACCTGCGGATTTATTAATAGCACTGATTGTAATCGTGTATGAAAAATATCGCTAAAAGTTGTTCTAAATAATAGAAAATAAGTTTGAAAACAAGATAAAGTTGCTACGTTAATTATCAACTTAATCAACGCAACCTTTAATTTTTTATGAAAACTTCGCCAGTAATAAAGCGTCTTATTGGCTTCTTCAGCTGGTCTGCAATTTAAAGTTCCTAGAGAATTTCTTGTTTCTCAACTCCAAGAATGTTTGAAGAATTCTAATTATTAATTTTTTCTTTTTATAAAATGTTTAAATTACTTAATTACGTGGTAGAGCCATGCTCCAATTTTATTAGTAGTATAGTTGTAGCACGAATGGGTTGTCACGACCGGGGAAGGACCACACTCTCACAGAATACCAGCGTCAAATAGTAGCTTAATGCTACTGTATTTCGTATGGTGAGTGTAGAGAAACGGAGACCCTTTTTACTGGAAACGAGGCATTCCACCTAAGTCCTCACGGATTACAACTCATCTGCATTTTGTATCGTAATCAAGGATAGATGTAGATATCTATGGGCCACAGCAACCACTTAGCATCAGGTGGACTGTGTGCTCGTTTGTCATCCTATCCCATAAAAAAATTACTTAATTAAAAAGGCCTTCTCTAATTTCATTTCTGCGCACAACTTCAATACTTGTGGGTTACTTTACATTTCCTCGAAAAAATGAATTATTTTAAGTTACGCATTTTGATTTTTTACCTTTAAGCACCTGATAAATCAGCACTTAAAGTTACAATAGACAACTCCTTTTCCGCTCATTGTGCCAAAAGGAATCGA